>CAUYUJ010016495.1:0-37500 GCA_963575745.1 Prorocentrum cordatum | reverse complement strand
TCTCCTCCTCGTTCCTCCTCCTCGTTCCTCCTCCTCCTCCTCCTCCTCCTCCTCGTTCCTCCTCGTTCCTCCTCCTCCTCCTCCTCCTCGCCCCCTGTCTCTGGCGCAAGGTGTCCCCAGTTTATCGCGGCCTCAGCTATCCTGAGCCATCCTGGAGGCCAGCTTGGGCTATCTCGGGCCCTCTTGGAGCCACCGGCGTTTTCGAAGAAAACGCCAAGGTGCAACGACTAGAAGATGGCGCAAGAGCGCCTCCCGCTCCCCGAATTTGAAGGTTCATATAAAGGAGCAAGCCCCGGCTTGTAAATGTGGGCGTTTTTTTTTCCAAACGACGCGCACTCCCCCGCGTCGACCACCCCGAACTTTGAACTTGGGGCCGGGGGGTGCACGCTTCAGCATGCATCAGAGATGGGCGCTGTGTTCGAAAACCACGGCGACTTGAGCTAATTTTTGGGCCCTTCCGTGGCCCACGGGACGCCCCGTCCTGCTCTGAACCACCTCCTGGCCCCAGGAGAGGGCTGGCGGGAGTCGCAGGCGACTTCTCCCCCCCGAATCCCCGAGATCCGCCCGTAGAATCAGGCCGCGTAGAAAACAAAAAAAAAAAAAAAAAGCCGGGGGAGCCTCGCGGGGGGTGCTCCGATGTGCTCCAGACGCCGTCGGCGTCTCCCCTGGGGAAGTTGGGGCCCCCGCGGGCCAGGGCCACCTCTGGCAAGATTCGGTCGAACTGCCGGCCGAGCGCGCGCGCGCTCGAGGAATGCTGGGCTGACCCACGCGCCGGCACCACGCGGCGACTGCCCTCTTCCTCGGTCCTCCCTCGCTCCCTCGTCTTGGGCGGCCCGAATACCGACGAAGACCATTCGCGGCCCGCGGCCACGCTCGATGGCCCGCGGGCCTCGGCGCCCGAAGACCGACGAAGGCCTCGGTCTTCCTCCTCCTCCTCCTCCTCGCGGCCCGCTGCCACGCTCGGCGCCCGCGGGCCGCGCTCCATGCCACGCGGCCGACGGGCGGCCCTCGACAGCTGCCGCGGTGCCTGGGGGGCGTCGGGGCCCCAAAGCGCCAGAATCCCACAAGGCTTTTGGTCGCGAGTGAATGAGGGCGCTTCCTCTGCCACCCCTCTCTTAAAATGCAAAGGATCCTCGCCCCTAGCCCCTTACGGCGCAGAGGATCTCGTTATGAAAACCCAAAGGTGATCCTTTGAACTATGCCCGTGGCCTCGAGGCCGCGATTCCTGGAAAAATGATATCGGCCGCAATTCCGCAACATGCGTGCGAATCCTTGCCCAATTCAACGCATCACCCCACCAACTCTTCAGGGCGTGGGCGACTTTGGGGGGGTCCTCTTTTTCAGCCCCCCGTTTTCCGCTTCGGGGAGGAGTCCATCACTGCTCCTCATCAATATACACCCTGTCCCCCACCCGGCTGGCGAGAAATCCAAAACAATACGGCCCCCCCGCCCCCCCCCCTGCCATCCCTTCAAGAGAACAACGTTGAGTGCACAGGGCGGCAAGCACGTGGGGCGCCTGTTCATGACAAAAACAGGTGCCTCACGTTCAGATTGTGAGCGTTTGTGTATACAGCGTTTATTGTGAAAACTTTCTACACCAACGCAATGGGCGATATTTGGAGCACCCGGGAAGGCGACGCAAGACAGCGTCGGGCCACGCGCGTCGCACACCTGCGCAACAGATAATGGGGGACGAACTGGAGGAGGAGGAGGAGGAGGAGGAGGAGGAAGAAGCGGAGGTGGGAGGGATCACGAAGGAATCGTTAATATCAAACCCAAGAACCGTCAGAACCGACGACCTGGACTCACCAGGAAAAAATTGAAGGGGGGGTCGCAAAACTGACGGAAACGCCTCCCTCACCACCAACAGAGGGTCACAAAAGACTGACGACCACCACCTGGGGAACTGCTGGGATATTGCAGCGAAGAGGAGGGGTTGGGAATTCTGACGACGGCGCGGCCGCCCGACCCGTGAGTCCCCTTTGTCGAAAATGAACCGACGACGGCGCGGCCAGAAAACCCCAAAGTCGTTTTATATTGGAGTCGCGCTAGTGATGGGGAGGGCAAGGAGGATGGAAAACGAAGGGCAATAACTACTGGTGAGGATAACGACGCCGTGCGCTACATCTGCTCGATTCGCCCGTGCTGCCGCACCGGACAGACACCTGCGGATGGGGGGATGAATGGAAGACAGCGCAATGCGCTACGTAACGCTCCAGCGTCATGCGCTTTTCTGTGATGCGACAGCGCCGCGCACTGCATGACGGGGCAGCGCCACGCGCCATGCGGGCGCGTCCCCTTGCACACTTGACTGGTAGCCGCCCGTTGTAAACATCGCCGACGGCGCCTCCAAAGTCGCAGCCAATGCGAACGCTCGCCCACATCCCGTTTGCGGCTCTCCTCCCTTCAGTTGCGCAGGAACTTGGCAAGGCCTAGCGCGTGTGCCATCTTCACGGACTCCTCCCTGCAAGCCTATTGGACCTCCCAGGAACCCGCGAAAAAGGCGACACGTGCACAGTTCGCAGCCACCCAAGGAGCCGCGAGGTCTCGAGTGGGTGTGCGTACGAGTCAATTCCGCTGGACCTCCCAGGAGACACGACAACTACAATATTTGCACGATCCGCAGCCACCCAGCCAGGGAGCCGCGAGGTCCAGTGTGGGTGCGCGTACAGCTCCACTCCGCTGGACCTCAAAAAAAACCACACGACATTGGCGACAATTGCGCAGTTCGCAGCCACCCAGGGAGCCGCGAGGTCCCGTCTGGACGCACGTACAACTCGACTCCGCTGGACCTCGAAGGCGCCCATGACATTGGCGACAATTGCGCAGTTCGCAGCCACCCAAGGAGCTGCGAGGTACGTATGGACGCGTGTGCATCTCCACTCCGCCAGACTTCCCAAGAGCCCACGAACGTGGCGACAATTGCGCAGTTCGCAACCACCCAAGGCGCCACGAGATCCCGCCTGGACGCGCGTGCAACTCCACCCTGCCGGACCTCCGAGGTGGCCACGAAAATTACGATAATTTCGCAATTTGCAGCCACCAAGGGAGCCGCGAGGTACCGTTTGGACGCGCGTACAGCTCCACTCCGCTGGACCTCCCAGAAGCACACGAACGTGGCGACAACTGCGTAAATCGCAGCCACCCAAGGAGCCGCGAGGTCTCGTCCAGATGCGCGTGTAGCTCCATTCAGTTGGATCTCCCAGGAAGCCGCGAAAACGGCTGCCGTTGCGCACTTCGCGGCCACCAAGGGAGCCACGAGGTCTCGTCTAGATGCGCGTGCAGCCCACCCCGCTGGACCTCCCAGGAGCCCACGAGCATGGCATCAATTGTGCAGTCTGCGGCCACCCAGGGAGCTGCGAGGTACGTCTGGACGCGCGTACATTTCCACTCCGCCAGACCTCCCAGGAGCCCACGAACGTGGCGACAATTGCGCAGTCCGAAGCCACCCAGGGAGCCACGAGATCCCGTCTGGACGCGCGTGCATCTCCACCCCGCCAGACTTCCGAGGTGCCCCCGAAATAGGCGTTCACTGCGCAATTCGCAGCCACCACGGGAGCCACGAGGTACCGTCTGGGTGCGCATGCAACTCCCCCCCGCTGGACCTCCCAGGAGCCCACGGAAGTGGCGACAATTGCGCAAATCGTCTCGTCTGGCTGCGCGTGTAGCTCCATTCAGTTGGACCTCCCAGGCAGCAAGCAAACGGCAACAATTGCGCAATTCGCAACCACCCAGGGAGCCGCGAGGTTCCGTCTGGATGCGCGTGTAACTCCTCTCCGCTGGACCTCCCAGGACCTCGCGAAAGTGGCGACATTAGCACAGTTGGCAGCCCCCGGGGGAGCGAAGAGGAGGAGGAGAAGGAAGAAATCATGGGAGACCAGTGCTCTATTAATCTAAAACGAGATGCCAACACATGAGGGTTGGGAACCATACAACCTGCACTTCGCGGTTCATTCTGGACCATGCGCGGGCACCCCGCGATCACGTTGCACTGGCTGTTGGAAGGACGGCGGGGGCGCTGGCACACTGCCTGCCGTGTGCAGAACTCACCAGACATCGCGATGGCCACCCCACTGCGATGAAAGGGTGGTTTTCGACGAGGACGGAAGGAACGATCTGGCGCGCCTCACCCCAACGTCGCGCGCCTGGGGCCTGTATTGCTGTATTGGTCGCTAGCAACTGCCCATCCAAAGACGACCGCTGAATCTGCAGAGGCGCGGGTGCTGCTTATAGGTTCGGAAAACGAGCGAACGTGAGCCAAACAGCTTGCGCCTGGGAGACGTGTCTAGGCCCCTCCCCGGACACAGGACCTTGGACCTAGACGGGGGGGTCGCGACCCTTTGGGGCGTCCCGGAGGGCTTCGGCGAGAATGCACATAATATTGAGGTTCCTAAGGTTATGTGCCGAGGTTTGGCTCTTAGGTGGGGGGGGGTTCTTCTTGCCCTCCTTCTCCTGTTCCTGCTCCTCCTCCTCCTCCTCCTCTTCATCATCCGCCTATTCCTCCTCATCCCTTCTCCTCGCCCCCCTCCCTCTCCTCCCCCTCCTACTCCTCCTTCTCCTCCGATTCCTCCTCCATCCCCTCCATATCGGGGAATGACGGCTTCCCCAACCCCTTATTTCACTGCATGCTGCCCCACATCCCCGATCAAGGCAACTCGCCTGGGCATCGTTTCCAGATGGGTTGGTGGGCTTACTTTTTTTTGATTGACGGCTCACAAGGACAGATCCAGGAAGCGGGACGGGCTCGGCTGGGGCGCAAGGCGAGATAATTGGCAACGACGGCACGTAGGCCGACGTCGCAAGTGCACGTGCAAGAGGCAATATGCCCCCCAGTAAGATGCGAGCGACCCAGGCGCAGGGGCGCAGGCACCAGTTTGAGCTCGACGGAGGAGAAGTCGCACAGTGGCGCCAACTCGAACCGTACTGACCGGCGCGTACTGGCGTGCGGCACGCTGCGCTGTGGCAGCACGGGGGGCCCGAGAGGCCGCACCGTCAAACACGACGAGGAGGCGAGAGAGCAAGGAAGGGCGGCGGGCGCGAGAGTACGAACGGGCAGAAGAGGGGGAACCGAGGAACGCCTCACTCACAAGGACTCCTGAGCGCGGTCGGGCAAAAGCGACCAACTTATGCACGGACCAACCCAATCATGGAGTCCGAAACCTGCGACTGCCAGACCCCGAAGGTCGGGGGGGATGCGGCAGCAGGCATGGCCGAGCACCAGGGCCCACCCTGCAGGAGGTCTGGAACACTGCAA
This sequence comes from Prorocentrum cordatum, assembly GCA_963575745.1. Lineage (NCBI taxonomy): Eukaryota > Dinophyceae > Prorocentrales > Prorocentraceae > Prorocentrum > Prorocentrum cordatum. The sequence goes on along the minus strand of CAUYUJ010016495.1, from coordinate 32,246 downwards.
AAGGATGAACCACTTGTGCAGTAACAGGAGCTCGAGGGTGGCTCCCGCCGAGAGCGGCGGACCAAGTCATCGGCGAACAACGCGGGCAGCTTATCCATCACGATGGACGGGGGAACAAAGCGGCGAGCGTCAGTCGGATAGGGGCGGACCAGATGGGAGACCGTGGGCAATCGAGCAAAGGATGTACCACTTGTCGGGTCCGCGCTCTCCCCAGGTCCGGCCCCAGATGGTGCGGGGCGGGGTGGCGCGCCGGGCTGCACCCAGCCGTAACCCAGGACCAGGCACCGTGAACCACACCCCGGCCACGTGGGCGAACCGCGCCCGCACCAGGGGCGGGAGTCGCACAGTCGGGGGCGGACAGCCTAAGGCCCGAGTTGCCCGAAACAACACCGGGTAGCCTCGCGGCACGACCGCACCTCGGAGCACTGCCAATGAGCCTCCCGGTTGCAAGTACGCCCGAGTGCTCCGGTGGAGCCTCGGTTGGGGGGAATACGTGTGGCGCCGTGTCAGCAATAGAGGAGGAGGAGAGGAGGAGTCGCAGCCGATAGCCGCACAACCCAGTAAAAGAAAGGAGGATGGGGAGGGGTGGCGTCAATGCTGACGCTGCGAGGGCTTTGGCCTCTGTGATCCCTCCACCCTGAATTGTGGCGGGTCCTCGGCGACCGCGGGGGGAACAGAGCGCCAGACCACTGCGGGGGACCTCGCTGTCACTGTCCCAAGCAGCATCGTACGCCCGAGTGCTCCAGTGGAGCCTCGGTTGGGGGGAAATCGTGTGGCGCCGTATCAGCAAAAGAGGAGGAGGAGAGGAGGAGTCGCAGCCGATAGCCGCACAATCCAGTAAATGGAAGGAGGAGAGGGAGGGGTGGCGTCAATGCTGACACTGCGAAGATTTTGGCCTCTGTGATCCCTCCACCCTGAGATGTGGCGGGTCCTCGGCGACCGCGGGGGGAACAGAGCGCCGGACCACTGCGGGGGACCTCGCTGTCACTGCCCCAAGCAGCAACGTCGCGGGGAAGAACGTGAGGTGTAGAGCGTTGGAGCCAGGTGGAGCGCGTGGGGTGGGCCTATGGCCAGCATCCCCAGTCATCCAAAGTAGGTGTCCCAGAGGGGGAACAGGAACGGATCCTCGTCCCGCGGGATCCGAGTCAAGGAGGGGCACGGGGGGTGGGCTATTTCAGACACCATCCCCCGTCCCGAAGGGTCCCACGAGACCAGCGTGGGCTGTCTAGTGTGCAGCGCATGGGTATTGGTGCACCTCTGCCCCATAAGAGGTGGCACGGGGGTATTAAGGCCGAGGCCTGGCACTGCGGGTGGAAAAACCGCCAGAGGGTGCAGGTGGGAAGCAAGCGAGGAAGCTGGGCCGTGGGGTGCCTGCCCGGCCGCTCCTCCGTCTCTCTCCTCGGCAGCGCTGTGCGCAGCAAAGGGTCGGTTGAGGGCCACGGGGCTGCCGACCAGCGGGCTCCGCCCGGAACAGCGGGGTCCCATGCTGCCCGCAGGGGTCAGCGCGAGAGCGCGATGGAGACCACCGTGTATTAGTTGATGTGGGGAGGCAGTTCCCAGTTGTCCAATATCGTTATTGTCCAGAAAGCGAAGCATTGCGCTCCATGGGCGGGCTTGGTGGCTACTCAGGAATCGACGTGCTCGGGTGGAGAAGGCTTTGACCGCGGCGGGCTGCGCGGCCGTCCTTGCCCGGATGGGGTAATGGGTCAAATGAGCAGCTTGGGGCGGGGGGGTGGGGGGCGTGTCGCACGCGCAGCAAAGGGTCCTTGACTGGGCGGGCCCCTCCCCCCGGGCGGGGGGGGGGGTGATGGGCGCCCGAGGCAGGGCCCTGTCCGATCACTTGGGGCCGAAGTCCCAACCCCGCTGTCGCTTGTCGGCGTAGTGGGCTTCTCCTCTGGGGGAGGGCCGCTTGCCCTTGGCCTTCCAGTCCGTGTCAATCCATGCGTCTCGCTGGTGCTCCCACCCGCCCCAGGACTGCCAAGTGCGGCAAGATGCCGCGGATCCAGATGCACCTGTCCGTGTGTAGGACCTGTCTTCGGGGACCCAAGGGGGGTTCTTTGTGGCCTCCTTGCCCTCGTCGGCCCACGGGCTTGAGCGTCCGCTTCCGATGGGCGGCTCAACTGCGCGTGCTCTGGTATCGCGCTGCGTGTGCCTGCGCTGCTCCTCCATGACGTTTGGCCAGTCAACGTGGAGCTGGTACTCTCTGTCCATCTTGTAGGCGTCGTATCCAACTTTGCTCCATGCCTGGAGGAAATCGTCGCACTGCTGTGCCGTGTTCCGCCTGGGGTCAGACTTGATGTTGACCCAGGCGCTCCCTTGCTTGTGGGCCACCTTTCTGGCCCAGGCGCTCCACGCCCCATTGAAAGCACCCCCCAGCATCTTCTGCATTCGTCTGATCTTTTCTGGTGCCGATTCGTCCCTTGTGACATCTGCGTCGTCGACGGATCTCAAGTACATGGGGAGGCCACCCATGGGGTTGTCACGGCGTGCAGGTGGGATTGATGGTGTCTGGACTTCGCGCCGCCAGTCCTGTGAGCTGTGCCCTGGCCTGGGTGAGCTGTGGGGCGGTGTAGCTGAGTGTTCTCTGTTGCAGTCTTCGACGATTGTGGGTGGTCGGCGCCCGGCTGCGCTCCCAGATTGTTTGAGTTTCCGGCCGTCACCGATAGCGTGAACGTTCCAGGTTCGCTCCTCGTTGGGGCGGGCTTCGACCCTCCTCCATGCGTCGTTCGGGGCTCCTCGATCGGACGCCAGCGCGTATGGGGACCAAGCTTTCGACTCGGCCCTGTGCGGGGGCTGTGTCCATAGGGGGGGGGGCCTTGGGTAGCCGTCCGGTAGGTGTGTGCTGGATTGTCTGCGTCGTCAGCCTGGTGCGTTGAGCTGTCCTGCTGCTCTGGGTCGGGAGGACCTGTCGGGCTGTCGTCCGTCTCGGATTTCTTGTTGGCGTCGTCGTCCCAGTCGATCCCTTCCACGTTGCCGTCGGCGTTCCAGTGTTCTGATGAGGAAGGCACTTCTTCGGGGGGCCCATCGGGCTGGCCTGGTGCGTGGGGTTATTGGGGGGAGACGTTGGCGCCAGCAGGGGGGGGCGACGTGCTCCTCAGCGAGCTGGTCGGTCGTGGGCAGTTCCGCTCTCCCCTGGGGCCTGTTGAGCCATCTGGCAGCGGGCGACTCTCATTCTAACCCTCTGGTCGCCGCATCCTGGGCCTGGGCGGCGAGGAGTTCTATCGTCCCTCTGGTAAGGTACTTCAGTCCCGCGAGGAACTGCGCGAGGACATGCAACGGCTGTCGGTAAGGGCACTGCCCTTTCTGGTTGTCGAGGTTGCTGGCGTAGCGCACCCATTCCTCCCTGTACTTTGGGTTGCTATCCGCCAGGTGTGAGACAACCCTGGCGGCTGAGGCCCTCTTGCCGTCCCATGGGATGCTCGGGGGGTGGCCGTTGCTGGGGATCTCCTCTCCGTAGATAGAGTCCAGGAAGGGCAGCAGTTGTTCGAAGGGCTATCCCGTTTCGTCAGTCACGCCGCCCACAATGTCCTTCCCCAGCCGCTGCACGTAGGCCGCCCAGAGGGTGTAGGCAGAGTGGCTCCACTCAATCAGGTACCTCACCAGAGCGCGAACGGGGGCTCTTGATTCTTCCCCAGCCAGACGGTGGGTGGAGTATGTGGGCAGCAGGGGTGCAGGGGGCGGCAGCAGGTCGGGAAAGGAATAGGGGAAGGTGGCTCTGTCGGCCGAACCCTTTTGTTCGAGGGCAGTGGTGGGCGGTGCTGACTGGTCATTGCCTGGTGGGATCAGTGGGTCGGTGCCAGTGCCTGGGGCCCGGTTGGCTGGGGAAAGGTGCGTAGACATGTCATAGTTGCACCAGTCCTCGGGAATGTCGGTTGTGGCCTGCCGCATGGTAGGGGTGGCTGGGTAGACCTCGCCGGAATAGCGGTCGAATATTAGGTCGAGAACGTGGTGGGGTTACGCGAAGCGTCTAGAATATGAAGAAATGGGGGTGGTAGACAGGCAAGGGGAGGAAGAAAGGAAGGAAGACAAAGGAGAGAGGAGCTGTGGAGAGCAAGGGTGCGAGCGGCAAGGGTGAGGGGGACCCATGGTCAGATCTGGTGTACTTTGGCCAATGTGGCGGCTCCTGTCGGGCCCTCGGATAGTCAGAGAACAGATCGTTGCGAAGATCTGTCCGCGGAAGGGGTTGAGAACTCCAAGGGCCACGTGTACATGGAAGATGTTACGTTGTCGGTGGTCTGGTAGGGGACCTGGGCAGGGAGAAGGAGATATCAATTATGAGCGCAATGGAGCATACATATTCTACGTCAAAAATGAAGGGCCCCAGGACACACAAATAAATGCACGCAAGCAAAATCATTCCCCATATTTTCAATTTTTTTTCTGGGTTTCTGTCTTCCCCCCCACTGCCCATAATTTCCAATGTTTTTTCTAAGGGATCGACGATTAATTGTGCCTGTGTTTTTTTTCTCTCCTGAAGAAATCCCAGGAAGAAGCGAGGCGCGCGCACCACAAGGCCACGCGCAGGATGCACAGATGTCGAGGGCCGCCATACCCACGGGCGGAGGGCGGAATTGAAAGGGCCCTGGGACACACAAATAAATACACACAAATAAAAGTTTTCCCCGTATGTTCCTCATGTTTTCTGTGTTTCTGTCTTCCCGCCCAGTTCCCATATTTTCCCATATTTTCTTGGGGAATCGACGAATCATTGTGTCTGTGTGTTTTCCCCCTCCTGAAGAAATCCCAAGGAAGAAGCGAGGCGCGCGCACCGAAGCCACGCGCAGGATATGCACAAATGTCGAGGGCCGCCAGTCCCAAGGGTGCAGGGCGGAAGGCTGGACAATCATGCTCGCCATCGCTCGGACGTCCATTCGCTGTGTTTTTTTCGGTTTCATGCGTGGTTTTTTCGCCAAAGCATCAAGGATGCTCCTCGATGGTCCTCGCCGAAGGAAACATGATCGACCCACGAACCCGGAAAGGAATATAGAAATGTAACGCATGGCAACGTTTTCAAAGACACCTGATTGGGTGACGGGCAAGTGTAATGCTGATTGTATCGATCTTGATGTACCGTGCCGAGGGCTGTGCTGTGCTACACCGTGCTGAATTGCGATGTGCCATGCCGCGGTTGTGCTCTATAGCGTCGTGGATCGAGTCTTCCTTTCCATCCGAGTCCTGACCGAACTGATCTGGATCTTAAGCTCGAGCTGCCTGAACACATAGAAGCTGCCCCAGATCTAATTGACAAGGGGACATGCCAGGAGGACGCGCCGCGAAACGTCCCAAGGGACGCGCCAGGCGGCGTGCCAAGGGACGTGCCATGGGGTCGCACCGCGGGACGTGCCAAAGGGACGCGCTACGGAACGTGCCAATGGATGTGCCACGGGATGTGCCAGGGGACGCGCCACGCGACGTGCCAGGGGGACTCGCCAAGGGACGCCCCACGGAACGTGCCAAGGAACGTGCCAAGTTGCAATGCTGGGTGGATCGATCTTGATGTACCGTGCCGAAATCAGTGCTGTGCTGCGCCGTGTTGAATTGCGATTTGCCGTGCCGCGATTGTGCTCTATAGCCTCGTGGATCGAGTCCTCCTCTGCATCCGAGTCCTGACCGAACTGATCTGGATCTTAAGCTCGAGCTGCCTGAACACATAGAAGCTGCCCCAGAGCTAATTGACAGGGGGACATGCCAGGAGGACTCGCCGCGAAACGTCCCAAGGGACCCGCCAAGCGACGTGCCAAGGGACGCGCCATGGGGACGCACCGCGGAACGTGCCAAGGGGACGCGCTACGGACCGTGCTGGCGACAAGCGTTTCGCTCGAGACATCCTGCCAACATCCTCAGAATTCCTGCGCGCGGGACGCGGCATGCGCGAGACATCCTCGGAATTCTTGCGAGCGGGACGTGAAAACAAGCATTTCGCCTGAGACTTCCTCTGAATTCTGGACCCCCACGAGGCCCGTCACAAGGCCCCCGCTCGAGACATCCCCCAATTTTGCAAAACCAGCGTTTCGCTCAAAACGTCTTCAACAAATTATGAAAGACAAGCATTTCGCTCGAGACATCCTGCCAAAATTCAAGGAAATTCTGGCAAAACAAACGAATTAGTCGAGACATCCTGGAAATTCCAGCGCGCGGGACGCGGCATGCGCGAAACATCATCGGAATTCCTGCGCGCGGGGCGCTTTTCCGCGTCGCGGTCGGCTCTGCAAAACCAGCGTTTCGCTCGAGACATCCTCAACAGATTCTGAAAACAAGCGTTTCGCTCGAGACATCCCCAACTCTGCAAAACCAGCGTTTCGCTCGAGACATCCTCAACAAATTCTGAAAAACAAGCGTTTCGCTAGGGACATCCTCAAAAATAATTCCGCTGGCCCTCTTCCCGCAAGTAATTTGTCGCAGAATAATTCCGCCGGCCCTCTTCCCGTCGATTCCGGGGGCGAACTTCTAAAAGAGAACCCTGGGCCTGAAGCCCTTTCCGGGAAAATGCACACGTCCGAGCGATGCCAAGCCGGGGAGGCAGACCCGAACCCTCGACGTCGTGGTGCTCCTGTGCGTGGGCCTCCGAAGCTGTCACTCCATCTCTGAGGCGGGCTCTTCGTCGCGGGGCGCTTTCGGAGTGGACGCGGAGCGCCGACCGTGCATCTCCGAACGCTCATGCTCGAAAGCGCTGCTGCTGAACGGCAGGTGCGCCGCGCTCTCTTCCCCGCCCTCTTCCCGGAAGGCCCTCGGACGTCTGGACTTGGAGGGGCGAGCGGCGGAGGCGGGGGGGGAGGGGAGAAGGGCCGGCCCGGGAGGCGGGCAGGAGTAGACACAAGATGCACCGGCGATGCTGCAGTACACTCTCCCGTCCCAAGTCCCCTCCTCACGCGCACCCACAAGATTAGGAGAACGAGCGTAAACGTAATAACTCAAAGGTCCGCGCGGACTTCTCGGATTGGCGCTGGGGCCTCCTGGCGGCGCCTCCGCCGCCCCTGGCGCGCTCCGCGGGCCAAAGTGGGGGGGTCCACCGCGGTTTCAAGAAATCTGCGCGGACTTCCGAGTTCTTGTTTATTCCCAACCCTCCTTGGTTGGGCATTCGTTTTGAACCGACCACAGCGGTCGCGTCTCCCTCCTCCTCCTCCTCCTCCTCCTCCTCCCGCCTCCTGCCTCCTGCCACGTGTCTCCCGCGAGACCTCGCCGTCCCTGGGGGGGGGGGCTGCGATCTGCGAAACTGTCGCCACTTTCGAGGGCTGCTTCTGGGGCCAGCGGAGTGAAGCACCGCGCAGACATGAGCGGGACCTCGCCGTCCCTGGGGGTCTGCGATCTGCGACGCTGTCGCCACTTTCGAGTGCTGCTGGTGGGTCCAGCGGAGTGAGGCACCGCGCAGACCTGAGCGAGACCTCGCCGTCCCTGGGGGGGGGGCTGCGATCTGCGACACTGTCGCCACTTTCGAAGGCTGCTGGTGGGCCCAGCGGAGTGAGGCACCGAGCAGACCTGAACGAGACCTCGCCGTCTCTGGGGGGCGGCTGCGATCTGCGACGCTGTCGCCACTTTCGAGGGCTGCTGGTGGGTCCAGCGGAGTGAGGCACCGTGCAGATCTGAGCGAGACCTCGCCGTCCCTGGAAGGGGCTGCGATCTGCGACACACTGTCGCTACTTTCGAAGTGGGTCCAACGGAATGAAGCACCTCGCAAACCTGAGCGGGACCTCGCCGTCCCTGGAAGGGGCTGCGATCTGCGACGCTGTCGTCACTTTCGAAGGCTTCTGGTGGGTCCAGCGGAGTGAAGCACCGCGCAGACCTGAGCGGGACCTCGCCGTCCCTGGGGGTATGCGATCTGCGCCACTGTCGCCACTGTCGAGGGCTGCTGGTGGGTCCAGCGGAGTGAGGCACCGCGCAGACCTGAGCGGGACCTCGCCGTCTCTGGGGGGCTGCGATCTGCGACACTGTCGCCACTTTCGAGGGCTGCTGGTGGGTCCAGCGGAGTGAGGCGCCGCGCAAACCTGAGCGGGACCTCGCCGTCCCTGGGGGGCTGCGCTCTGCGACACTGTCGCCAATTTCGAGGGCTGCTGGTGGGTCCAGCGGAGTGAGGCACCGCGCAAACCCGGTCGTGAACTCGCCGTCCCTGGGGGGCTGCGATCTGCGACACACTGTCGCCACTTTCGAGGGCTGCTGGTGGGTCCAGCGGAGTGGGGCACCGCGCAAACCCGATCAGGACCTCGCCGTCCCTGGGGGGGGGGCTGCGATCTGCGACGCTGTCGCCACTGTCAAGGGCTTGTGGTGGGTCCAGCGGAGTGAGGCACCGCGCAGATCTGAGCGAGACCTCGCCGTCCCTGGGGGTCTACGATCTGCGACACTGTCGCCACTTTCGAGGGCTGCCGGTGGGTCCAACGGAATGAGGCACCGCGCAGACCTGGCTCACCTCGCCGTCCCTGGGGTCTGCGATCTGCGACCCTGGGGGGCTGCGATCTGCGACGCTGTCGCCACTTTCGAGGGCTGCTGGTGGGTCCAGCGGAATGAGGCACCGCGCATGCGTCGTCGCGTGGGAATTCTGGTTCGAGGGAGCCATGCTGTGTCGTTGCTGCCCCGCCGACGTTTCAAGCCCGTTGCCCGCCTTCTCCGTTTGGACCTTGCCTTAGTGACTCAGGGGTTCACTCAGGTACTCATCTCTACCACGCTTTCTCCCTTGATCGGGGACCTGCGAACCTCCCGAATGCCGCTCGCAAGAGTATATGCGTCCATGTCACGTCGTCGCCCTCTCACCAAATCTCCCAATCTACTCCTGCCTTGCTCTGCGCCGGGGTTGGGTACGTCGCCAAGGTAATCTCATTCTTCGTTTCCCTAAAGATTTCCTCTGCACTGATAGAAGGACCCCCGTAAAGACCAACACAGTTGGGCCTTCCGTTTTGGGCAAGGGCCCCGCTGTGGAACTGCCTTGCATCCTTCTGGCGCGTAATCGGGCATGCGCAAAAGTAGGATCATACAATTCAGCGAGGTGTCCAACGATATCAGTCCTCCTTGCGGCTGCAAGGTTTGAAGCGAATGTGCGCGGCGTTATGTGGCACAGCGGTGGAGGAATGCGCGCGTCGCTGGGGCGATACCACGATTCTGAAAACGACCCCCTCCGTCCATGAGCCCGTTGCACCGTGGAGTAAAGCCGACTGTGGGCGGCGCGGCGGCGAACGCGACTCTGTGAACAGGAAATGTCTTCCATCCTCGAAGACCGTGCACACCTTAGAGAACACTTTTTCGGCCGGCGGGTCGGGAGCGGGCCCCTTCCGGTCAAGAGCTCGGCGGGGCGCGCGAAGCACTCATTGGGGAGACAAGGCGCGGGCGGGCGGGGCCTCAGGCGGCCGGAAGGCGCGGGGTGCAGGCGGTGCCGAAGAGCTTGCGCAGGAAAACATGATCGACCCACGAACCCGGAAAGGAATATAGAAATGTAAGGCATTGCAACATTTCAAAGACACCTGATTGGGCGACGGGCACATGCAATGCTGAATGTATCGATGATGATGTACTGTGCCGAGGGATGTGCTGTGCTACGCCGTGCTGAACTGCGATGTGCCATGCCGCGATTGTGCTCTATATAGCGTTGTGGATCGAGTCATCCCTGGCATCCGAGTCCTCACCGAACTGATCTGGAGCGTAAGCTCGAGCTGCCTGAGCAGATGGTAGCTGCCCAGAACTAATCGACAGAGGGAACATGCCAGGAGGACGCGCCGCGGAACGTCCCAAGGGACGCGCCAGGCGACGTGCCAGGGGACGTGCCATGGGGACACAAAAAGTAGAAATCCGCGGACGTGCAAAGGGGACGCGCTACGGAACGTGCCAATGGACGCGTGCCGGAGGACGTGCCAGGGGACGCGCCGCGCGACGTGCCAGGAGGAACTCTCCACGGAACGCGCGGCCAATGAACGTGCCAAGGTGCAAAATTGAGTGTATCGATCTGATGTAACCGTGCCGCGACGCTGTGCTGTGCTACGCCGTGCTGAACTGCGATGTGCCATGCCACGATTGTGCTCTATATAGCATTGTGGATCGAGTCCTCCCTGGCATCCGAGTCCTCACCGAACTGATCTGGAGCGTAAGCTCGAGCTGCCTGAGCAGATGGTAGCTGCCCCAGAACAAATCGACAGAGGGAACATGCCAAGAGGACGCGCCGCGGAACGTCCCACGGGACGCGCCAGGCGACGTGCCAGGGGACGTGCCATGGGCACGCCCGCGGGACGTGCCCAAAGGGACGCGCTACGCTACGAACGTGCCAATGACGTGCTCCGCGCGACGTGCCAGGAGGACTTGCCACGGGACGCTCCGCGGAACGTGCCAGGCAACATGCCAGGCTGCATGCAAAAAAAAAAAAACACAAAAAAAAAACAAAAAAAAAAAAAAAAACACAATAAAAAAAAAAAAAATAAAAAAAGAGTTATCTCGTTCTGAAAGTACCGTGCCGAGGGCTGTGCTGTGCCTGGCGACCTGGACACGTGAAAACACGCGTTTCGCTCAAGACGTTGTCAGCACATCCTCATGCTAGACATCCGCCTGGGCAACCTGGACACGTGCAAACAAGCGTCTCGCTCGAGACATCCTCAACAAATGCTCATGCTAGACATCCGCCTGGGCGACATGGACACGTGAAAACAAGCCTCCGGTTCGAGACATCCTCAACAAATCCTCATGCTAGACATCTGTCTGGGCCACCTGGAGGCGTGAAACCAAGCGTCTCGCTCAAGACATCCTCAAGACCTGGGCACGTGAAAACAAGCAATCCACTTGAGAGAGCCTCAGAATTCAGGTCCCCAGGAAAGAACAATCTATAACACAAAACAAGCGTTTCGCTCGAGACATCCTCAACAATTTCTGAAAAAACAAGCTTTTCGCTCGAAACATCCTCAAATTTTAATTCGCCGGCCCTACGCGACCTCGTTATTTATCGCAAAACAATTTCGCCAGCCCAAGTCGCAGGGGGGCCGGGGGGTTAACCTACTAAAAGAAAACCCTGGGCCCGCGCCCTTTCCGGGAAAATACGCCTTGGACAGGAGCCGGAGGCGAAGTCCCGGGGGGAGAGCGAAGTGGTGTTGCCGTCGACGGCGCGTCAAAATCACCATCCTCGAGTGCTGCGTGCGGAAGGACGTAACCAGGTCGACGTCCACACCTTAGAACATACGTGTACGGCGCCAGGGCGCAAGCCCCGTTCTGAAGACGACCCCCCCTCCATCCCCGAAGCTGTTGCGAACTGTGAGAGCTAATAGGCGCAGAGCCGGGGCGAGACCACCCTTTCGCTCAGGCGGGCCCCAGAGTTTGAAAAGCCACCCATCCTCCATGCTTGAAGCTGTCACAGATTACAAACTTCACTGCAAATTTTGGGAGGAAGTGCGAAGCGAAACGATCAGCCAACCCTGCTGACACGTCTGGGGGTCCGACAAGTAAGCGATATTCGTACGGAAAGGGATGGAGGGACGAGGGTCGGGGAGCAACAAATTGCATAAATATAGAAACTCGGAGGTCCGCGCGGATTTCTCGGATCGGCGCTTGACCCCCCTCCCTGCCGCGCCGAGCGCACCAGGGGCGGCGCTGGAGGCGCCGCCGGAGGGGGTCCAGCGCCGATCCGAGAAATCCGCGCGGACCTCCGAATCGGAGGTGAGGGGGTGAGATCGAAGTGGAACGGAGAGCCCCCTTACCGGGAAATCGATTTCGGTTTCGTGTTCGTGCGTGCCGTGCGTGCGGGCGAGGCGAAGCTGCGTGGGCGGGCGAGAGAAAATAAAAAAAAAAAGAACAAAAATAAAAAGAAAAAAAAGTCTCCTGTTGATGATGGCGCGGCCGGACCAAATGTCTCCCTTCCCGGGCGCCGTTGGCCTCCGGATGTCCCCCGGTGTCCCGCTGGTGTCCCCGTGTGGCTGAGGCGCGGCGACCAAAACTCTCCCTTCGGTGCGGCCGTGGCCCGCGGTGTCCCGCCGGTGTCCCGCCGGTTGTCCCGCGGTGTCCCGTCGGTGTGCCGATGACGATGCTGTAAGGGTCGCGCAGGGGATGCATGATGGAGATTATTATGGTGATGAATGATGATAGATGATGATGAAGATATTGATGATGGCGATGATGATGATGTTGATGTTGATGTTGATGATGATGATGATGATGATGATGATGATGATGACGTCGATTGTGATATCGATTGTGATATCGATAGTGAGACCGAATGTGAGATCGATTGTGATATCGATAGTGAGATCGACTGTGAGACCGATAGTCAGATCGATTGTGAGATGATGGTGATGATGGTGATGATGGTGATGATGATGGTGGTGATGATGATGACGTTGAAGATGTGGATGATGATGGTGTCCCGATGACGATGATGTTGATGATGTTGATGATGGTTATGATGATGATGTTGATGATGATGGTGTCCCGATGATGATGATGATGATGACGTTGATGATGATGATGTCGATGATGATGATGATGGTGTCCCGATGGTGATGATGATTATTATGTTGATGATGATGATGATGACGATGATGATGTCCCGATGATGGTCATGATGATGATTATGATGATGATGATGATGATGATGATGATGATGATTATGATGATGATGTTGATGATGATGATGATTGTGATGATGGTGATGATGATGATGATGGTGGTGTCCCGATGATGTTGATGACCGTGATGCTGATGTTGGTGTTGATGATGAGGAGGGTGTCCCGATTATGATGTTGGTGATGATGCTGTTGATGTTGATGTTGTTGTTGATGATGATGATGACGTTGATTGTGAGAGCGGTTGTGATATCGATAGTGAGATCGATAGTGAGACCGAATGTGATATCGATTGTGAGATCGATTGTGAGATCGATAGTCAGATCAATTGTGAGATAGATCGAGTGAGATCGATTGTGAGATCGATCGAGGGAGATCGATTGAGCGAGACCGATACTGAGATCGATAGTGAGATCGATAGTGAGACCGATCGAGTGAGACGTTTGTTCCTCCCCCCCCCGAACCTCCTTATCACCCGAAGGGTTGGTACGTAAAGGTTTATATGTATATGTCATTCTTCGTACCCTTATGGATGAGAAGCCAGAGGTGGAGCAGCGAAGGATTCATCCTCGCGGATACGAGTAGTCCGAGGGTGTGTTTGAACTTTTCGAAGCCTCCATCAAGTCTCTTTGCTTCCTGGGTCCTCTCGGGGGGCCGCCATCGTGGCCGAGTGGCCGGTAGCTCCCCTAGGGAATTTTCGGGCATGGACGCGTGAACCACACGGGCCTGAGGGACTGCCGCGGCCTTCGCGTTCAGCGCGTTGCCCCCCCCCCCCCCCCCCCAGCTTTGGCCCAATCACTGGTCCCTTTTGTTGGAACTCGCCAACGTTTTTGACGTTGCACGGACGTCATGCATGAGCACGCAGCGTTCTGAAATGATGCATTGCAAAACAGAAGGCCGACCTAGGCCAAACGCAAAAAGCACATCACGCCTGGCTGGCGCAGCAGGGCGAAGAAAGGCGTGAACTGGCCAACGCGCCTCCCTCGTGGTGAGGATTTGGGGGTCTCCTGGGGCTCAACTAGGGCCCTTTTGGGGGCCTCTTGGGCCCAAATCGGCTCCCCTGGGCTTTCTTGGTAGCCTCCTGGGGCCGTTGCGGGGCCATCTCGGGCCCCACTTGGGCCGCCTGGGGGCCCTCTTGGGCCATCTTGCGCTCGTCCGAAGGCCCTCTTCGGCCGTCTTGGGGCCCTCTTGGGTGCCTCCTGGGGTCCTTTGGGGGGCCACCCAGGATCGATAGCCTCGGGAGTTGGCCCCGCCTCATCAGCGTGTGTGGCATTCCAAGCTCTGGAGTTGATCTGTTTGTTGGCTTGTCGCCCAACCGCCGAAATGCCCTCCTGGCCAATACAATGGACGAGGCGGGCCTGATTTTCCCCAAGACGACCGCCTCCAGCATGATGTATTTTTTTGTCGCGCGCGCACGCGCGCATGAGCAACTGCGCGGCGACGCCCCTCAGCCGAGGACATCCCGAGCTCTGCCGGCGGCCAAGCCGCGAGCCATCCCCCCCCCGTCCCTGGCCGCGGCTGCAGCCGCGGAGCCCCTCCGTCGGCGGCCGCGGTGCGCGGGCCCGCCTCCGTGGTCGGCGCGGCGCGGCGTGCAGGGCGCTCCGAGCCTCGCGTGGCAGCGGCGGCGGCGGCGGGGAGGCGCCTCCGCCGCCGCCGCCGCCGCCGGCCGCTGGGTGGCCCGACGGGGCCACGGCCAGCCCGCAGCCGCCACGCGTGGACGCCCTCGGCGCCCAGCGGCCGGCGCCGCCACGCGTCCGAGCGCCGCGCCTCAGCGCCGCACGAGCGCCTCGCCCGCGCCCGCGGGCGCGGCCTGCGCGGCGGGGCGCTCCGCCAGCCCGCTGTCGGCGGCGACCACCAGCGATGCCACGGCGAGGGCCATGCTCCCCAGCCCGACGGCGCTCAGCGCTTCCCCCCGGGCGGCGAAGGCGACGAGCGCCGTGAGCGGGGGCTGCAGGGCCGCGTACAGCGTGACCACGGTGACGGGCAGGATATAGCTCGCCCAAGCGATGAGGGAGTAGCTCAGCGCCCCGCACACGGTGCCCGCGTACAGGGCCAGCCATGTGTCCTGGCGCCTCCAGCCAGTCAGCGTCCAGCCCCAGCCCTCCCGCGCCGCCAGCGCAAGGAGGGCGAGCAGGGAGGCCGCCGAGGCGAAGGCGTAGGCCAGCCTGGTGACCGTGGAGGGCGCCAGCGGCCGCCTGTGGCCGCGGGCCACCAGCAGCGGCTTCATCGCGACCAGGAAGAGCCCCTGCAGGAAGGCCATCGCCAGACCTGCGGCCGTGCCTACCAGTGGCCGCCGGGGCGCGCCCCCGCCCACGTGGGCGCTGGGGCCGGCCACCGGCGCGGCGGTGGCCAGCAGACCCGCCCCGACGCCCAGCAGGACGCCCACGGCCGAGCGGCGCGTGGGGCGCTCCAGGCCGCAACTGGCGGCGAGGCCGCTGGCGAAGGCGGGCGCCAAGGCGTTCAGGACGCCCACGGCGTCGGCGCCAGCCCAAGCCGCGCAGAGGACCGTGCACAGCGAGGCCACGAAGGGCCCCGGGAGCCCGACGGTGGCCAGCAGCGCCCAGTCCTCGCGGCCCGCCGGGGCCGCGGCCGCGGCGCCGCCCTCGCAGCGGCCGGCGCGCCCGCGGCGCGCGGCGCACGCGAGGCGGTGGGCCTCGGCGGCGCAGAGCACCGCCAGCGCCGTCGCGTCGCGGGCCGCGCACAGGACGGCCGTGTTCGCCGCCGTGACGTGGAGGGTCTCCGCGAGGAGGTTCCAGCAGGAGAGCGCCGACGTGGCCACGAGGAGGGCCCCGTGAGCCACGGGGCGCCCCAGCTCGGAGGCCATCGCCGGAGCGCAGCGGCCCGGCGGCTTGAGCCAACATGGCTACGGAAAACCCCAGCATGACGTATTTCGTGTACCGTGTTCAGGTGGTCTCCTGTTTGCCTTCTGCATGCCACGTGGATGCTTTTCGCACCAGAGGTCGTTTCATAACAGTTCCTTGTCGGATGATCGTGCTCGTGACCGTCCCGTCGTGTCAAAGCGAACCAAGGATAACAAGTCCATGACATATTCTCACCCACGGAGGTCGGTCGCATCTCACCCTGGTCACACACAGGCATCTCCTCTGGTGACCTCACCCTTCACCAGAGTGTGATTCGGGGTGCTGCTCCTTCGATGTTCAGCACATCCTCAACATGATCAACATCATGGTGCTCCGCATCGCACTCTCACGACACACCTCCTACTCTCTTTGCACCTCCTCATGAGACTCCTTCTCCCCCTCGGCATCATCGTTTCCTCTATTTTGTATACTTCGTACTCCGCCCAGTGACAACATCAACCTATGACATATAACATCAATCTGGTCGAAATCTGACACGTGACCGCATGCTGACTGTTACTCCAACCGTGAACGCACACTGTACGTTGACGCCACCCGACTCACATGTTACAATCTCCGCCTCCTCCTCCTCCTTCTCCACCTCTGCCTCCGCCTCCTCCTCCTCCTCCTCCTCCTCCTCCTCCTCCATTGCTCCTCCTCCTCCTGTCGCCCCTCGAGCAGTCGCCTCCAAGAATACTGGGCTAGCACGGTGGCGGGACTTGCCGCAAGCAGCCGGGTACGAAGACCACCTCGGACGGATGGAATGGTTTTCTGTAGGCACACAGCACGCACACACATACACACATCTCCGAGACACTCACGGGCATGGGAATGAACCATAGACAACTCTTAGACAGTGGGAGCGGAAGTGCCTGACCACCAACGGGTGGAAGGGAACCCCTCTCTATTGAGGGGCAACGTCAGGGGGGGATACCGCCTCAGGGGCGGAAACATCGACCTGGAATCGGCGGTACATCGCTGGTAGATCGGCGATGAGCCCCCGATGGCGAATCCGCACGCTCCTGGGCGGGATGGGGCTATCAGACCCCTATCGGCGATCAATGGGCGATTGGGGTCGATGCAGTCCGCCCCTGAGCCTATCCCTCCCCTAACATCGCCCCGTAGTCTCCTACACCTCCTCCAATTCCACCAAGCCTTGATCACCGGTGCGCTGGCCGTCAGACCTGCCTGACTGTCCCAAGCCATCCAGCTTCGTGCATCGCGCCACGCGATGCGGGCTTGTTTTCGCGCCCTCGCGCCGCCCTTGCAGAAAGATGGCCCAACGGCCCCGGCCGCGACGCGCAGCTACCTTCGCTCCCCTGGGGGCTCCCCCGGCTATCTTACCCCGGAGGTCACATCCCACCCTGGTCGCACACAAGCATCTCGTCGGGTGACCTCACCCTTCACCAGAGTGTGCGCAGGGGTGCTGTCCCTTTGATGTTAAGAGGGGGAGGAGGAGGAGGAGCGAGCACTCCGTTCCCGAGTCAACCTCCCTTCAATCAAGGATGTGGCCAGCGGTGCTGCGACAGGAGCATCCTTGATCAGGGGTGTGGCCAGCGCTCGAGCGGTAGCACCCTTCCAGTCAGGCGTGTGACCAACGCTGCAGCGAGAACAATACTCCCAATTCTTGTTGTTTTGCCTGGTGCCTGGTGGCTTTGGGGTCATAGCTCGGGCCTCTGGCGTGGCAGATGGTATCATCTACAGGCTGCCTCGGCTGCCCAACGGCGCGTCGAACGTCGCCTGCAGATCTCTTGCAGCGTGTAGCCGGGGAAGCGTGAGCCCCGGGGTCGAGAAGGGGAGCGAGAGAGGCAGGGCGAGTGCCTTCGCTCCCCTGGGGCTGACCCGGATGTCTGGCCTCGGCCTCGGCCCGGCGCCGCTGCTCAGCCCGCCCTCAAGAGCCGCGGCTCCGCTCTCCGCCGCCCCCGCCTGCCTCTCCCCCCCCCCCCAAACTCGGGGGCGGCCAACAGGGGGGCGTCCAAAAGGGGGGGGTGCAAAGCATGACCGGCGGTATGTGCGCGGCCCAGGGGGGGGGGGCAGGGACGCAATGAAATAAAGAGAGGCGCCATGAGATCTGGAGAAATATCATGGCCCGCGCCATGATGTCCACCCCCCCCTTTAGTCAGCACCCCCCTCTTCCCCCCCCCTCCCGAACCGCGGGAGGCGGGCGGCCGCCACGCCTCGGCTCCAGCGCCCCTCCTGGGACCGCGAGCGGCCGCGCCGCCCTGGCGCAGGGTGGCAGGGGTCAAGGGGCAGGCGGAGCGGCAGGAGCACGGGGTGGAGGGCAGACAATCCACCCCGATCATAACCACCCCGACACGCGAAGCCGTTTCGTAAACGCACCCAAAGCAGGAATCGAACAGGGCAGGGCTGTTCAGCAAACGCCCCGGGCCGTTTGGGAAACGCAGCGTGTCCTGTCCGGGCGGTTTTCCCTCCCTTGACGAGGATCCGACATGCTCCGCCTCTCTCCCGCGTGTCGATCCGCGCGTCCCGGTGAGCACGGCAAGGTGGGAAGGGGAGTGCACGAGTCCTGGGGATGCTCTTCGATCTCTGGGGAGCCGTGCGTGGGCGGGACAAGCCGAGGCCCCTGGGTGAGGGTCACCCTACGAGCACAGACATTCATTCTTGTGACTAGACGTCTGGGATCACGGTGTGCATCCCACGTTGATCGACGGACAACGTGAGGACATGATGGACTGATCGAACGACTCGTCAGACAGGCGACTAACGACGAGTCAGTCGTTACGTATCCTACATCATGTATGCAGGTTGGCCGCCGCCCAGTCTAAGATCTGGTGGGCGCCTGCTTCGTTGGTCGGATCGAAATCGTTTCCCCACAAGCCCACAAGAACACATCCAAGCTGTACGTTTTGCCCTAACTTCCTGAGAACACCTCATCGTCCCATTGCAACCGACACCCTGACATTCGGATAGCAATCCCAGGCCGCGCGGGAGTCTTTTGGAAGTCATCGCGCAGAGGGTTGCAAACTGTGGGTGGCAAGCCTCGCACGGCAAACGTTTGGGATCACAGAACTGCTGGTCGTGATTATCCTCCGGTCAGAGACCCCATTGTCAAGGCACATATTCGATCTTCAACTGCCCGAAGCATTTCGATCTGGACAATGCAATCAGCATTAATGGGTCTGCATGTAGGAGCTGGTGTGGCGCCGATGATTTCCAACAATGATGGCTGTGATACATGTGCTCTGAACTGCTGCTATCCGTGGTGAACATTTACCCAAGATGCTTTCTGGTCGATGATCGCAACCCGGGCCATCTTCATGGGAGGAAAGGGGAGTAGGATAACAACGAGTGGTGCTCGTCGCCTGGAGACTTGATTAGTTGCACATTGGGCAATCAGATCGTGCACTATCAGATGCTTTGGCCCTGCTGTCACTGCTCCCGCCGATCAAAGAAAGAACACATCAGGTAAGACTACCGCCCGCAATCCTGAACGCTGCTGGCTCGCGGGAAAAAAACGCAATCATCCCTTCAGGCCTGCCTTCTCATTGCACACTTGGCGCGGGCGCTGCAGCGACAAGCTAGGACACAAAGACAAGCAAGAGAACTCGGAATAAGAAAAGACACAATCGTGTGAGACAACAACAATCCGTGATGCAGAAGGCCTACCGCCGCTGGCCCGTGTGGTTGGTGGCGACAGTAAGAGCAAGCCAGTCGAGACCTTCATACAGCCCGTCCCCGACCGTCGCAGTTGTCTCCTGTACCAACCACTTTCGGCTCCTGCCGAGGCCATTTAGCCCAAGCTTGGTGGTGAGCTCTTGCGTCGTCATGGCGTCAAGCAAATCCTGCTTGTTGGCCAGGACCAGCAACACCGCGTCCCTCATCTCCTCTCTATGAAGCATCTTCAGAAGCTCTTCGTGGGCTTCCTCTATGCGTTCTCGGTCGGAGCTGTCCACCACGAAGATGAGAGCGTCCGTGTTCTGATAGTAATGCTCCCAAAGCTTGCGTGTCCTCGTCTGGCCTCCGAGGTCCCAAATTGTGAATACAAGGTTTTGGTACTCAAGCCTCTCCACGTTGAAACCCACCGTGGGGACTGTGGTCACTATCGTGCCGAGCTTCATCCGGTACAGCACAGTAGTCTTGCCAGCTCCGTCGAGACCAACCATAATGATGCACACCTCACGCTTGCCGAAGAGGCGGGTCCAGACCCCCGAGACGGCGAGGCCGACGGCGTTTGGCTGCGCGCCGCAGAGGTACTGTGGGTCACCGGTGACACGCTGCCACTGCTCGGACAAGCTCTGCCCCATGGCGACCAGGGCGCGCCCTGGCCGGGGACGCGCAGGACCGTTTCGTAGCCGCTGGTGTGCGATGTGCCGAGTCCACTTTCGCCCGCCCGCGCCAGCCCTGGGGGCTTGAAGCGAAAGTGGCTACAGCAGGAGAGAAACCATGACGGCAATCTGTGGATAAAGGACCTGTCTGTGTTCGGGCACGGATCTGCTGTGGATTGTCCACCTCTGAACGGCCTCACTGCAAGGCAAGCTCCGGGTCGGGCCCATGAGAGCGGCCCTGACCCCGTCTCTCCCCAGACGGTTACACGGCTCGTCGATACAGATTCAGGACATCCCCTGACATCGCCACGATGGCCTGGACAACACACCCCGACAAGCTCCGCGAGAACCAACAAAACACTCCTGAACATTTGGCATGCCCGATGTGGGTACGGGAAACATGTGTACAATGACCAACAACACATGCTGTCCAACACTATCAGCGGCTGCTCAGAAGGACCTCGTCCGTGGCGACACCGACAACGAATCCTAAGAAATGCTGCTGGTTTTCGTTCCCAGTCGCTCCGTATCCATCTTGGTCGTACTGAAGCGTGCTCTCCCGAGGAGCATGGGGGAACGAACGCTCGCAGGGATGCACCACGCACCACGGCCCCGTAAGATGAAGCACAAGGCGGCATCCTCGGACCGCTCCCGTGCGGCACGAACCGTATCGGGCTGCAGTGGGGAATCGGATAATCAATATGTGCACCCTGTAGGCGAGCTTGGCGGAGAAAACACCGCCTCCCGCTCTGTCCAATCATTCACGAGTGCGTGCCAAGCACTTTTCTGTGGGGTTGTCAAGCACGCGCTGCCCGCGATCGGGGCCGAGGACAGTCTCTGGGGTACTTCGCGAAGCATGCCGCGCGGATCCTTGTTCGCGGTCGGAAGCTCGTCGCAAGCGACGCTGCAGCCCCAACCGATCACAAGGATGCAACAGCACAACCACTGTCTTGGGCGTATACAGCCGCAACCCAGAGAGAACTCCTCGAGCACGTGCGTCAATGATCAAGTGACTGATCCTCTGAAACATGTCGTCCACCCCGCCGGCACATAGCAGCGGCGACATGGCAAATGCTCGTCTGGTGAGGGCGGCGAGGACCAGCAGTACTCACAGAGGGAGACAGGCGCCCGCCTCACGGAGCCGCGGGGTGGGATCGATGATGGACGAGCAGGAGGGGAGAGGGACGAGAAAGAGGAGGCGGGTCGAGGGGACGAAGCGTGGGATGCAGCTTAGTGATTTGGCGCCGCGGCGCAGCGTGTGAGGCCCGCCCTTCTTCTCCCAGACTTTCGAGAAACCTTCGTTGCTCTTGTCTGGATTTTCGAGGAGGGGAAGGGGGAAGGAGGGTTGCGCGCGTGTTCGCGCGTCCGTTGGGAGAACGGAAATATCTGGGGACACACACAGTCTAATGACGAACGCACTGTCGGGAAGCATCGCTTGCCCGGGTGAGGGGGGCGCCGGTCTGGTTTTCGCTTGTCCCCAGGCCTCCTTACGCGCGCCCATTAAGATTCGGTCTGTGGCCTCTGGGCCCCATGCCAGAGGCAACCCCTGCGTCCAAGGGGCTTAATTCGAACGGCCCGCGCGCAGCAGAGGGCACGCGTGCAACGCCTGGGTACTGTGCTCTGTCCTGTGTCCTCGAGGGCCAGGGGGTGCCCGCAGGAGTCGCTCTCCTGTCGCCACGGCCGGGTTGCCGCGCTCGGCGGTGTGCAGCAGCGCCAGCGGCATTCCCCTGCCAGGGGCGCACGCTTCACGCTGCGAGTGGAGTGTGCTGTGCTTCCCCGCCAGAGCCCGCAGTAGAGCGCGCGCAACCTTCTACATCGCCGAGCTCGCGCGCACCATGGCGAAGTTCGAATGCACCTTCGTCAACTACACCATCGAAGCTAAAATTTTTACCCACAGTATGCCTAAACAGCGGGAAGGTCTTATGATCTTGTCAAGTTTGTCAGTGTGTGTGTGTGTATGTGCGTGTGTGCCTTTTCCTTCTTGTAAGCCCCGCCCGACCCCAACGGCGCGTGGGCATGTCACAGGCCGGTCCGGGTCCTCTTCCTGCCCTCGCGCTGGAAGGCGTCCTGCAGTGCCTCGAGGACGCACGGGCAGTAGGCGGAAGCATCGTACGCCTCGCGCACCCTCCCAGAGGAGCGCGCGAAAGCCAGGCAGACCTCCCGGAGCCTAGATAGAAAAAGGAAAAACGGCATAACCATAAACTTTTGGTGCTCCGCGCGGGTTTCTTGGATCTGCGCTGGGCGTTGGAACCCCCCTCCCTGGCGCGTGGAGCGCACTAGGGGCGGCGCTGGAGGCGCCGCCGGGGGGGGGGCCCAGCGCAGATCCAAGAAATCCGTGAGGAGCTCCAAAAGTTCATGTTTATGTTTTTTTTGTTCTTCGATCTTGGGGAAACCAAAAGGTACCGATACCGCTGCTCCCCGGATCTCTGCCGGGGTGCGTTCTGACCAGGATTTCGAGGCGAATCCAGCGGTGGCGAGGAGGGCCGCCCAGGAGGTCCAAAAAGAGGAGGAAAACATGATCGACCCACGAACCCGGAAAGGAATATAGAAATGTAAGGCATGGCAACGTTTGAAAGACACCCGATTGGGCGACGGGCAAATGCAATGCTTAATGTATCGATTTTGATGTACCGTGCCGTGGGCTGTGCTGTGCTGCGCTGTGCTGAACTGCGACGTGCCATGCCGCGATTGTGCTCTATAGCGTTGTGGATCGAGTCCTCCTTTGCATCCGAATCCTGACCGAACTGATCTGGATCTTAAGCTCGAGCTGCCTCAGCACATAGTAGCTGCCTCAGAGCTAACTGACAGGGGAACATGCCACGAGGACGCGCCGCGGAACGTCCCAAGGGACGCGCCAGGCGACGTGCCAAGGGACGTGCCACGAAGACGCACCGCGGGACGTGCCGAGGGGACGCGCTACGGAACGTGCCAATGGACGTGCCAATGGACGTGCCAGGAGACGCGCCGCGCGACGTGCCAGGGGGACTCGCCACGGGACGCGCCATGGAACGTGCCGAAGTTGCAATGCTGAGTGTATCGATCTTGATGTACCGTGCCGTGGGCTGTGCTGTGCTGCGCTGTGCTGAACTGCGACGTGCCATGCCGCGATTGTGCTCTATAGCGTTGTGGATCGAGTCCTCCTTTGCACACGAGTCCTGACCGAACCGACCTAGATCTTAAGCTCGAGCGGCCTCAGCACATAGTAGCTGCCCCAGAGCTAATGGACAGGGGGACATGCCAGGAGGACGCGCCGCGGAACGTCCCAAGGGACGCGCCCGGCGACGTGCCAAGGGACGTGCCATGGGCACGCACCGCGGGACGTGCCAAGGGGACGCGCTACGGAACGAGCCAATGGACGTGCACCGCGCGACGTGCCAGGGGGACTCGCCACGGGACGCTCCGCGGAACGTGCCAGGCAACGTGCCAGGCTGCAATGCTAAGGGTATCGATATTGATGTACCGTGCCGAGGGCTGTGCTGTGCCTGGGCGACCTGGACACGTGAAAACACGAGTTTCGCTCAAGACGTTCTCAGCACATCCTCATGCTAGACATCCGCCTGGACAACCTGGACACGCGCAAACAAGCGTCTCGATCGAGACTTCCTCGACACCGCCTCATGCTAGACATCCGCCTGGGCAACTTGGACACGTGAAAACAAGCCTCTGGTTCGAGACATCCTCAACAAATCCTCATGCTAGACACACGTCTGGGCAACCTGGAGGCGTGAAACTAAGCGTCTCGCTCGAAACATCCTCAAAACCTGGGCACGTGAAAACAAGCATTTCACCTGAGAGATCCTCTGAATTCAGGTCCCCAGGAGAGCACAATATATACAATACAAAACAAGCGTTTCGCTCGAGACATCCTCAACAAATTCTGAAAATCAAGTTCGCCGGCCCAAGTCGCAGGGGGGCCGGGGGGTTAACCTACTAAAAGAGAACCCTGGGCCCGCGCCCTTTCCGGGAACATGATCGACCCACGAACCCGGAAAGGAATGTAGAACTGTAACACATGGCAGCGTTTTCAAAGACACCTGATTGGGTGACGGGCAAATGCAATACTGAAGGTATCGATCTTGATGTACCCTGCCGAGGGCTGTGCTGTGCTGCGCCGTGCTGAAATGCGATGTGCCATGGCGCGATTGTGCTCTATAGCCTCGTGGATCGAGTCCTCCTTTGCATCCGAGTCCTGACCGAACTGATCTGGATCTTAAGCTCGAGCTGCCTGAACACATAGTAGCTGCCCCAGAACTAATCGACAGGGGGACATGCCAGGAGGACGCGCCGCGGAACGTCCCAAGGGACGCGCCAAGCGACGTGCCATGGGACGTGCCATGGGCACGCACCGCGGGACGTGCCAAGGGGACGCGCTACGGAACGTGCCAATGGATGTGCCACGGGATGTGCCAGGGGACGCGCGACGCGACGAGCCAGGGGGACACGCCAAAGGACGCCCCACGGAACGTGCCAAGGAACGTGCCAAGTTGCAATGCTGAGTGTATCGACCTTGATGTACCGTGCCGAAATCAGTGCTGTGCTGCGCCGTGCTGAATTGCGATGTGCCATGGCGCGATTGTGCTCTATAGCCTCTTGGATCGAGTCCTCCTTTGCATCCGAGTCCTGACCGAACTGATCTGGATCTTAAGCTCGAGCTGCCTGAACACATAGTAGCTGCCCCAGAGCTAATGGACAGGGAACATGCCAGGAGGACGCGCCGCGAAACGTCCCAAGGGATGCGCCAGGCGACGTGCCAGGGGACGTGCCATGGGGTCGCACCGCGGGACCTGCCAAGGGGACGCGCTGCGGAACGTGCTGGGGACAAGCGTTTCGCTCGAGACATCCTGTCAAAATCATTTGAATTCCTACGCGCGGGACGCTGCACGCGCGAGACATCCTCGGAATTCCTGCGAGCGGGACGTGAAAACAAGCATTTCGCCTGAGACATCCTTTGAATTCTGGCCCCCCACGAGGCCACCGCTTGAGACATCCTCCAATTTTGCAAAACCAGCGTTTCGCTCGAGACATCCTCAACAAATTATGAAAAACCAGCGTTTCCACCCGCTCGAGACAAGCCGGTCAAACCCCAAGAAACCAAATACACCGGCGCGCGGGACACGCGCACAGCGCGAGAATGCAGGAAATTCCAGCGCTAGGGCGCTATTCGTGTCGTGCGGTCGTGCTCTGCAAAACCAGCGTTTCGCTCGAGACATCCTCAACAAATTCTGAAAACAAGCGTTTCGCTCGAGACATCCCCAACTCTGCAAAACCAGCGTTTCGCTCGAGACATCCTCAACAAATTCTGAAAAACAAGCGTTTCGCTCGAGACACCCTCAAAAATAATTTCGCCGGCCCTACTCCGTGGGTGCCCGCTCGCAAAATAATTTCGCCGGCCCAAGTCGCAGGGGGTCGGGGGGTTAACCAACTAAAAGAAGGAAAAAAAAAAAAAAAAAAAAAAAAAAAAAAAAAGAAAATAAAAAAAAAAAAAAAAAAAAAAAAAAAAAAAACAAAAAAAAAAAAAACGATAACAAAAAAAGAAACAAAAAAGAAAAAAAAAAAAAAACAAACAAAAAAAAAAAGAAAAAAAAAAAAAAAAAAAAAAAAAAAAGAGCGAAAAAAAAAAAAAAAAAAACAAAAAAAAAAAAAAAAATAAAAAAAAACAAAAAAAAAAAAAAAAACAAAAAAAAAAAAATAAAGAAAGAAAAAAAGAAAAAAAAAAAAAAAAAAAAAAAAAAAAGAAAAAAAAAAAAAAAAAAAAAAAAAAGAGAACCCTGGGCCCACGCCCTTTCCGGGAAAAAAAGAAAAGGCAGCGGCATGGCTACCTTTTCCTCCCCTGGGACCTCCTCGAGCCTGGATGCTCCGTGCAGCACCGCCGCCTCCAGCGTGGGCTCGAGCCCCTCGGCGGTGACCTTCGGTCGGGCATGTCCCCCTACCGGCGGATTTGGGACGAAAAATAAAACAATTGAAAAACATGCGCAAACATAGTCGAAACATCGTCCCCAGACATTTTTTTCTTGACAAGTTTTGAACAGTCCTCCTGTAGAGGGACAGGCCCGAATTAACGTTAGGTCGGGCATGTCCCCCTATACGCGGATTTTGGACGAAAAATCAAAATATTCAAACCATTCAGAAGTAGTCAAAACATATTCAAAAATAGTCCCCAGAGTATTTCTTGACTATTTGTACCTAACAGCTTTTGCTGATAGGTTTCTAGTGGTCTCAAAAGATAGCAGCAGATGGCTCCACAAGGGGGTCGGGGCGGGACCCGGGGCGGTGCCGCCGAAGCCCGAATCGCTTGGGACATCCTCGCAAAATCGCTCTTGGTGCTCCCAGAACTCCATTCCCGGGCCACATTTTGGATGCCCGGAGCCAACCGTAAGCCACTTCGTGCTCTTCGACTTCCCAGAACTCCAGTCCCGGGCCACCTTTTGGATCCCATTATCCAAACATTAGAGCCACAACGTGCTCTTCGATTACCCAGAAAACCAACCCTACCCTGGCCACATTTGATGCCATCAGCCAACAGTAGAATCGCACTTCGAGCTCTTCAATTCTACCCCATAACCTCCATTCTGGGCATGATTTTTGTTGCCGCCCGGAGGAGGGCCGAATAGCCAACTTTATTCCACTTCGTGTTCCTTCTAGTTCCAGAATTCCATTCCGTGCCACATTTTGCATGCTGAGGCAGGCTATTCAGAGGCCGATGCAGGCTGATGCTGATGCATTCTTGATGCTGAGGCCGATGCTGAAGGCAGATGAGCTGAGGCTTAAGCCTACTGATGCAGAGGCTGATGTATGCCGAGGCTGAGGCTGAAGCAGCTGAAGCAGAGGCATGCATGAGCAAGGCTGAGTCAGATGCAGGCTGAGGCTGATGCAGGCTGAGGCTGACGCAGGCTGAGGCTGAGGCCGAGGCTGAAGGCAGACTGAGGCTGAGGCTGAAGCAGGCTGAGGCTGAGGCTGAGGCAGGCTGAGGCTGAGGCAGGCTGAGGCTGAGGCTGAGGCAGGCTGAGGCAGAGGCTGTGACTGCGACTGCCGTTGCCACTGCGACTGTCATCGCGAATGCGACTACGACTGCGAGAACAGCAGAATTCTACAACAGGATTCTCATCTGAATCTTAAGGGGAATGCTTCCAGATATGCTCCTACACATCGCTGTTAGGTTGCTTTGCCGGGATATTTTGAATACTCCTCCATAGAAAAGGAGAAGATAAAGTGGACAGAAAGAAAAACACAAAAAAGTTAAAAAAATGAAAGATCTAACAGGAGGCCCGACTTAACGGCGACCCCGCGCTCCATAAAATAAAAAAAAAACCAGAGAATGATCCAACAAAAGTACAGCCATCCCATAAATACAGAGACCAGGCGCTCGGCCAGCACGGCCGCGAGGCCCGTCATCTGCCAGCAGTGGGCCACGGCGAAGGCCCCCGCGAGGTCCCTCTGCAGCGTGGCCGCGCCCGCGGCGGCCGCCGCCCGCAGCCAGGAGAAGTTCCTCCTCGTGATCCTGGGAAGAACAGCCCCAGACTCTCGCGTTGTGAAAACATCACGACGGGCGGCTTGCTGCCATCTTCGGCCTCCGGGGGTCCTAGCCGGGCCTCGGGGCCGTCAAGAAACGACCCAGGATGAAAAGCCGGTCCCGGGGAAGGGGTCCAGACCTCTGGGGGTAGTCGGCGTCGTTAGAGAAATCACGACGTCGGGGATCTGGGACGAAAGCTGCAGAAGCATAACCTTTCGGATGTCCGTGAGGGTTTTCCTTGCATCAGTCGCATGGCCCCCCCCCCCCAAGGCGAGATTAAGAGCGCGCCAGTGCGGCGCCAGAGGCCCGCCGGGTGTGGGGTGGTGTTGTCCACCACCGATTCAAGACATCCGCGAGGGGCTCTGAAAATCCCACCAGTCCGCTGGGCGTAGGTGGTCTAGAGCGTTTACTCTTCCAACCCCTTCTTCCCCTTCGGGGAAGGGTTTATCACTGTTCCCTAATAATAAACACCCCCTCCCCCCCGGCGACTGGTAACCAACCCAGAACCATGCGGGCCCACCCCCACCATCCCTTGTAAAGAACCATACAAAGCACACTCTGCCTCTAAATTCAAAGCATGCGCAGCCAACCCGATGCGGCCTCCCCCCACCATCCCTGTCAACAAACAATACAGAATACACTTGGCGGCGGCGGCGGCTGCGGCGGCTGCGGTGGCGGCGGCGGCTGCGGCGGCGGCGGCGGATTGGCCCCCAGTAGCTGCCTATCCAAAGACGACTGCTGAATATGCTGACTCTCTGGCCAGACTCGGGTGCTACGTATGTGTTGGGAGGGCGGGTGGGAGTGAGCGAGACGGCTTGCGGGCGGGGAAGGAGTCTTGACCCCTCCCCCTACCCCCTCCCCTGGACCTGGACGGGGGGTTTCGCGAGGGGTTGGAGCGTCCACGATGGCCCAAGATGGCTCCAAAAACGCCTCGGAGAGCCCAAGGTGAGCTCCAAGATGGCCCAGGATAGCCTAAGATGCCTCAAGATGGCTCCGAAGATGCTCCCTCCAAGAAGCCTCAAGACCGCCTCACGACGGCTCCAAGAAGCTAAAGAGCTTCCCAAGGAGGCCTCCAAGAGGCCAAATTTCGTCAACTACCCAAGGGAAACCAGTGACTTTTGCCTTCTCGCTTTTTCGCTTCCGATGGCCATTCGAGGCCTCAAGATGGTTCCAAGATGGCCCAAGAGAGCCCCAACAGGGCCCCAAGAGAGCTCCCAGACGGCCCCAAAAGCGCCCAAGAGCGCCTCAAGAGGGGTCCAGGAAGCTATTTTTGGGGCTCCCGAGGGGGGGGTGCAATTGAAGCTCCCCTTTTTTTTGATCGACTTCCTCCAAGATGGCCCCAAGAGGCGCCCAGGAGGCCCCAAGAAGAGGCCCCCAAGAGACCCCCAACAGGACCCCAAGCGGCCCCCCCGAGGCATCCAAGACGCCCAAGAGTCCCTCAGGACCGCCAAGAGACCCCCAAGACGTCCCAAGAGGCCTCCAACAAGTGCCCAAGAGATACCCCAAGAGGCTCCGAGAGGCATTCAATAGACCTCTGGCCCTTTTGCTCGCCCTCCTCCTCCTGCTCCCCCTTCCTCCTCCTACTCCTTTTGTTTCCTCTTTCACCCCCTTCTTCCCCTTCGGGGAGGGGTTTATCACTGTTCCCTATTGATAAACACCCCCTCCCCCAGGCGACTGGGGGCCAACCCGAGTCCATGACAACACCCCCCACCATCCCTTGTAAAAGTTATCCCAGTGCGACCCTACCTAGGAGTTGGAACCCCTAGAAAAGCAGCATTAGTAGTAACAGTAACGCTAAGCTAAAGCTAAGCTAAAGCTAAGCTAAAGCTAAGCCACAGCTAAGCTAAAGTTAAGCTAAAGCTAAGCTAAAGCTAAGCTAAAGCTAAGCTAAAGCTATGCTGAAGCTAAGCTAAAGCTGAGCTAAAGCTGAGCAACAGCTAAGCTAAAGCTAAGCTACAGCTAAACAACAGCTAAGCTAAATCTAAACTAAAGCTAAGCGAAACGCTAAGCTAAAGCTAAGCTGCAGCTAAGCTCAAGCTAAGCTAAAGCTAAACGCTAATCGAAAAGCTAAGCGAAACGCTAAGCTAAAGCTAAGCTACAGCTAAGCTAAAGCTAAGCTAAAGCTAAGGTAAAGCTAAAGCTAAAGCTAAAGCTAAAGCTCCCAGGGGACTGGGGGGAACCGCTCCCAAGGGACCGGGGGAACCGCCCGGGGCGTGTAGCACTGCCCGGCCCCTTTAAGCTAAGAGAGTAAGAACCCTTCTAGACAGAGCCTAGGTAGGGAAAAACAATACAAAACATACTCTGCCTCCAAATTCGGAACATGCGCAGCCAACATGGTGCGGCCCCCCCACCATCCCGGCGGCGGCCGCGGCGGCTGCGGCGGCGGCGGCGGCGG
Organism: Prorocentrum cordatum; assembly: GCA_963575745.1. Classification (NCBI taxonomy): domain Eukaryota; class Dinophyceae; order Prorocentrales; family Prorocentraceae; genus Prorocentrum; species Prorocentrum cordatum. The sequence continues at coordinate 2,676 of CAUYUJ010016495.1, read as the reverse complement.
CGGCGGCGGGGACGGCGGCGGCGGCGGCTGCGGCGGCGGCGGCGGCGGCGGCAAGCCCACGGGAGGGGCGGCTGTTTGGGCATCGGCGCTGCCGGCGGCGTGTGCGGCGGCGGCGGCGGCGTCGGCGGCGGCAGGCGGCGTCGGCGGCGGGCGGCGGAAAGTGCGGCGGCAGGCGGCCCGGCAGTCGGCGGCGGCGGCGGCGCGGCGGCGGTCGGCGTGCGGCGGCGGCGGCGGGCAGCGGCGGCGGCGGCGGCGGCGGCGGCGGCGGCGGCGGCGGCGGCGGATTGGCCCCCAGTAGCTGCCCATCCAAAGACGCCTGCTGAATATGCTGAGGCTCGGGCCAGACTCGGGTGCTACGTATGTGTTAGGAGGGCGGGTGGGAGTGAGCGAGACGGCTTGCGGGCGGGGAAGGGGTCTTGACCCCTCCCACCACCCCCTCCCCTGGACCTGGACGGGGCGTTCCGCGAACGGTCGGAGCGTCCAAAACGGCCTCGGCGAGGAAGCCCAAATCATTTGTTTTACTATGGTTTTGGCCCCATTTTGGGGCTCCCGAGGGGGGAGGGTACATGAAGCTCTCCCATTCTTTCACCGATCTCCTCCAAGATGGTCCCAAGAGCGCCCCCAAGGCTCCCAAGAGCGCCCCTAGAGGGCCCCAAGAGGCGCCCAAGAGGCCTCCGAGAGGCCCCCAAGAGGCCCCCCAAAGGTTTCAAGAGGATCCCCGAGGCACCGAAGATGCCCCCCAGACGCTCCAAGAGGGCCCCCCGAGGCACCCAAGACGCCCAAGCGCCTCCCAGGACCGCCAAGAGGCTCCCAAGACGTCCCAAGAGGCCACCAAGAAGCGCCCAAGCGATATCCCAAGAGGCTCCGAGAGGCATCCAAGAGACCTCTGGCCCTTTTACTCGCCCTCCTCCTCCTGCTCCACCTGCCTTCTACTCCTTCTCTTCTCTTCCTCCTCCTCCTCCTCCTCCTCCTCCTCCTCCTCACCATCACCATCACCATCACAACCATCATCATCATCATCATCATCATCATCATCATCATCATCATCATCACCATCATCATCAGCATCATCATCATCATCATCATCATCATCATCATCATCATCATCATCATCATCACCATCACCATCACCATCACCATCACCATCATCATCGTATCACATCACCACATCAGCATCAGCATCAGCATCTGCATCAGCATCAGCATCAGCATCAGCATCAGCATCAGCATCAGCATCAGCATCAGCATCAGCATCACCACCACCACCATCATCATCATCATCACCATCACCATCACCATCACCATCACCATCACCATCATCATCATCATCATCATCATCATCATCATCATCATCATCATATTCATCTTTCTTCTCCCCACTCCCTCATCCATCCATCCAACATCCTTCTTCTCCTCCTCCCTCCTTCGAACGGTTCGGCCGTCCACCTCTTTGCTCCCGCACTTCCCTGATCACCTCAACACGCCTGGACATCGTTTCTGGATGGGCTGGTGGGAATACGCGAAACGTCTAGAATTTAAGTTTATGCGTTTTGCTCCCCCGTAATCCACTGCCGTGCTCCAATGCCGTCGAACTTGATCAGGGCGTCGCCCTTGTCGTCGACCCGGTGCACCTCGCCGCAGAGCCCCGCGGGCAGCAGGACGCTGTTGGCGCTGTTGGACGCGAGAGCGCTCCTCACGGTCACCTTGAGCCCCTCGGAGACCTTGGGCGGCTCCTCTGGCTCCTCCTCTGGGAGGCAGCCGGTGTACATCACGAAGAGCAGCATGTCGACCACCCGGACTGCAGAGTCGACAGGGATCTTGCGAGCTCTCCCCTCTAGCATGCTCGACGATAGCATTGCTGCCAACACTGGCGAAGCCGCACATAGTACCAGCGAGTGCGCCTTTGACAAGCCGTCGGGCGACACGAGGTCGACATCCGCCGAGGACCTGTCCTGCCAGCAACGCTCCCAAGTCTGAACCACGGCCTCTGGGACCAAAGACCTCTCCGCCCTGATGCTCCCGGCTTGAGCCGAGAGCGCGGCATACCGGTCGATGAGCCGGCTGAGGACGCTCGCGTCGCTGCTGGCACCGTCGCAATCCTCTGCCGAAGGGGGCGGATGCGTGAACTTGTAGCGAAGCAAGTCGTTCCGCATCTGGATCACGGCCTGCATGGGCGTCAGGTCACCACGCAACCGCCAATCCTGGTAGAGTCCCTTCACGACGATGTCCGCAGACGGGATCACGGCATCAGGCCTCGCACCGCGATTCCCGAGCTCCTCCACGATGTCCAACATCAGTCGCGCGCGGTCGCCGCCACCGCCCTCCAGGAAACGCCCCTCCAGGCCCAGCAGCGCGGGCAGGAACGCGGTGAGCACGCTTCCGTAGAGCGGGTGCACGCTGCCCATGTCGAAGCACGGCGGCGCCGCGCGGACGGCGCTGAGGTCTCCCGAGGCGATGGCTGCCCAGACCCACTCCAGCGAGCCGCCGCCGAGGATAGAGCGCGGCGCCTTCTCCATTCATGGGGAGCACGCGCGCGAAGTTAAGCAGAGATCATCTGCGGCCTGCGTGCCGACGGCGGCGAGACTGTCGCAAGACAGTGAACGAGTGCAATCTCGCAGAAGTGCGCGAGGTTGCAACACTCTTTGGGCCAGAAATTATCAGCAAGTGGAAGCGACA
>CAUYUJ010016494.1:265101-270101 GCA_963575745.1 Prorocentrum cordatum | reverse complement strand
GATATTGATGGTGATGATGATGATGAAGATGATGATGACGATGACAATGGTGATGACAATGATGATGGTGATGATGATTACGATGAGGATGATGATGAGGATAATGATGATGGCGGTGATGCTAACGAGATCACGATAGCCAGATAATGAGGATGTAGATGATGATGGTGATGATAGTGATGATGATGATACTAGTGATGGAGATGCTGATGACGATAACGATGACGATGACGTTGATTATGACGATGCTGATGGTGATAATGATGATGATGACGATGACGAGGGCGATGACGATGACGATGATGATGACGATGAGGGTGAGGGTGAGGATGAGGATTATGATGATGATGATGATGATGATGATGATGATGATGAAAATGATGGAAGAGCAGGAGGAGGAGGATGAGGATGGGGATTAGGATGGGGATGGGGATGATGATTGTGCGGATGCTGATGGTGCTGATGTTGATGCTGATGAGAATGATGATGATGGTGATGATGATGGTACTGGATGGTGGTGATGATAATGATGATTGTGATTGTGATTGTGATTGTGATGGTGATGGTGGTGAAGACGATGATGTCGATGTGGTGGTGAGGAGGATGATAATGATGATGATTAGGATGCTGAGGATGGTGAGGAGGAGGAGAAGGAGGATGAGGATGCTGATGATGATGATGCTGATGATGATGATGATGGTGATGAAAATGATGACGATGATGAAGATGATGACGACGAGGATGGGGATAGCGATGATGAGGGTGCGGATGCTGATGGTGCTGATGCTGATGTTGTTGATGATGGTGATGCTGATGGTGATGATCATGATGATGCTGATGATGAGCATGATGATGATGATGGTGATGATGGTGATGGTAGTGTTGATAGTGATGATTGCGATTGTGATTATGATGATCATGATGATGATGTTTATGATGACGATGATACTGATACTGATGATGATGATGATGACGATGATGATGGTGGTGATGATGTTGATGGTGATGGTAATAGTGGTGGTGATGGTTGTGATGATGGCGATTATGATACTTGTGATGGTGGTGGTGATGATGGCGACGGGGCCTTCTTTGTCGTAGACAGGCCGTGACCGATCTGGCCGCGCGCGCCCGCGCGCCGCTCCGCCGCTCTCGTCTGCCAGCGCCGGGGCCCCCGCTCGGCGCGGCGGCGATGGGGGGCGATGTCGCCGTCTCCGTGTGCCCGGGGCCTCAGAACTCCATCTTCCATCAGCACTTCCTCCTCCCCCTCATCGTCCCCCCTGGCGTCGCCTAGAGGGGGGCAATCTCGGCCGCGAGGGAGGCATTGTCTGCCTCCCTGGCGTCCAAGTTCTTTCGCATCCGTACTCGTGCCCTCGCACGAAGTGTGGGCACGCGCACAGCAGCTGGCATCAAGCTGACCTTGATCGACTCCTGCGGGGAGGGAGTCCGTATCCCCCCTGGCGGTTTCTGGCGCCGCCCAGGGGGTCCACTGCCAATTTCAAAGTTCTTCGCGGACCCCGAAAGTTTGTGTTTGTGTTGATGCTTGTTCCTCCAATCATTCACGTAGGTCTCCACCTCCTCCTCCTTCTTCTCCTCCCAGACTAGGGGTCCGTTCAGATTGCCTCAACCGTTTCCACGCTCTGCGTTTCTGGCCTGGCGGGTCTAGCAGTTTCCACGGCGAACTTCTTTCTGGGTTCACTTTGTGCTGTGGTGTGATCTCCAGGTCTGCCCCCCGCCTCGCTTTTGACCCCGTGTTGAGGATACCTTCCGAGACCTTGAACCGCCCGCCCCCAGGAGGTGCCCCAGGAGAGGTGGGAGGCTGTGCAGGCGACGTTGGCACAGTTGGCTGTTACTCCACGCGCTTCGCCGAATCACGCCATACCTTCATTTTGTCTAGAAGTACGCTTCTCTGGGTCTCCACCAAGTCTGGGTCTCCACCAGGTCAAGTGTTGTACCGTTCGCTTGTGGTTCGCCGCCTGAGACTTGCTTCTTGGAGGCATGTTGGGGACCTCTTGCGGGCCGTTTCGGGACCTCTTGGGGTCTCTTTTGGCGCCTCTTAAGGGGCCTCTTAAAGGCTTCTTGGAGCCTCCCGGGCGATCGCGGAGCAAAGGGCGCCACGAGGGCCAGTTCCGTCGCTGCCGCGGGTGGGCCCAGCTTGGTCGGAGGGCCCAGTCGAGGTAGAGAGTCAGTTTTGGGAGCGGCGCAGGCGAAAGGAAGGAGTGGAACTCCCCTTCCGACGCCGGCGCCCCCCACTGCCATTGAAGGAGGCACTGTGCGTCCCGACGGTCTCATGCCAACGCTAGGAGCGGGGAACGAGCCTGGAAAAACGGCGCTGGGTCTATTCGAGAGGGGGGGCTTCTACGCGTCAGAGGAATTCGACCAGGATCGTTCGCTCCGCGAGGAACTGCTGGCCCGAGGAATGACCAGCGACGCCCAATTATCGCGCTCCTCGAGGGCCGATGGAGGGACCCTTGTACTTGATCTCAAGCATTGTTTTTCAAGCGCGGCCACGCTTGCCGCGAAGGCCCGCCCCCCGTCGGGGAGCCGCGGTGCAGCCGCGCAATCTGTCCTCGGAGGAAAAGATCCCCTTCGAAGCGTCGGCCGCGGAGGGGCGACAGGCAATGGCGGAGTCAGGGGCCGCGCTGGCGCTCAGCGTCGAAGAGTCCACATTGGCCCGAAGACGCCACCAGACCAGATTCTCTCGTCTCGGGTGGTCCGCCTACGGAGGGGGCGGGTAGTGAGCCGATCGCGAAGAACAGGCGGCGACGTCATCGCCACCAGAACCCCAGCGGCAAAACGTTGCAGGTCTAGGCCCCGACCCTTCAGTCTGAATCTACTACGCTGACTCTGCAGCTCATCGCGCGCGTGGGCTGGGCCCCGGGGATCGCCGATGCGAAGAACGCTTTCTGCCAGAGCAATTGCCTCGAGGATCTAACTTTGTTGAGCCGCGTTCTGGTTTGGGGATGTCCAGGGAACAGCTCGTAGAGGTGGTGGCACAGGTCAACGGATTTACTTCAACGGCCCCCAGTTCCGTGGCATAGGATTTTGACGGACTACGTCGGTGAGCTCGGGTTCCGACGCGCCCTCCTGGAGCCGCGCCCGCGGCTGAAGAGGTCAGCGCACGGCGAGCTCGAGGCGCTGATTCGAACCGAAGTAGACGATCTCACAGTGTCCAGAGATGCCAGGGTGCTACCAGATTCGAAGAGGCGGCTGCTCGGTCGGCGCAGGTTCGGCAGGTGGGGCGGCGGGGGGGCTGACTGCGCTGGCCGACACGCGCGTCAAGTCAGGGGGGCTACGGTTTTGGTTGACCGTGAAAAGCGGGAATCGGAACATCTGGGAATCCTACAGATTCCCATGGGGGTACCGCCCGAGCCAAGGCGCGGGAATTATTGATTTTCCTTTCTTTTGCGCGGTGCTAAAGATATCGTTCCGCGAAGACCGCCCCCAAGAATCATTCAATTACGGCGCGGTGCTAACGATGACCCTGGGGGGGGGGTATTAACTGCTTACTGAGGTCATGCGCTAGAGCAGCTGGCGCCGATTTCCCTGGGCAAGGCCCGGAGGCCGAGACAGGCCAGCCCCTCCCGTCTTCCGAGGTCTCCTCACGCCGCGCCGCCGCGGCCCAGAGCCCATCATCCTGTTGGCGGATCCAGGCCGCCTGTCTCAGGCAGCGCCTCCTTGTTGGCCGCGGCTCTCCCGGAAGCCGCGGCGGAGGACGCCCTCGCGGCAGACGAGGTGGCCGAGCACCTCCGCGCCGCGGCGTTCAGCGCACAGCGCCGTGGCCTCTGGGATCCTGCGCCCGCCGCGCCCGCGGCGGCCTCGGGCGCCAGCGCGCCCCGGGGTCGGCGCGCCGAGGCGGGGCCCAAAGAGATCGCCCAGAGCGGCTGGCTCGATCAGGGAGAGCAGCGATCGTTCTCTTAGTCATGGTTTTGCCGATCGGCGCGGGCCCCAAAACCCCCTTTCCCCCCCCTCCCCCATGGAGTAGATCTTGGCTGTTCTTGGCGCCCGTTTCGAGGACGCCCTGTTCCAAACAGCCGCACCAAGCAGAGGTCTGGAGCCAGACCCCCCCTCTTCCGCCCAATTTCGAAACGCCGAATAAAAGAACGTTTACATGAGCGGGTCAGGGCAAGCCTTGTGGCTTGGAGGTCGCAGCGCCTCAAGAGAGCGGTGGCGAGCACGATCGCCGCAAGGGCGCAGTGGCTCCTCCTCCTCCTCCTCCTCCTCCTCCTCCTCCTCCTCCTCCTCCTCTCCTCCTCCATCTCCTCCTCCTCCTCCTCCTCCTCCTCCGCCTCCTCCTCCTCCTCTTTTTCCTCCTCCTCCTCCTTTTTTCCTCCTCCTCCTCCTCCTCCGCCTCCTCCTCCTCCTCCTCCTCCTCCTCCTCCTCCGCCTCCTCCGCCCTCCGCCTCCTCCTCCCTCTCCTCCTCCTCCTCTCCTCCTCCCTCCTCCTCCTCCTCCTCCTCCTCCTCCTCCTCCTCCTCCTCCTCCTCCTCCTCCTCCTCTCCTCCTCCTCCTCCTCCTCCTCCTCCTCCTCCTCCTCCTCCTCCTGCCTCCTCCCCCGCGGTTGTTTCTCTCTCGGGCGCGGCAGCAGGGGGGCCAGTGGCTCCAGATCGTGCGGCGCGGCGCTCTGTACCAGGGATGCCTCGGGCCCGGGCTGGGCGGCTTCCCAAGGGCCTTCGTAGTGCTTCCAAGGGATTCGGAGGTTGATAGACCTCCTACCCTGGCACGTCGATTAGCGAGTTGGCCGTTTTCGGCTCGCGAGAGGGCGTCGCGGCCGTCACGTTTTGCGGGCCCAGGTCCGTCGGTTTCGGTCCTAGGCCGTTTTCACTAAAGGGTAGTTTACTAAAGGGAGGTTTGTCCACCGCCGAGGGACTGTTAGCTCGGAGATGTAGCGTCGGCGTTGAGCGCCGTTGACGCCAAGAGTGTTCTTGATGCCCTTTCGAAGAACAGTGCAGGTTCTAGGGCGGGTCGCCGCAGCGCGATCGAGCTAGCAGTGATCCGTGACT
>CAUYUJ010016494.1:252601-260101 GCA_963575745.1 Prorocentrum cordatum | reverse complement strand
AACGGCCGCGCGCATTGGTTTTAACAGTTTCAGAACCGTGTATGCTTGACGTCCCAGGAATGGTGTTCCGGCGCGAACGAAGGTCTGTCTGGGCAAAGCAGTTACGTTGATTCGTTGTGTTGATGTCCTCGGAGTGGTGTTCTGGCACGATGCAGGGTCGTCAGGACGCAACAGTACAGTTGATTCGTGGAGTGACGTCCCAGGAATGGTGCTTTGGCACGATTGAGGGTTCTCAGACGGTTGTCTTTCAATGCCACTCCTGGGAGTGAAGAGGAGAGGGAATCTGGAGGGAGGGTGTATTGCAACATCGTTGATGCGTCTTGGGTTTACACTGGTCTGCTTTCTCCTCCTTCTCTGCCACTTGTTCCACACTACCTCGGGCGCAACCGGAAGATAAACATGCTTTCGTGAGCATTAAATTGGAGGGTGAGAGCGCGTGCGTCCTTCAAGCCTCCGCCAGGCAGCAAGCGCAGCCGAAACATAAAGCACGAAAGAGCACACGCTGCTGTTAGCTGCTTGTGCCCATGTTTCCCTCGCAGAAGGCCTAGCAGCAGGAACGCTAAATCAGAAACGAAATCCCCTTTTGGCACCAAAAGCGCATGGGTGCATGATGGTCCATGGGGAAACTACCTAAGGACCTAAGGAACAACAAGCCACTTCCGAAGCCGAGCAGATCTTGACTTTCACATATTTCTTGTACTTCGCCCAGCGCCCACAGTCCAGCTTGTTATGAGCGAACGACGCCGCCCCCCCCCTCCCAATGGCTGGTGAGTAGACGCCGCGTCGCTCGAAGCTAATTTTTGAGCCACGCGCGCCAGGGCACCGCGTGCGACCAAGCAACGGATGAGGACAAGCAGTATGAACCACGCCTCCTCCTCCTCCTCCTCCTCCTCGTCCTCCTCCTCCTCCTCCTCCTCCTCCTCGTCCTCCTTCTCCTCCTCCTCCTCCTCCTCCTCCTCCTCGTCCTCCTCCTCCTCCTCCTCCTCCTCCTCTTCCTCCACGCTCTCGAGCGGGAGCCGACCTGCACAGTGCCGCGCGGTGCACCTGCGAGCGCTGCGCGCGCGCATCCGCGCCTTGCGCCCCAAAGGCAGGCGCTCTCGCTCGCGAGCCCTGCGGCGCCCGCTGCCCGCCGCGCTGGGCCTGCGAGCACGCGACGCCCGAAGCTCCTCGGGGTGCCGTCGGCTTCGCCCCTCCGCTGCCCGGCCCCGGCCTCGTCTGCTCGCGGGGCCCTCTCCGCCCACCTTGGTCGCCGTCGCAGCTTCTTGCTCCTCGCGCGGAGCCGGTGCCGGACGCTGGCCTGGTAGATTCGAGAGGATTGTGCGTCAACCTGGCGCGACCCCTATGGGGGATCCTCATTCGTCCAAATCATGTCAAACAGCTCTGAGCAAGGCAGAGCAGTGCAATGTTTGTGGTTGCTTGGTATTGCTTGCCGTTGCTTGGCATTGCTTTGCATTGGTTGGCATTGCATTGCTTGGATCCGTTGCTTGGCGTTGCTCGGCAGTGCTTGGCGTTGCTCGGCATTGATTGGCAATAAGTGGCTTTGCTTGGCATTGTTTGGCATTTGACCGCGTTGCTTTGCATTGCTCGGCATGGCATCGGTTGGCCTTTCGCGGCAGTCCTTGGCATTGCTTGTCGGTGCTTGGCTTTGCTTGATGTTGTTTGTCATTGCTTGTCATTGCTCTGCATTGATTAGCATTGCTTGGCAATACCTGTCTTTGCTTGGCAATGCTTGGCTTCGCTTGGCGTTACTTGGTATCGCTTTGCTTTGATTTGCTTGGCAGTTCTCCGCGTTGTTGGCAATGCTCGGAGTTGCTCGGCATTGCCTGGCAGCGCTTGGCATTGAATGGCATTGCAAGGACTGGGAAACCCAAGGAACAAGACTGGGGAACCCGAGGAAGAAGACCAGGGAACCCAAGAAAGGAAGGCAAGGAGCGAGACCCGGGAACCGCAAAAAGACTGGGGGAGCCAAAGAACAAGACCAGGGAACCCAGGCAACGACTCAAATATAGTTCATTGAAGACCAGGGAACCGGGCAACGCCATGGCCCGCCTCTGACTTGGGCCGTCGCACCCACCGATTTCTCGCGAAAACTGGTCAGGACTCTTTGAGGCGAAGCCTGATTGGGGAAAGCAAAAAAAAAACTCCCGCCTCCGTTTCCTTCCTTTCTCCTTCTTTGCCCCCGACCGCCCCACTCCGGGGGCTGTCGGGTATGCGCCACGGGTGCGAGGGGTGGCCCAGCGTGGAGCGCGCGGCCTCTCCGGTGGGCAGCGCCAGCGCGGCGGCAGCGGCGAGGGCGGCGGCGGCGGCGGCGATCGCGGCGGCAGCGGCAGAGGCGACGAAAGAGGGGAAGGAGGAGGAAAAGGAACAGGAAAAGGAGCAGGAACAGGAGGAGGAGGAGGAGGAGGGGACCGGCACCAAGGAAGTAGGCGGGGCAGCCAGCGGCCTGGTGCGGGCTCCAATCGACGGCGCTGCCGCGATGCGTGTGTGTTTGGCCAGCGCCCCGCCGCGGTTCGCCCGAGCTGGGCATGAAACGAGCAATCACGCGCCTGGCGTGAGCTTGTGAATCACAAGCTGCTCGTACCCCCCAAGGCCAAGAGGTGAAGGGGTGGAGAAAAGTAGCAGAGCCGTGCCGCTCGCCATGGGCGAGCACATGCCGAGAGCAGAAACTTCCCCAGATAGGCACCGCGCGCGTGCGCACACAGTCCCCGCGATGCTCCCCCCCTCCCTCGCCCTCAAAAATCGTCGGTCCCCTCTCCTCTCTCCTCCCTCCTCCAGGCCACCTAGCTCCGCGAATCCCAGCCCGCCATGCGTGACGCGCGGCTGTCTTCGTGCCCTCGCCCATCCGCCAAAGTTGAAGGACGGCAAGAACTGCGAGCGGCTGCGGAAGCCGAGCGGAAACCCAAGATCCAGCGAGCGGTCGGTTTCGCGACCCGTGCAGTTTTTTTCTGCTGATGTTTGCAAGCGTGGGCCGCGAGCAGCGGGCTGTTGCACTCTCGATGAACGCTCTACGTGATGCAATTGGTGCGTTTTGAAAATTATGCTTAACCAATGCGAAATCTGTGCAATGCACTTCATGTGGTGCCATTTAGGTAAATATGTGTATATGTACAAATATGTGTGTATATATACACATACATACATATGGATGCGGTGCAACGTGTGGTATACAGTATATGTTGTGCAAGCTATGTGGTGCGACATACCATACAGTCCATGTCGCACGGGATATTGGGTGCACGATCTGTGGCGTAATCTACGTTGTGCGCTCTATCTGGTTTAAGCCATGTGCCCAGATATGCGACGTCTTGACTTTTTCAGGACGGCGCCCCCAGAAATCAGGACCCTTTCCCCGGGGCCGGTTTTGCATCCCGAGTCGTCTTTTGACGCTCCCCGGGGGCAGGCGGGGGCCCCGAGGGGCCGAAAATAGCGAGGAAAACGCCAGTCCTGAATCTTGAGCGACGCGAGCCTGTCTGGGTGTGCATCCCCAGACGCCAGCCAGCGCACGGGGCGAGAAACGCCAGTCTTGAATCTTGAGCGACGCGAGCCTGTCTGGGTGTGCAGCCCCAGACGCCAGCCAGCGCACGGGGCGGCCACGGGCGGCGGCCCGCCACCGAGACTTCTGGTATGGAGCCGCTGGCCGAAGCGCGCCGCACGGGGCGGCCACGAAAAGGCGGCCGGGGGCGGCCGCCGGCCAGCAGCCCGGAGGCCCCCCGCGTGCAGGTAATTACTGCACCCAGACTCGATCGCGTCGTAACAGAAATCAGGACGGGCCGTTTTTCGCTATTTTCGGCCCCTGGGGGCCCTCGCCTGCCCCCGGGACCGTGAAAAGACGCCTCGGGATGCAAAGCCGGCCCCGGGGAAAGGGTCGTGACTTCCGGGGGCGCCGCCCCGAAAGAATCAGGACGTCGCATATCTGGGCACTCTATGCGACCCTCGGCCGCCGCCTCGAGTCCTGGGGATTCCCTCGCCTGCCCGATCTCGCTGCCAGACGGTCCCTCTTGAGAGAGGCGTGCCTCGAGACTCGCCCGGGCCGGCGACGGGCGGTCTTTCAGACGATGTCCGGAGGCTGGGCCACTCGCGTTCGGATGTGTGATTCGCCACACTCGAGGCTGCACTTGCGGGTGCGGGGGCCGAGGTGAGATCTCGCATTGCTTCTCCGTCACCGCGTCGCCCTCGAGCGGCCGCGGGTCGTTCCTCGTGCGGATCCCTCCTCACAGGCTTGGCGTCGGGAGCCTTGCAGAGCCCAGCTGCGGCAGCTCCCTGAGAACGACCAGCTGGCGCTCCGGGAGTGCGGCGGCGTTGGCGCAGGGGCGTTCCTCCAACCTCGACAACCAGGAGACCCTTTGCAGCCAGACGACCACTTCGAGGTGAACCTCATGTGCCGGCTGCGAGCGCCAGTCTGCCCCGCCGGGTCGCGCTGCCAACACCGACGACAAGACGGCACGCTGTGCGGAGAGCCCCTCGACCCACACGGGTTCCGTGCCAAGTCATGCGAGGTGGGCCAATCCCGCGCCGCCCGGCACGACCGCCTCCGTGACCGACACGCATCCATGCATAAGGATATCACGGGTCATGCTGCTCCGACGGAACAACACGCTCCAGCGCGGGATCGCCGCCATCCCCGCACCGGGGTCCTCCAGGAAGGAAGGTTGGACATCCGGACACACGACACACTCCACCTACGCCCCACGCAGGCGCGCCCGAGCCGAACGAGATGGACTCGCAGCAGCCCAGATGGTCGACGACAAACGCAGCCGGTACCCCCCCCGGGAGGGCCCAGACCTCGTCCCGATGGTCTTCGAGACCGGGGGGCGGCCGTCCGACGAGGTCGTAAGCTTCATTCGGAGCTACGGCGCCCCTCTCGAGGATGCCGACCGGTCCGAGCTCTTAAGCCGGATCTGGCGGGACATTTCACGCACCCTACAACAAGGGGGCGCGGAGATGATCCTGAGCGCCCTGGGGAGATAGGCGCCGACCACCACCACCACCACGTGACCAACCACCCGCACGACCACTACCAGCCCGGCCGACTTTCAGGACCACCGCCGCCAGCACGGGCACCACAGCCGCCAGCTGATTGACTACCAGTATCACCACCACCAGCACGACCACCACAGCAGCACCACAACTACCAGCCACCACGACCACCACCATCACGGCCACCACGACCACCACCAGCACGACCACCACGACCACCTCGATCACCACCAACACGACCACCACGACCGCGCCGACGAACTTCTCCGCCCCCCGTCCCCCTCTCCCTTCCTCCTCCCTCCCCTTCCCCTGCCGGGCCGCCCCTGCCGTTGCGCCTTTTGCGCGGCCGTCCCCTCATCCTCCCCTTCCTTCTCTTCCCAGTAAGTAAGTCATCGATAATTCATGTGGGGCCCCACGCCGAACGCGACGGGCGCCGCGAGGGAGCGATCGGATCGACCAGTCCGGCCGCCCCAAGGGTTCCGTTCGCGGGTGCCGGTCCCTTCTGGGAGCCCTTGGGGCCGTGGCGAAGGGATGGAGGAAAGGAGGGAGGCAGGGAGGCAGGGAGGGAGGGAGGGAGGGAGGGAGGAGGATGACGAGGAGAGAGGAGAGGAGAGAGGAGGGAGAGGGAGGAGGAAGGGTGGGAGGATGAAGGAGGAGGGAGGGAGCACGGAGGAATCAGGAGCGTTCTTGGTGCTTTCTTGAGCCCCTCCCGGCGCGGTCCTGGAGCGGAGCCTCCTTGTCCTCCTCCCTCCTCCCTCCTCCCTCCTCCCTCCCTCCCTCCCTCTCCCTCCTCCTCCTTCTCCTCCTGCTTTTCTTCCTCCTCCTCCTCCTCTTCCTCCTCCTCCTCCTGCTCCTCCTCCTCCTCCTCTTCTTCCTCCTCTTCTCCTCCTCTTCCTCCTCCTCCTCCTCCTGCTCCTCCTCCTCCTCCTCCTCCTCCTCCTCCTCCTCCTCCTCCTCCTCCTCCTCCTCCGCCTCCTCTCCAACCCTTTCTCCGTCCCCCCTCCCACCATCCTCTTCGCCTCCCTCGCGTTCTTCCCCCCACAGCGGCGGACCAGCAAGCAGCAGGAGGGGGAGTCGCAGTTTCTGCGTCCTTCTTCCAGCTTCCAGACAGCGCTGCTGCACAAGAGGAGGAGGCGGAGAGGAGAAGTAGGAGAAGGAGGAGGAGGAGGAGGAAGAGGAGGAGGAGGAGGAGGAGGGAAGAGAGAAGGCAGGGAGGAGGAGCAGGAGGAGGCGGAGGAGGAGGAGGAGGAGTAAGCGGAGGCGGAGGAGAAGGAGGAGGAGGAGGAGGAGCAGCAGGAAGGGAGGAGGAGGAGGAGGACAAGGAGAAGGCGGAGGAGGACAAGGAGGAGGCGGAGGAGGAGGAGGAGGAGGCCAATGGGGCCCATCCTCGGGCTGGAAGGACCCCCGCGGGCTGGCGGCCCGTGGTGCTGCTCAGCGGGCTCCCCGGGCCGCTCGCCGCGGAGAGCGCGGCCGCCTGCCTCCGCCAGGCCACGGCCCGCGGCGGTGGCCGCACGTCGATCGTCGTCGTCGATCGTCGTCGTCGTCGTCGTCGTCGTCGTCGTCGTCGTCGTCGTCGTCGTCGGTCGTCATCGCCGCCGCCGCACGTCGATCGTCGATCGTCGATCGTCGATCGTCGTCGTCGTCGTCGTCGTCGTCGTCGGTCGTCATCGCCAGCGCCGCCGCCGACGCCGCACGTCGATCGTCGTCGTTGTCGTCGGTCATCATCCCCGCCGCCGCTGCCGCCGCCGTCGTCGTCGTCGTCGTCGTCGATATTCGTCGTCGTCGATCGTGGTCGTCGTCGTCGTCGTCGATGTTTGTTGTCGTCGTCGTCGATGTTCGTCGGCGTCGGCGTCGACGTCGTCGTCGCAGCACCGTCGTCGATGTTCGTCGTCGTCGATCGTCGCCGTCGTCGATCGAGGATCGACGGCCGAAGGGGCGCTTCCGCCGTGTTCTGCCCCCATGGAGGCCCGCGTCCTTCCCCAGGGTGTGTCGAGAGTCGATCCGGACTGGAAAGCGGCCAGGACGGATCCGGTTAGGAGGGGGAGGAGGAGGAGGAGGAGGAGGAGGAGGAGGAGGAGGAGGAGGAGGAGGAGGAGGAGGGGCAGGAGGAAGAGGAAGAAGAGGAGGAGGAGGAAGAAGAGGAGGAGGAGGAGGAGGAAGAGGAGGAGGAGGAGGAGGCGTCCTCCCGAGGAAAGGGTGGGGTACCCGGGCGGTTTCTAACCGATTTTGGGTGATGCTGGCCGTCGTCGCCGTTGCCGCCGCCGTCGTCGTCTTTGTCGCCGCCGCCGCCGTCGGTCGTCGTCGATCATCGTCGTCGTCCTCCTCGTCATCCTCGTCGTCGTCGTCGAAGTCGGTCCTCCATCCTTGGGCATGCAGGGTAGAGGTTTGGGGAAGCTTTCGGCACTCTCCTCGGCCCCCCCTGGAGGCATCCGAGGACCTTTCAAGATCTAACGGCACCCGCGGGGGCGCGAGAGTAATCGCGCTCCGCGCATCGTGGTCTGGGCCAGAGCTCCTCCTTCCTCC
>CAUYUJ010016494.1:222601-247601 GCA_963575745.1 Prorocentrum cordatum | reverse complement strand
AGTCAGCAGGGCTATCGGAAACATGGTGGTCAACAAAAGCGGTGGGACGACGACATTCGAAAATTTCTCAAAAGTTTGCACCAGACTACCAGCGACGCAGCCACACAAGGCAACACCAACGAAGCCACTCGCCCACGGCAGTATATCCACTACGACAGCAACGACATAAGATGGTTGACAGCCGCAACGGAGACAACGTGGTGGGACACACTTGAAAGCAGCTTCCTTGCATACACCAGTTGACTGTGACCGGCATCGCCACCAGCAGCGCCACCAGCACCACCAGGTTCCAGCACGACCAGCAGCGCCACCAGCACCAAACGCCACCGAACACGAGCATCGACCACCACGAACCAACACTGACCACCAGCACGTGGCACCGACCAACAACACTGACAGAACACAGGAATCGACCACCAGCACTGACCACAAACAAACACCACCGACCACAAGCACAATCCTGAACTCCATCCCCTGTCTTCTATTTGCGCCGGCTCGTGTACTACTTCGTCCACAGATTCTATTTGTGCTGGTTGCTGTCCTATTCCTCCCACACGCTCTATTTGTCCTGGTTCGTGAACTATGTCATCCAGAGTTTCAGCACCCACACGGTCTGAGGCCACGGCCTCTTGCGCCTTGCCCAAAGGGCACGGGCACCCTTGGTGCCCGGAACCGGCGCCTCCGCTCCGCTCCGCTCCTCCTCCTCCTCCTCCTCCTCCTCCTCCTCCTCCTCCTCCTCCTCCTCCTCCTCCTCCTCCCCCCCCTCCCCCATCCCCCTCCCCCTCCCCATCCCCCTCCTCATCCTCCTTCGTCTCCTTCCCCCCCTCATCATCATCATCATCATCAGCATCATCAGCATCATCATCATCATCGTCATCGTCATCATCATCATCACCACCATCACCATCACCATCACCATCACCATCACCTTCATCATCATCGTCATTATCATCATCAATTTCCTCCTCCTCCTCCCCCTCCTCCTCCTCCTCCTCCTCCTCGCCCCTCTCCTCCTCCTCCTCATCCTCATCCTCTTTCCTCCCCTCCTCCTCCTCTCCCCCTCCTCCTCCTCCTCCCCTCCTCCTCCTCCTCCTCCTCCTCCTCCTCCTCCTCCTCCTCTCCTCCTCCCCTCCTCCCCCTCCTCCTCCCCCTATCCTGCTCCTTCTCCTTCTCCTCCCCCACCTCCACCTCCTCCTCCTCCTCCTCCGCTTCCGCCTCCTCCTCCTCTTCCCCCTGCTCCTCCTCCTGCTCCTCCTCCTCCTGCTGCTGATGAGTGGAAGCTCGCAGCCGCTAAGCCAGACTTGCTCACATGATGGGCTTGTGGCTGCGGCAAGAACAGGAAGTCGGCGAACAAATGTTTCCAGCGCGGAGCGTCGCTCTACCTTAAGGAGCCATGGCCCGAGTTGCAGATGGCCGCGGCTGAGGCAGAGGTGCCAGGCAAGCCAGGTCACTGGCGCAATGGCCGCGGGCGCGGCGCGGGGGGCGATCCAGCAGGAGGCAAAGGCGGCGGCAAGGGCAAAGGCGACGGCAAGGGGCAGACAGGCGACACTCGCCCACCTCTGCACGCTGGGCCCGAGTTCGCCAGTGGCGCCGACCCCATGGCTTTCGATGTCCACAGGATGCAGAAAGAGGAAGTCCAGCAGCTCCTTGCGCTGGCCAGCAAGCAAGGCCCCACCATGGTCGCCATCAAGTGCAAGCTCCGCTTGTTGGAGGTGGATCGCCTGGCTGCTGGCCCTGCGCTGCTGCCGCCCAAAGAGCAGCTGTCTTTGTTGATCAAAGAAGAAATGGGCACATCAAGAGAGTGGAGAAAGAGCCGGACTTAGTTGGTTGACAAGTGAAGGAAGAGCATGGCGCGGCAGAGGGAGAATATTCAAGAGCTCAGTCTGAAGCTCGATGATTTCGACTCCAGGATCGCGGGCCTCAAGCTCAGGCTCTCCGAAGAGGCCAAGCGCCCAAGGTCTCGGGAACCTCCTCGAGCGGCGGGCACGCGGCTGGACACCCTGTTGGACGGCACCTTCACCATCGATTGCGGAGATCGGTTCGAAGTGGGCGATGGGGAATATGACTTGTCGGAAGGAGGTAAGAATGAGCTCCAACAACGGAAGCAGAAGCTCGAGGAATTCATTGCGGAGAGTGCGACGTCTCTTTTCTGTCATGCCAGGGACCAGTTCGACAAACTCAAGGCCGAGCATGCGCAGCAGTGCGCGAGGCTTACCAAGAAGAAGCGCAAGGAAGCTGATGGCTCTGCTCGGGAGGCAGGCGGCGGCGAAGCAGGCGGCTCGGCGGCTGCGGCCGCAGCCCCAGCCAAGCCCGAAGTGGTGGAGATCGATGACTCCGCGCCCAGTACTGCTCCTGATGTGCGCGCTTGCGCCCGCGATAACACGTGCAAGTTGGAACAGGCAGGGGCCCCCGATGGCGCCTCTACCCAAGGGGGGGGCCGCCCCTCTACGCAGTGGGCGCGCGGGACAGACCTGGGCGCCAGCTCACCAGTCGGGCCCCAGCGCCCAAGGGCCTGACGTCTTCGGCGCTGCTTGCAGCTTCGAGGGCTACGAGTTGATCGACATCGGCCGCGGGATCTGGCGCCGGGGGCTAAGGCCCCCCGAGTCGCCAGCAGCGACGCCGCCGCCGCGGGGGCTCCAGCATCCCGGGGGCCCGCCGCCGCCGCGCTTCCGGCGGCGTCGGGGGGGCCCAGCCACGCGTTCGACACAGAGGGGCACGGGCTCCTCCAGTGACCAGCGTGAGTGCCGCCGCCGCGGAGGCTCCAGCATCGCGGGGGCCCGCCGCCGCCACGCTGTTGAGTCCAGGAGGTGCCCGGCCACATGTTGGGCCCAGAGGTGCTCATTCGAATTCGCTGCGGGGCCCACTCATCGGACGTCGCCGGTGTTCTGCGCGTCGACAGTCCGAGCGCGAGCGCGCGCGCGGCGCGCATCGGACACCCCTGCCGCCGCATCCCCGACGGGACTTCGAGGCTCAGGGGGGGCGTTGCGGGGCAAGCGGCAGCCGCGAGGCCCGCGGGCCCTCCGAGTGCCGCGGGCCCCGGTTCGGGAGCTGCCGTCGGCATTGCCGTCGGCGGTGCCGCGAGCCCCAGTTCGGGGGCTGCAGTCGGCACGAGGAGCGGGGATCGCGCCGCTGCCTGCGCGGCAGCGCGGGCGGGATCCGTCTGCCGCGGGGGGGGGTAGGGAAGGAGCTCGGCGAGCACCCCATGGCTGCCCCCCCAGCTGCTGCCGCCGACAAGACGCAGCATACTCTGACAGAGCTGGACGACACGCTTCAGCTAGTGACGTACAAGTGCGATGCCTGGACTACGGGTCACGCTTTTCTTCGGAATGGACGAACACGACAAGGGCCAGGAGGCCCATCGCAACTTTCTGCTGGAGACGCGCTCGTAGCACAGCAGAGCGGCGTCGCCTACATCGTGGGCGGGCAAGGCAGGCCCCGCTACGCATGCAGGCGCTGCGACGGCCACTGGAGATGGAGCGCTGGAGCACTCGGGCGGGGTTGCCGCGCTGCCCCGCGCGCCGGCGGGGGCGAGGCGCCTCGCGCTCGCGTTCCCCGAGAGGGTGCGACGCAGGCTGGTGGCGCAGTTGGTCTCGATCACGACCTACGCCCAGACTGCGTCTGTCTCGGCGCACCTGGTGACCAACGAAGGGCTGGGCCTGAGGAACCATGACTTCCCGTCCATTCTAAGCGAGTTCGTTGCGTCGGTGGAGTGACCCCTGTGATCGTCGGCCTCGACTGGGACATTCCCGCGAACGAGCTGGCGGCGTCCGATTGGCCGGGCTTTTTGCATCTCCAAGCGGTTGCGCTTGAGGGTGACACTTACAATAGCAGCGTCCTCGATTACTTGATTTCTCGCAACGCCCTCTCCCGCGCGCGACAAAGGTCCAGGCCCTCGTAGACGCGCCCCGAGGCCCTCATGCTGGGCCCCCCCCGGGGCACAGAGGCCTCGTGGGCCCAGCGAAGGCTCGGCAGCGCGTCGTGCCCAGCGGGCCCCCGCTCGACAGGCCTTCCGACCCGGATGGAGGCGCAGCCCCAGTGCCCGACCCCATTGGGCGCGCTTGGTCTTGGGAGGCGGACCCCCTTCCCCCGAGGCCTCTGGGGGCGGCCCGGGAATGATGTAAAACGGCCGAGTTTTACCTTTTAGGCTCGCGCAAGATCCCACCTGGCGAAGGGGCCAAGCATTCGGGCAGGGCCAAGGGCTGTCAGTTTCAAGCGATGCCACTTCGAGCTGCGCGGGGCAGAGAGCTCACGCGACGCCCGACGGCAGGCACGGCCAAGCGGTTGCAGTTGCGACGCACTTTGACGCAGCTGTTGGGGCTGACCAATAGGAAGGGGGGGGCGGACGGGTGTGACTTGGGGGGGGCTCTTGGGAGTGCTCGATCAGGTCAGCCCCTGTCTTGCCCCTTCTGAATCGGAGACGCAGAGAGGCCACTCGGGCCGCTCAGTGCTGCAAGGCCTCCAGGACCCAGACAAGCGCCTAGGCCCCCTGGCCGACGTAGCCAAGGAGGTAGGCGCCAGGCTTGCCAGTGACGCAGCAAAGTCGCGACAGGCGTGGCAGGATGTTGCCCGGTCGTCTGCGTTGAAGGGAGGCCGCATAGCCCATCGTTTCAGCAAAGGCCACAAGCCCACCCCAGAGCCCATCCTGGGGCCCGTCGAGGAGGGGGGCGCCCCTCTGGCGGGCCACGTGGCTCTCGAGAAGCTCCCCGAGGAGTGGGTCCCGATTTGGAGCGAGGAGTCCAGGGCCCATCCACGCTTTTGGCAGGCTTTGCGTTTTCTAGGGCTGATGACATCCGATCGGCGTGCAAGTGCTTTGCCGAGGGCACGGCCTTGGGTTGGGACGGTTTCCACCCGCGGCTGCTGCCCCCGATGCCCCCCGAGGTAGTGCAGATATTTGCAGATGTCTTCAATGCGTGGGAGCGCGATCCCAGAGTCTCGGCGCTCTGGGCGATTTCGTTCGCGTTCCTCGACAAGCCAAGGAGACGTAAGACCGATCGGATTGCTTCCGCTCCTGGCCCGAGCGCGGTCGAAAGGCCGAAAGGACTTGCAGCGCTCGGGAGAGGGGACATGTGTCGGACCTGTTTGGGCCAGTCCGGGGCCACCTCGCGCGAAAAGAGAGCGCGGCTCCACAGCGCTCTTTCAGCGCATGCCAGGCCCAGGCGCCTGGCGTCTCCAAGGGGTCACGGGCAAACTTCTGGATTCCAACGGCGCAATGGTGGCAGGCTGCTCTTGTGCGACGACCTTGGCCAAGGTGACGTTGCCGGTCTGTCTCGAGAGAGCCCGCCTCGAGGCCCCGATCGTCACGATTAAGAATGTCATTGGCGATGCGCCCTTCCACGCAGTCGGTGGCGAGGCGACAGCGTCGAGGCAAGCAGGTCGGGTTTTCAGTGCTGCGGCTGCAGAGGCGAGGGCCAAGGGCCCCCCCATTTCGCGGCACAAGGCAGGTGCGCTGGCTCACTCTAACTCGCTCGCTGGGCGCACGGCAGAAGAGCTGCCCCCCGAGTTGGCCGACAGCAGGGAAGAGGCGCACACAGACATGGGGGGGGTGCTGCGGACGGGTGGTTTCGAATGATTTCGATTCACCTCGACGGGTGTCTCTCTGCCAAGAGGCGCGCGACCAAACAGCGCACTCCACAGGGAGCAGGTGCCACAACTTTTCGCGTGCATCGGTCAGGTCCCACTGCGGTTGCTACGCGGGGCACGTGCGCCCATGGCCTAGGTGGCACCAGGCTCCACGGCCTCAGGGCGCTGGCGGCTCACGCGG
Source organism: Prorocentrum cordatum (assembly GCA_963575745.1). NCBI lineage: Eukaryota > Dinophyceae > Prorocentrales > Prorocentraceae > Prorocentrum > Prorocentrum cordatum. Next base: position 241,840 of record CAUYUJ010016494.1, on the reverse strand, counting down.
AAGGCAGATTTCCTCGGGTGGTTTCAGCGGGGATGCACCTGGGCTGCGGGCGTCAAGGTTGGAGGCGAGACCCTCTGATCTTAACAACGGCCGACTCGATGCGCCAAGATTGTGGAGTTTCATGCGAAGGCCAATGTTCGAGAGCTGTCCTGGAGGCTCTAGTCATTGCTGCCAACCAGAATGCTGCCGCAGGCCATGGGTGACCTGCAGAGACCCTGCGGGGGCGGTGGCCATCGCGGCCCAGCGGGCAAGCTGGCGCAATAAGGATGCGGTGGCGGCGGTGGATGATCTGGCGGTGGACTGGGACCTTCGGTTTTATTCGCCCGCTTGCATCGCTGCTCAGATCTCGCTCGCGGCCCGACGAGCCTCGGACGCAAGGGCCATCATACTTCAGGACGATGCTTGGGCATCGGATTTGTGCAGGAGGCCGCTCCTGGAGCTCATGTTTCCCGACTTGTCGGACATCCGGCGCCGCCGCGAGCAAAATTCGCTTCGGGGTCTGGTCTCGGGGCCCCACTGGGCGCAAGGGGGGCTCCGCGATCATGAGCCGACCCCCCAGACGTTTGCCACTTACGTCAAGAAGCTAGAGGGACTATGTTTCGTCGATGCTACGCATGCCCCGCCCACGAGCAGTTCAGACGGGATTGCATGCCCACCTAGCTGTCTTGGTCTGTTGCCAGGATTACAGATAGCCCCCCAGCTTGGAAGGAAAGGTTTGCGAGAGGTTTGTTTCCTGAGTCTGGTCGGTGCGTCTCTAGGATTTCTTTCGACCCGAGCTGGAGTCTCTGGGCCCCAGGATCTTTCCAGCTGCCTTTCCTCCCCGAAGGAGGATATGCTTTCGCGGGCGGCTCAGGGCTGGACCTGCACCACCCGCCCCTGCGCGTCGCGGGTTGGAGCGCGGTGCTGCGCGACAGCCAGCGGCGCTACGTTGGCGCCTTGTTCGGGGCTGTGCCACCAGAGTTCGGGATCTCGGGCTCGGCCCGAGACGGCGAAGCGTTTGCTATTCTGATGTGCTCCCAAAAGGTCCTGGGCATGTACTCGGCGCGGGCCGAGTGTAAGAGTGCACTGAGATCCCGCCAGTCTCCTGCCATGCCAACTTCTTCGTGCAACCCGCGAGCCCACCTGTGGAGGCAGGCGCACGTGCGCGAAGATTTCTGCGCTCGGCCCTTCGAGCATGTCAAGGCCCACGCGTCGGCCGTGAGCGTTGAGCGCCATCTGATCTCCGCGTTCGACCGAGACGGCAACAATGTTGCCGACAGCTTTGCTAGAAAAGGAGCGGCGCGGGCTCCATCTGCCATCGCTGATGTCGAGCTAGTCGATGGGGTGCCAGCTGATTGCGAAACTAGCGGCCAAGTTCTCTGCCCAGCTGTCGGCCTCGATGGCATGGCTGAATTTCGGGACAATGCGGGGGTTGAATACCTCAAGAGGATCGACTTGGGTTTGTTTATCTACCACGGTTTAGATGTTCCTGATGTTCCTGAGGCGGAGTCCAGTGATTCAGTCTTCCCTCCTCCTGAGCCTCCTGCTGGCGCTGCTGCTGGGGATCCTCCCGGGCCCGCCTCAGGGGACCCCAAGTGGTTTCAGGGCAAAGGTGTCCAGCCATGGCGGGTCAACGGCCACGTGGTGGTTCAGAGCTCTGTGCCGAATGACTCGCCGATAATAGATTGCCCGTCTTGCTGGCAGTATGCGACCACCCCGACGCAGCGAGGTCTCACTGGAACTTTCAAGGGGCCCAAGAGGATCTCGGGGGGGTCAGCGTACACTGCCAGGAAAGGACTAAAAGAAGGCTTTCACCCTGTTTTTGTTCATCCTCTCGTGGCGATCGGGCCTTCGGAGGCCCCGTCGGAGGAGACCAGGGGCCGTTTCTCCAGGCGCCGAGGGTCGTCCCTTTTTCGAAGCAAGCCGTGGCACCGCGCCCTGGCATCGATTATGTGTTGCTCGTTTGTGGTTTCAGCTCCAGGGCTGGAGCGGAAGAGAGCTCGGTCGACAGGTGCTCCTGGACCGAGCTTCAGCCCACGCCAGGGAGGCGGGTGCCGCAGACCCAGAGGCTGAAGTCTACGTTTCTGGGGGGTGGGTGGCCCTGTCGGCTGGCCCCGTCCGAGGTGGGTCGCAGCCTCGCCGAGGTGGGTCGCAGCCTCGCCGAGGTGGGTCGCAGCCTCGGGCGGGAACAAAAAGTTCTCCTGTGATGGGCCCCCACCCCAATGTTCTTCTCTCTTTTTGACTCTCCCTCTACGGGCGGTGAAGTTTCTCTTCGTCCTCCTCCTCCTCCTCCTCCTCCTCCTCCTCCTCCTCCTCCTCCTCCTCCTCCTCCTCCCCCTCCTCCTCCCCCTCCTCCTCCGTCTCCTTCTCCTCCTCCGACGGGCCCTCCGCGCCCCCACCCCGAGCAAGGGCTGGGAGCTGTCGCCCGTCGGGCTCACCGGGCCGAAGGCCCTGCCCCGTTACGAGGCGCGCGCGCGCGCGTGGGCCGGCCGCCCGCCCGTCGGGGCCCCGCAGTGGCGGGGCCCGCGGCGATCTGCGCCAACTTCGGTCCCGACCCGGTTCGGTTCTCGCCGGGGCTCAAGGGTTCCAGGAGGCGGCGCGGCGAGGGGCCGAGGACGAGGAGGAGGAAGAGGAGGAGAAGCACGAGGAGGAGGAGGAAGACAAAGAGGAGGAGGAGGAAGACAAGGAGGAGGAGGAGGAGGAGGACGAGGAGGAGGAGGAGGTGGAGGAGGGTGGAGGTCTCCACATCCAAGTTTATTTGATTATGGTTTCGTTTGGGGGTTCGTATCAGAGCAGCAATATTTGGAGCCTCTTGAGCTCCTCTTGGAGACCGCAGTGGAATGATATCAGGGGCATGTTGGGCCGTCTTGGGCGCCCCTGAGGCCAAAATCATGCGATACTTAACGCGTATAAACTGCTCAAACTGTGCTCAGCGATTGTTGTCCCCTGGGCTGGCCTCTTCCTGGCCACTAGGGGGCCAGGAACAATTAGAAACGAGCACAATTAGAAATGAGCACGATTAGAAATGAACGACGTGTATAGACCGCGGGAAGACACAAGACGTGCACACATTCGACACCGTATCGTGAAAAAAAAGCTGGGCTTGTGAGACCGCGCCCCGTTCATACAAGCATGCCAAAGTGGGCCAGAGTGTGAACGGACCCTCTTGCGGGCTGAGCAATTCAAGCATCATATGTGTTGTTATTGCTTGGCACCTGGCATTAGCGTATAGCTCATGATCGTCAGTCGTCCATAGTTTTGAGCGTCAATCTGCCATGTGACGCCATTGTCCATGGCAGGTCTGATTGTGTTCAGTCTCAGCCATCGAAGTTTCTGTCCTTATGGCATCGGTGCCCTTATGGCATCGGCGCGGAGGTATCCGAGGTTTCCGCTTTTCACGTTGTCAGTCGTGCGCGCGCTCTGTCTAGACTAAGAATCAACGCGCTGCTGGCATGGACTACTTATCGCAGCTTGCTTGGTTGCGATGATCGCGTCCAGCACGACGCTAGGTGTTGTGACGTGTGCGGGTTGGGGAAGAAGCAGGCGTCTTTGAAATGGCTGGCGCGTACCATTATTCCAGCCGCTTCGTTCTGACTTATTTCTTGAGGCTTCGACTTGTAGCCGATCTTGCCACGGCTTGCTTGCAAGAGTCCGATCGTCCTTCGTCATTTTGTTGAAGTGGCTGGAACAGTTGTTACGCCGCAGCGCGGCAGAGGCCTAAGTAGTAAGATGGGGAGGAGTACGTTGTCGATGAGGATGACGATGAGGATGCGGATGAGCATGAGGGAGGGAGGGAGTGAGGGAGTGAGGCAGGGAAGGAGGAGGATGGCACGGAGGGAGGAGGATGAAAAGTGGGGCGAAAGAAGAGGAGGAGGAGGAGGAGGAGGAGGGGGGAGGAGGAGGGAGTCGGGTGGAGGGCTGAGGCAGAGGCGCAGGGCGGAAGGCGGAGGAGGCCCCTGCCCCCGCCGCGATGCAGCGGCTCGGGCAAGGTGCCATGCGTCACGACGGAAGGGACGTCCAATGGCCCGGCCGGCGTCACGATCAGCCTGGTCAGCTCCAACGACCCGCTGGCGCAGCGGGCGGCCGTGGAGGAGGCCCCGCGACGGCAGGGAGGGGAAGGAGGGCGGGAGCGTTCACATCGGTCCTCCTCATCCTTCCCTTCTCCTCCTCTTGCTCCTCATTCTCCGTCGTCTTCTTCTTCCTCCTCCTCCTCCTCCTCCTCCTCCTCATCCTCATCCTCATCCTCATCCTCATCCTCCTCCTTTACCGTCCTCCTCCTGCTCCCTCCTCCCCCCTGCTGCTCCCTCTCCTCCTCCTCGTCCCCCTCCTCCTCATCCTCCTCCTCTTCCTCCTCCTTCTCCACCTCCTCCTCCTCCTCGTCCTCCTCATCCTCCTCCTCGTCCTCCTCCTCCTCTCTCCTCCTCCTCCGCCCTCCTCCTCCTCCTCCCCACGTGTCGCTCCGCCAGTTCTGGCCAACCACGCTTCGGCGCGACACGCTATCCAGCTTACAGTCCTTACGCGTTGACACCCCGAGTCGTTCCCAGCCTACCGCCACGCGGAGCGGAGCGACACGCTACCCGCTCGCAGGGCAAAGCGTGTCGTTAGGACCGCCGCCGCGACACGCTATGCCTTGCGAGCGGGTAGACCGTGAGATACCGATGCCGTTGCCCCTCCATGGTCGCGACGGCCGGATTCGCCCCGTGAGACGTCCACGGACCCACTGAGTAGCGGTGCCGGTATCTGTTTTGGTTTGGAGGAAGGGGGATCGATTCGGTTTGTCTCCGCTTTCGGGCTCTGGTGTCCCTCCCCCTTGGACCGTCGAAACGACTCATGACGAAGCGCTGATCCTGGGGTTCAGGGCCCGTTTCTGTCAGAACCCGTCTGCTTCGGATCGAAGAAGAATGATCGGCATGAACATAAGCTTTACGAGGTCCGCGCGAATCTCTTGGATGTGCGATGGGCCCTCCTGGCGGTGCCTCCGACGCCGCCCCTGGCGCGCTCCGCCGGACAGCCAGCGCCGATCCACGGAATCCGCGCGGCGGTCAAGACGCTGAAGTGAGGGCCATTGCGGGTTGCGGGCTCAGGGTAGGTTGGTTTCGGATTGTTCCTCGGTGAGAGGAGGAGAAGGAAGAGGGGTAGGGGGGAGTAGGAAGAGTAGCAGGAGTAGGAGGAGGGGGAGGAGGAGGAGGACGAGGGGGAGGATGAGGAGGAGGAGGAGGAGGACGAGGAGGAGGAGGAGGACGAGGAGGAGGAGGAGGCGGAGGAGGAGGAGGATGATGGGAAAGGAGGAGGGCGAGGAGGAGGAGGAGGAGGAGGAGGAGGGGGGGGAAGGGGAGTAGGAGGAGGAGGAAGAGGAGGAGGACGGGAAGGGGAAGGGGAAGGGTGCGCCCGTGCTGTCCCAGGCCCTACGCAAGTACGGTGATCGCCTCGTCGCCGTGGACTGCACGCACCCGTCCGCGGCAACCGCCGCCAACGACGACGACGACGACGACGACGACGACGACGACGACGACGACGACAGGAGGACATTCGAGATGCGGGGGGTGACTGGAGATGCGCCCCCCAGCCGGGCTTCAGCCACTTCTCGGGGGAGCCCCCCCCCCACACCGTCCGGGCTGCGCGCCCCGCGGGGAAATGCACGTTTTTCTTCTTCTCGACACACACACACACACACACATCGCCAGGGAAGTCGATGGCTCACCTGGGTTGGTGTTTGGACCCTTCCCCCCGCTAGACCAAGAAGCTCGGGGAACCATGAGGCTCGAGGAAGAAACAAAGACATAAGCACACACACACACAACAAGGATCTGTCGGATCTGCGCTGCGCCCCCTTGAGGGAGGTCTAGCGCCGATCGAAGAAATCCGCGCTGACCTTCAAACGTTTGTGCTTACGCCGTTATTTCTCATTTTCCGGGTCACCGGCGGGGGCGCGAGGATGATCCCGCTGCGCGCATCGCGGCCTGGGCCAGAGCAGCCACCCCTCTCCAGGGGGCTGGCGAGAGGACGCGAAGAGAACCGCGCATCGCGGGGCGCGGGGCGCGAGGTTGGGCGACCCGGGGAAGGCCGCGAGCGCATAGAAAGCTGAATGATCCGCGCGCTCGGCTGCCCCGATACGCCCGTGCTGAGGCGCAGCACTTTTTGATTCGCGGGTCGAGGGCGCACCTCTTGCGCCCGTGTTGAGGCGCAGCACGCACCATGTTCAGAGCGCACGTGCTGACACGCCGCGCATCGGCTCGGCACGCGTTGGTCCACGTTTGGGGCGAGCGTGTCGCGCCAGGCGTGCCTGTGCAGTCTGCGGGTTGAGCTCTATATATGGAACGCTACGTGTTGCCTCTTATAGGTGTCGGTTGCGGGGGCGAGGTGGATTTTCGTTTGTGTTTTTGCTGCTTGGCACGGTGCTAAAGTCATCGTTCAGTTGAAGTCCCCCCTTGGGGTGTATTTGCTGTGCGGTGCTACGATAACGTGGGGGGGGGGTCTTAATAACTTCCTGCGGTCAAGTCCACGAGTCGTCGGAGGCCAGGCGTCGGCGTCGGAGGGTGCCTCCTGCCACCGGGCAGAGGGGGTCACCCTGCCGCAGCCTGCCTCCGCCAGCGCGGCCCTCCGGCTGGCGGCAGGCGCGCGGCGGCGTGGCCCGGCGGAGTGGCGCGGAGGGGTCGGCTGCGCGTCAGGGAGTGACCCTCGCCAGAGTGACCTTGTGGTGTGGGACGTCTTCGGACGTCTTCGTCGGCTCGTGGAGGCTGCCTTGCCTCGGGGCGCGCTCCAGCACCTGCGTCTCGCCCAGAGCGTCCTGGGCATGTCCGACCCGTCGCGAATGGCCGCCGGGCGCCCTGAAGCAGCGCGCCGCAGGCAACCCTTGCCCAGTTAGGGTCACTCTTGCGTGTAGCCGAGGAAGGCGGTCCAGACGCGCGGCCGGGGCAACATTGGGGGAGGATAGGTTCAGGGGGGGACGCATCGACCCCCGAGGGCCCATGAATCGCCGATGGGGGCCTGATATCTCATCCCGCCGAGGAACGTGTGGTGTCGCTATCGAGGACATATCGCCGATCTATCGGCGGTGTATCGCCGATTCAACCTCGATATCCCCCCCCACCGAGCCCGTCCCCCCTTCTCGTTGCCCTGCAGACTCGGTTGGGTAACTCAACTCGCGAGGCCAGGGCTTGCCCGATTGCCCTCGGGCCCCTAGTTCTGTGGGGAGGGAGGGGGGGGGGCAGTCCTCGTGCCACCACAGGTCAAGCCGCACAAGGAGTGGCGGGGCTTCTCTGGCCACGGCGGGGGCCTCGGCCACGAATCGCCCCTCCGACCCGGACCTGGGGAGCGGGCCGAACGCCCGAGCCCCTCCCGAGCCAGCAGCGCTTCCTGCCTCGGCGTCCTGGCTGCAGGTTGCCCCAGGTGCCCCTGGCCGTGGCGGACCCCGCGGCACGCGCGGCTGTCTGCGGCGCGGCGCGGCAGGGGCAGTCCGCGCGGTGAGCTCGGGCGGTCCGGGCAACGGGGGGCGCAGAGTAGCCTGGCGGCAGGAGGAGGGGAAGAAGGGCGAGAGCGGCCGCGACTCGCGGCCGACTCCCTCCTCCCTCGCGGCCCGCGAGGGAGGAGGGAGGGGCGGGGAGGGCGCTCAGCCCGCGGCGCGCACAGGTGATGGCGAACGCCGAGCTGTTCGCATCGACAGGCTGCCCCTTCGTGATGGGCACCACGGGCGGCGACCAGGAGGCCTTGCAGAAGGCCCCGCCTGTCCCTCGTCGCCCATCCTCCCCTGGAGTGCCGCCCTTCACCTCCTTCTCCCCGCTTCTCTCTCCATCTCCCTCTCCCTCTCTCTCTCTCTCTCGTTCTCTCTCTCTCTCTCTCTCTCTCTCTCTCTCTCTCTCTCTCTCTCTCTCTCTCTCTCTCTCCCTCCTCCTCCTCCTCCTCCTCCTCCTCCTCCTCCTCCTCCTCCTCCTCCTCCTCCTCCTCGGGGTGGCCACCTCTCAGGTGGCAACAGAGGTATGGGCCGTCCAAGAGGGGGGTGTGAACTTCTCCAGACTCCAGTTGGGGGGGGACCTCCCGAAAGATCGGAGACGCTCAAGAGTGGGATGGGGGAAGTTTGGTGTTTCCTGGAGGTTGTCCCCCTTCGGGGTGCTTTCCAGCAGCTGCGCCTCGTCGGGAGGTCCTGGCAACTGGGGATTCCCGGATCGTCCCGGACGGCCGCTGGAGGCCCGCGTCATGACCCGAGAGTTCTTTCGGTTTTCGGGGCACACTTCGCGCTTTCAGCGGCGCATCCGAAGAGAAAAAGGAGGAGGAGGAGGAGGAGGAGGAGGAGGAGGAGGGGGAGGGGGAAGAAAGGAGGAGGAGGAGGAGGAGGAGGAGGAGGAGGAGGGGGGTGCAGTCCCAGGTGGGGCTTCCCGTGCGTGGCCAGTCCGTCCAGAGGCCAGCGTCTCCCTCGTTTCGGGGGCTGTCCTGACGGGGCTTCGTTACTCTGAGCCCCCTCTCTGGGCCCGTCTCGATTCGATCGACCCGATTCTCGATGTCGAGTTCGCTCGGCTCGATCCGATTCGAGATCGATTTCTGGGCCATCCGAGGCGGCTCGATGCTTGCACAGCGCAGTGGCGCATCCGTGCGCGGCCGATCCGATCTCGACCTTCGACCTGCGACTCCGAACCGGTGCAGCCCGATCCTGTGCTCGTTCCGGTCCGATCCCATTTCCCGATCCGATGCTGGCCGATCTTGCCCATTGGCCCCCGCCCCCGCGCGCCGGCCGCTCGACCTCGGATCCCCTCGGTGGCGGGCAGCCCCGCGGAGCTGCTGAGGAGACCGCGGCCCTCGCCGGGGGCCCCCGCCCCCGCTTCGGAGGCCGGCTCGCGGCCGAGGGTTCCCGCTCGCGCTCTCGCTCCCCCCCGCGCCGGCCGCTCGGGCTCGGATCTCATCGGATCTCCTCGGTGGCGGGGAGGCCCGCGGAGCTGCTGCGGAGAGCGCGGCCCTCGCGGTGCCTCCTTGGAGCGGAGTGGAGTGGAGGGCGGGAGAGGGAGGCGAGGGTTGTCGGAGGCCCAGAGGTTGACACCAACACCAGTACCTGCGGTGTGCCTCCACCGAGGGGAGACGACGCCAATCTCGGCGATGGTGGTAATCTTCGGGCCTCCTGGGTGGCCGAAAGAGTAATGCCACCGACGCCAGCATCTCGGATCATCTTCTCCTGGTAGAGGCAAACCCCTGCCTTGGTGCTAGGGCCAATGTCCAAGCTTCCAAGGTTGAGGGACAAAAACAAGCAGCACTTCGGAGGAGGTGAAGGTACCCATACCGCTACCCGTCGCCTGTTTTCCCCTTTGGGGGCCTCATGGGAGGCCCTCGTCGCCACCGCTGGATTCGCCTCGAAATTCTGGTTGGAACGCACCCCGGGGAGTTGCGGTATCAGTACCTGGTGGTCTCCCCAACCCTTCCCCCTTACCCCGCAACTTAAAATTGGCATGTTTACGCATCGCCGCTCGGGCACCGGAGCTCGGAGGGGGGGGGGGCGGGCCGAACCGAATCTCATGCGTGAGTGTTGCCGAATTGTTCCTGACACCTGGATCTCCCCCGGGGGCTGGATCTCCCCGAACCGAGAGTCATGCGAGAGCGGCCGCAACGTGCTGCCCGTCCGAGGCAGGGATTTCTCCACAGCCACTGCCTGGGCGCTCGATCTTCGGGGGCCCTGGCAGGCAGCGGTCATGCATACATTTGGGCCCCACGCCCGCTGGGGTCCCGGGACGTCCGTTCCCCAGGCGGTGGATATGGATCAGCGCCCGCCTCGCAGCCTTGGGGGGCGAGGGGCTGTGCGGTGAGGGGGCTCGAGGGAGCGGCGCTCCCCAGCTGGTCGGGGACGCGGGCGTGTACGCCTTGATCGCCTCGAACATGTGCAAGCAGATCGTGGCCCTGCAGGCGGGCGTGGAGAGGATGGCGGCCGACTTCCCCGGCGCCTTCTCGGGCTATCCAGCGAGGCCGACGCCAGGGCCCATGTGGGCAGCAGCCCTCGCGCGCCTCCGGCCGCACCCCTGCTCCCTCCCCTGCCCCGCCCTGCTCGCTCCTCCTCGCCCCTCCCCTCAGGCCGCCGTCGCTCGGCTCAAGCCGCGGCGGCGGGCCGGCTCCTCCTCCTCCTCCTCCTCCTCCTCCTCCTCCTCCTCCTCCTCCTCCTCCTCCTCCTCCTCCTCCTCCTCCTCCTCCCCTCCTCCTCCTCCTCCTCTCCTCCTCTCCTCCTCCTCCTCCTCCTCCTCCTCCTCCTCCTCCTCCTCCTCCTCCTCCTCCTCCTCCTCCTCCTCCCTCCTCCTCCTCCTCCCTCCTCCTCCTCCCCCCCTCTCCTCCTCCCCCCCCCACCCGCGGCGCTCTCCTTCAAGCCCGCGGCGCCTCCCTTCTCCCGACGCCGCAGCGGAGCCCTCGGCACGGCGGCCCGCGCCCCGGCGAGGGCGCGCCGGCCTCGGGCGTGGCGGGCGGGCGGGCGCGGGCTGCGCTCGCGAGGGGCGAGGCCTCACGGGCGGCGCTGCTCAGCTCGAAGGAGCCCGACGAAGGGAAAACCGCGACGACGACGACGACGACGACGACGACGACGCGACGACGACGACGACGACGACGACGACGGCGACGGCGACGGCGACGGGCGACGGCGACGGCGACGGCGACGGCGACGGCGATGGCGGCGATGGCGGCGATGGCGGCGGCTGCGCAGCCCCCCTCCGCGCAGCGCAGGCGCCACCTCCGCGCAGCGCAGCCTGGCGATTCTCAGCCCCCACCCACGGCGCAGCGCAGGCCCCCCTCCGCAGCGCAGGTGACGCCTCGAGCGGCGGGTGTGCGGGAGCCGCTCGCGGGGGGCCGCCGTGGACGGCGAGCGCCTCCCCTCTTGCGTGGGGGGTGGCCCGCAGGCCCGCGCGAGGCGACCAGCCACCTCGACCGAGCTCGGTGCGGCGTCGGAGAGGGCCACTGTGCAGCGGGGCCGGGTTTCCCGGGCTGCCCTGCCCGCGCTGTGGAGGCAGTGCCCGCGCCGAGCGGCGCGGCAGGGCTGGCGGCCCTGGAGAGGATTCTCCGAAGGGCGGGAGGAAAAAGAAGGGCGGGCGCGGCGGCCTCTTTGAATTCAGGTGGGGCGTGCGGTCGGCCTGGAGGAGGCCAGAGACGGGCAGCCAGGGGCACAAGCGTGGGGCACGAGCGCCCATCGAGGGCTGGGCAGTCTCACGGCGCGGCTCTGCGGGCCGAGCTGAGAGAGCGGGACCTGGCAGCGCTCTCGTTGCCCCTTTCCTTGCCCCGCCTCTGGTTTTGCAGCCTCCTCCTGTTCCCCCCCCCTCTCCGTGGCGTGCCCCTCCCGCCTGCCTTGTCACCGCCTCACCGTCTGCCTGTGTTTTCCTTTGCTGCCACCTCTGCGTGGCACCCTGGCGCCCCTTTGCAATGCCTCGCGGCGCCTCTGCACCTGCGAGAGAGGATGGCCCGCTCCAACAGCCACAAGATCGTCAAGGTCGCTGGCATTGACGGGCGAGAGCAATGAGGAAGTTGAGCGTACAAATGAGTGCTGTTCCAGCTGATCAGCTGAGCAGACGCACGCACCTGCCTATGTTCCAATACTCTCTCGCTCGCAACAGGCTGGCAATACTTTTATCACGGGCGCGGACAGTAGAGCACCCCATCTGTCACGGGCGCGGTCAGTAGAGCACCCCAGCAATTGCTTAGCACCAGCGAGTGCACGACGGACAGGCTTGAGCACCAGAATCGAACGGTTTTCGTCCAGCCTCTTTCACATCATCTTGACCGGGTGTTATTTGTGCCCTCCGTTGCCGTTCGTAGTTTGGCAAGGCATCGCGCCCGCTTGTTAGACACGCTCTCGATTTGCTCCTCATTCCGCTGAGTAAAAACATCCCGCTTTCCATATCCACTTTCACATTATTGTCCTTCGTCTCCTTCTCCTCCTCCTCCGCCTCATCCTCCTCCTCCTCCTCCTCCTCCTCCTCCTCCTTCTCCTCCTCCTCCCCCTCCTCCCCCTCCTCCTCCTCCATTATTTGTTCTTATAGATGGTTCCTCCCTGTCGCACCCCGGGGCTGGTCGAAAGGGCGGGCTGGACGTTTCGTTTGAGTTCTCCAGAAGCTTCAAAACTAGCCACCGGTTCACGTTTTGAGGGCGGGTCGTTTCACATGTGGTTCTCGCTTTAGCGTTTCGCGCAGTCGTTTTAATATGTTCTGAAGAGCTTCATGGATTGAGGGCGGGTGGTTTGGGACATGTGGTTCTCGCCTCAACGCCGCGCACATCTGTTCTTCAACGTATGCAAGGGCGTCACGGATTGAAGGCGGGTCGTTTTGGAAATGTGGCTCTCGCCTGAGCGCCACGCATATTCGTTTTTCCAAAGTTTGCAAGAATTTCACGGAGTGAAGGCCCGCCGTTTTCAAAATGTGGTTCTCGCCTCAACGCCGCGCATATTCGTTTTCAAAATTTGCAAGGGTTTCACGAATTGAGGGCGGGTCGTCCTCAAAATGTGGCTCTCGCCCTTGCGCCGCGCACATTCGTTTACAAAGCTTGCCGAGCTTCACGGATTGAGGGTGGGTCGTTTTCAAAATCTGGTTTTCGTCCTAGCGCCACTCACATTCGTTTTCAACACTTGGCAAGAAAACCAAGGATTGAGGGTGGTTTCGTTTCAAACTGTGGTTATCGCTTTGACGCCGCGCACATTATTTTTTCAACATTTGCAAGAGTTGCAGTGGTTCTTACGGTTGAAATACCAGAAATTCTGTTTTGGAACGAGTCATGATTGTCAGTGCGCAACAGTTACGTTGATTCGCGGTGTTGAAGTCCCAGTAATGATGTTTCGGCACGACTCAGGGTCGCCAAGATGTAACAGACTGGTGAATTCGTGGCGTTGAAGTCCTGAGACCAGTGTTTTGGCACGCTTCAGGATTTTCGCACGGTTGTCCCCCAACGCGGCAGTCTGGTAGTGATATTGAATTTTTGTAGGGGCCTATGACGAGGGAACTTACACGGAGGGTGTATTCCAACATCGTTGATACGTTTTGGGTTTGCGTTGGTCTTCTCCTCCTCCTCCTCATCATCATCATCATCATCCTCATCTTCATCCTCCTCCGTTTCCTCCTCATCCTCCTCCTCTCTGTGTTGCCTCCCTTTCGCCCCCCCACCCCCCCGCTCTTCCCCTCTCAACTAGCTGCGATATCCCTCTCCCCTTTCCGTCCAGCCTGCTCATCCTTCGCCCTCTCCCCCGCTCCCCCCTGCGGTTCCCCCCTTACGCCCCTTTGCGCGTTCTGGCCATGACTTCGAGGGGAGTCCGGCAGCCGCGACTAGAGGCCCCCTGCAGACAGGGCGGGCAGCACCCACAAGACCTCGGCCGTCGACCTCCTGTGGGAAGATCCGGCGCCGGACCTCCTTCGTTCAGAGGGCCAGTTGGACACCATGCGGATAGAGGAGTCCCACCAGAAGACGAAGGCTCGCGAGAGCCCGGCCGTCGTCTCTTCGTCTTCGTCGCCGCCGCCGCCACCACCCGCTCCCCCCGCGGCGCTGTTGCAGGCACGCCTGGCGCCGCCACACCGCCCGCGCGTGATGAAGCGGTCACGGGCGCGGGAGGGGGAGGGGGCGGAAGGGGGACGGGGAGGCGGAGGTCGAGCAGGGGGAGGAGGCGGAGGAGGAGGAAGAGCAGGAGGAGGAGGAGCAGGAACAGGAACAGGAAGATGAGGAGGGGGAGAAGGAGGAGGATGTCGAGTGCAAAGCCGAGACTCATCAACGATGTTGGAATACACCCTCTCTCCAAGCTCGTTTTTCAAAGGCCCCTACAAGCATTCATTTCCACTAAGGTCCCGTTGGAAACCGTTTGAAGATCTTAAAGCGTGCCAAAACACCATTCGCGGGACCCCAACGCCACGAATCAACCTGATTATGGCGTAACGACGATCTTGAAACGTGTCAGAACAACGTTCTTGAGATTTGAAAGAGCGTGTTCTACCGCTGCTGGCGGAAAACCAGGGGGGGTCACTACCGGTTCGAACCCCTCCCCCCCCCCTCCGGACGGAAAACGGGGGGGGGTCACTACCGGTTCGAACCCCTTCCTTCCCCCCCCCCCCCCAGTTCATCATGAAAAGGGGGGGGTCACTACCGGTTCGAACCCCCCCCCCCCCCGTCGAACTCGAAAACCACGGCGGGTCACTACCGGTTCGAACCCCCCCCCTCCCTCGAAAACCGAGGGGGGGTGCGGACAGTGGTGGGGACGGTGGTGGTGGGGACAGTGGTGAGGGGACAGCGGGACAGTGGTGGGGACAGTGGGACAGTGGTGGGGACGGTAGTGGTGCGGACAATGGTGAGGACAATGGTGGGAACAGTGGGGACAGTGGGACAGTGGTGGGGACGGTGGTGGTGGGGACAGTGGTGTGGGGACTGGGAATGTGGTGGAAGCAGTAGGACAGTGGAGGGTACAGTGGTGGTGGGGACAGTGGTGAGGGCGGTGGCGAGAACGGCGGTGGGACAATGGGACAGAGGTATAGTGGGGACAGTGGTGGGGACAGTGGGGACAGTGGTGGGAACAGTGGTGGGAACAGTGGGACAGCTCAGTGGTTCGAACCGGTGGTGGCCCCCCCCCCCCTCGGTTTTCGAGGGGGGGGGGGTTCGAACCGGTAGTGACCCCCCTCGGTTTTCGAGTTCGACGGGGGGAGGGGGTTCGAACCGGTAGTGACCCCCCCCGGTTTTCGAGTTCGAGGGGGGGGGGGGTTAGGGACGGGGGGGGGTTTTGCCGGGGGAAAGGGGGGGGTCCAGCAGGGGGGGGGAGGGATTTTCGGAGGGGGGGGGGGGGACCCCGGGTTCCAGAGGAAAAGGGCGGCAATTTTCCACAGTAAAGCGGCGGTGGATCACGCTCTCTCTGAGATTTCAATACCGCGAATCAAATAGTTGTTTCGCCCAGACAGTCCTGAATCGTTCCAAAGCACCTTCTCTGGTACGTTAAGCATGGGAACGCCAGAAATGATTGCAAGCGCTACGGCGGGAACCACATTCTGAAAAAGAACCGCTCAACGCATGAAATTCTTGCAATGTGTTAAGACGAATGTGCGCGGCACTATGGCGGGAGCCACATGCTGAAAACGCCCCGCCCTCAATCCGTAAAGCTCTTGCAATGTGTTAAGACGACTGGGCGCGGCATCAAGGCGAGAGCGACTTTTTGAAAATCACCCGCCATCCGTCTGTGAAACTCTGTTGCCACTGTTTACGGCAGTCTCAGGCTAAACGCCTGGGCCGCCCTTCTGACTGGTTTCGGGGTGCGACGGGGAGGAGTTATTTATAAGGAACAGGAATGGAAGGGTGAGGAAGAGGAGTTCTTGGTCTGCGGTCCATGGATGGACGATCCTCGTCCTGACGGCTGCATGCCCAGCCCGGATTCGTAACTGGGGCCCCGCTGCTCCTGGAGTACGTACGCTCCAGGGCTGGCAGGCCCAGCCCCGACACGCTGGTGGGCGGGAACCGGGGCTCCCGCCGCTCATCCCAGTTTACCGCCAGGGGGCCCAGGCTGCCACCTGGCTCACCTCCGTCCACACTGGAACGCTGCCATTCCAGCAGGCGCAGCCGCAACGGCCTTCTTGCTGCTGAAGGCTCGTGCGGCAGCCGAGTGTCCGGGAAAGAGGCCTTCCTCAAAGGCCTGGAGATGATGTGCCCTTGCGCTGCCGAGCTGATGTCCGCAGGGCCCTGGCAGGGCGTGGAGCTGCTGGGAGGTGGCGGCCGCGCCACCGCTCGCGCAGTGCTGGAGGCAGCACGACGCGCGGGACGACGGAGCGCGGGAGGGACGAGACGTGGAACGTTCCGGAACAGGTGGGCCACGGAACCTGCCGCCGCCCCGTCACGCCCAGGCTGCGAGCGCCCGCCCTGGCCCGCGGCACGCCGCAGCAGGCGCGCCCCATCCTCGTCGGAGCGACGTGCGCGCAGAAGGGCGCAGGCCGCCTGCGCGAGGCCGCAGCGGACCGCCCAGGGCGTCCGAGCCGAGCGGCGGCGTTGCGGCATGTCGACCGGGCGCGCGCTACGGGCGCCGCCGCTGCGCGAGGACGGCCCGCGCGACGCGGTCGGGGAACTGCGCCGCGCTGCCGCCACACCTGGCGGGGGTCTCCGCGCGATCGCTGCCGCGGGAGAGAGGAGCCGTGCCCGGGTGCCCTCCTGACGGACCGTTCGGCGGTCGCGGTGTAGCTCCCGGCTTCGACACTTGGCACCTCGGCGAGGAGGAGGAGGAGGAGGAGGAGAAACAGAGGAGGAGGAGAAGGAGGAGGAGGAGGAGGAGGAGGAGCTGATGGTCAACTCTGCTCGAATGAACCGATCCCTGGGTAGGATAACCCCTAAGGGTCTGAAATTGTCTGTTCGACGCCCTTGTTGACGGACTGGGGTCCCGCCAATGATGGGAAATACTTATTTCTCCGCGGCACCCGCCGCGCAACAACAACAAAGAGGAAAAGGAGCAGAAGGAGAGGGGGAGGAGGAAGAAGAGGAAGAGGAGGAGCAGGGGGAAGAGGAGGGACGAGTTTTATTCTTCGCCGACAGAGACAGGGGGGATCAAACTTCCAGACCCTCAGGGGTAATGGATGCAAACCCTGGACCTTGTGGCTCGCGAGGCTGCCTAAAGCGCGCTGCTCCTCGGGCCTTCTCTGCGGGCGGGGCTGCCCCTCTTGGCGAGAGGCCCCGCTTCGGCGCTGAGAAGAAATATTTGCCTCGCGGGCGGAGGTGGTCACCGTCTGTGTACGCATCACGACACGACGATCGTTCCACAGCCACCCTCTCCCCCCACCACTGCACCCCCCCTCACCGGTTGGAGAAGAAAGAGTTGCAGCTCGTTGCAGACATGAGGCTCGAGAGGGCCTCGTCGGCTGGTCCAAGAAAAGGTGCACCGCATTGGCTGGGCATAAATGGTGGTCGATGTGGCCCCTCATTCGAGGGAACATGAGCAACAACTGCTGCCTACTACGATCGTAATGCCTGCTATGGTCGTCACCTGCTGCTCAAGCTGCGATCTACGACATCTGCCCGAGCCCGATCCCGAAACCTGCCGCTGCCGCGAACTGGGGGTTTCTCATGCGGAGGTCGCCTATCTGCTGCTGCTGCTGCTGCTGCTGCTGCTGCTGCTGCTGCTGCGGCTGCGGTGGTCTCGGAGGCTCCGCTGCGTCCCTTGACGAGGCTGAGGCTTTGCCGTCCTCCCTCCGCTCGAGCACCGCAGGGGACGGGCTGTGGGATACGGGGCGTGGCGTCTGAGGCCGCTGGGCGATGGGCTGGTTGATCGTTGGCGCATTGCGGTGGTCATCTTGACGGGCAATGTCGTAGCCCCACCCGCTCACGTTGCTGTTCCATTTCGTGTGGACTCCGTCCACCTCGTCCGCCTGGCGCTTCGACCAGGGAACGGGCTCATCGTGGTCCTGCTTGGGTCTCCCAGGTAACCGATCAGGTGCTTGGCTGAGTCGATCGCCTTGGTAGTTGTGCCGATCTGGACCTGCAAGATCGTCATGACCTGCACCCGCTCCATCTCCTCCTAGTGGTTGAAGCTCGTTCTTGGTGTCGGTCAGCCTGGCCGGCTGGTCAGTTGGCGATCGCGTTGACGGCACAGCCCGTGGAGCATGTTGTTGGACAATTTGCCGTATTTGTGCCGTAGATTTCCGTCGTGAACTGCATGGTGTGGTGGGCCACTGGGCCACCTGCAGGCGTTAGGCAATGGTGCCGAAGGTCTGGTTGTGGCCTTCTCCTCGACAGTGTAGCTGGTTTCCGCCTCTCGTTGCTTGTGCGTCATCCTTCATGCTGTCACCATCGGGCCTCGGTGCACCACTGTTGTCACACATCCTCGTACCTCGCTTGCTCCTCATTAGAAGCTCCGCTCTATAGCTTCTCCCCGTGGGAGAAGAGTCGCACTTGCAAAAGCTGCTCGCAGAGAAAATAACTACGGAAGCGTACCATAGTAGTGGTGTGTGGTGACCGCATCTTCGACCGACAGTCCACTCATAGGTTTTACCTTACTCTCAGTCTGGTCTTTCTCGTGATGATGTGTGGAGGCCCTCAGCGAGGCTGGGAGAGTACCGTAGTGGAAGTCTTCAGCATGTCGTTGCAGGCGTATACCTTCGTAAGCCAGGCGTGGTTAGAAGTAACTCGGTGGGCGTGTACCTGCATCATGCCGTTGACAGGGGTAGGGAGGAGAGGGAGGTGTGGTGGATGTCGCGATAAGCTTGATAGTTCGGGGGGGCGTAGTAGTATGGTCACCATCCTGCTAATCCCGCCCACTGCAGAGTAGTAGACCTTGGTACGTGTTGCACGCAGTATTGTAACATGCGTCACTGTAGGGCCGTGTGCCCTCCGTGCTTTCGGGCTTGGTCCCATAGGCTAGTAAGTCGTAGTGGGTTCATGTTGATCCGCCATGCTACGTATATAGTCTTCTCGGGGCTGCGGTGGCGACTGCGGAGTTGGTGCCGTCGCCCGCTGTCCGAGGGCTGGAGTGGGTGCTGGTCGGTGCTCGGATCTGCGCCGCGGGAGCTGCGCCTCCGCCGTGCGCTCTTGATGCCCGACTCGGGAGCGCTCTTGATGCCCCCGGTGTGCGAGATCGCCAGGCCGAGGCTGTAGGCCCACTCTGAAGCCCAGCAAGCACGTGCGTTGCTCCTTGTTCGTCTTCACCTCGCCACTGAGCACCGCCCTTAAGTTCGGTACCGTGTCGATCGAGTACTGACTGCCCCTTGCCCATGTGGCCCTCTCCCGTGTCGCCCTCCTTCTAGGCCTCCTGGATCCTGCACATGAGGAAGGTATCCGTGACGAAGAGTTGGCCCCAGTCCCTGTTGACATGCCCCATGAGCTTCTTCAGGGTCCTCTTTCGCCAGCCTGAGGTTATCCGACGGCAGCTCCTCGTTCTTCATGTAAGCCTTCGATGAACGCTGGTGCGACGTGTCCATCTGGTGGCCCAAGTCCATGTTCTGCTCCGAACTGATTGGCCCTGCTGCTGTAGGCACTGTTGATCGCTCACCTCTCGAGGGCGAGGAGCCAGAACTCGGCGGAGACGTGGCAGAGGTCCCTGATCGACGACGCGTTCTGGAGCCACCACTTCTGCACGGCCGTGATGCTGTCCACGAGGTCTGCCGGCGTCACTCCGCCTCCTCCGCCTCCTATTGGTGGGCCGCCTCCTCGAGCAGCTCCGTTGACTCGGCCTTCGACCTTCTTCTCTTTCTGCTTCCTTTCCTCTGCCCGCTGTGCGCCTTGCTCTCCTGGAGGCGGCCTCTTTGCTGGCTGCACTCGCCAGTCCGCCATGCGCCGCTTGTCCTCGAGATGGACGCACCTGGTCTGGCCTCGTGT
>CAUYUJ010016494.1:57601-217601 GCA_963575745.1 Prorocentrum cordatum | reverse complement strand
AGAAAGTCGCGCGAAGTGCGTCGCGGTCTGGGCCAGGGCGGTCGCCCTTCTCCAAGGGGGCGGCGCGAGGGCGCGAAGATGGTCGCGCCTCGCCGGGCGCGGCGCGCGAGGATGCAGTCAGCGCGCTGAAGTCGGGACCATTTTGAGTTCAGGATCGGGCTCTGGTTTTCGGGCCACTCGTCAGGTCTTAGGTTGGGGGGCCTCTTCGTGGCCCGGGCGGCCAGAGAAGGCCTTTTCGTTCCTGACTCGGCGTCTTGACGGTCGCACGATAACCCCAGGCAGGGAAGTTAGGAGGGATGGAATGGTGTTGGCCAGGGTGCTCCTGGATGCGCCAGGGCAGGCCACGACGGGCCTCGCAGGATGGGCTGGGATGGCTGGTGTAGGCGAAGGTGGGTCAGAAAGGGTTCAGGGCCAGGGGGAGTGAGGGCATGGAGGTATGATGGGGCGAGGGATGGATGGGGAAAGCTCCACGGCTCGCAGACGGCGGCGCGGCCACGGGGTTGGCCGTCTTTCCTATCCGGCGTTGGACGCGTGGCGCTGTGAGTGGCGGGCCCCTCCGACGCGGCCCCGGCCCCCCTCGCGCCTCGGCGCACACTTCGCGCGCCGCCGTGCAGGGAGGGCAGGGAGGGCGGGACGGGCGGCGGAAAGGAACACGGGGCGGGCGGTGCTGGCCAGCAGCTGCTCCTCTCACCGAAGGGAAGGGGGGAAGCTCGCCAAGAGCGGCAGCGCCTGTTTCGCCCTACAGTCAACCCGCATGTAAGGATGGGCAACCTTCCCAAGGGTTATGGTGTTCCAACCTACTTTAGCCTTGATCACCAGAAAGAATCTCGAGCACCAAGGAAGTACCGAAACATGAGGGTTTTCACGCGTCGGGCCCTGGGAGGCGACACTCGTTCGACACTGCTTCGATACTTTTCTGGGTGCTCGAAGCTGTTTCTGGGATGTGGTCCTCAAGTACGATGGGAGCAGCTCAACAACCCAAGGGGGCCCTTGCATTCTTGCCTCCTCGGTCCATGCTTGGCCACCTTCGCTGGCCGCGCCCCGCTCGAGAAGAAGCTTCGAGAGGGGCGTCCAAGGCCCATGCATCCCTCGCGCGCGTCCTTGCGATACGGGCTGGCCGCAGACAGGCGGGGGCGCCAGGTCGGCCGCAGAGGCGCGGCAGGGCAGCGGCGCCTCGCGCGCCGCGGGCGGGGCCGCCGAGCTGCCCGCTCGCCGGGAGGCGGCGCGAGGGCGCGACGACGACGGCGCGTCGTGCCTCGCAGGGCGCGGCGCGCGCAGCTCGGTGACCCGGGGTTGGCGGGGGCTTCTTCCAGAGGGCGCCCCGAACGTGACCGTGGTGGTGCGGGGAGTCCGCCCGGGTCCGTGGCGCCCCGAACGCGGCCATGGTGCGGGGAGTCCGCCCCCGGTCCGTGGCCCCGCGCAGGGCCCCGTGTGCCTTGGCGTCGACGTCGTGATCCTGTTTCGTTTGGTCGAGGGCGCAGTTCTGATGCGCAGCTGCGCGCTGACTTCGCGGATGGAGTCCTGGAGATCACGCGTGCGGCCGATGAGGACGAACGTGCTTCGATGTTGACGGTCTGTTCCGACGAGCGCAGCCTGCTGGCCCCTGCTCTGCGCCTGGATATACCTCGGCCCTTTGACTCCTCCTGGGTTGCAGCTGTGATCGTTGCTGGTGCTTCGAGGACGATACATTCGGGGAACAAAAAGTGGCATAAGCATAAAAACTCGCAGGTCCGCGCGGATTTCTCGGATCAGCGCTGGGGCCCCCCGGCGGCGCCTCCGGCGCCGCCCCTGGTGCGCTCCGCGCGCCAGGGAGGGGGGTCCAGCGCCGATCCGAGAACTCCGCGCGGACCTCCGAGTTTTTAATTTTATGTTATTTTTTGTTCCCCGATATATGGCGAGTCAGTGAGATCTTCATCCCGGGTGCCACCTGTGCACACTCGTCGCCTTCTTCTCCTGCATCACGTCTGGCCCCGTGTGCCCGCCCCTCCCTCCCTGCCCTCCTCCTCCCTTCCTCCTCCTCCTCCTCCTCTTCCTCCTCCTCCTCCTCCTGAACGAAAGAGCGTTGCGGCTGGGGATGAACTCCTCCTCCTCCTCCTCCTCCTCCTCCTCCTCCTCCTCCTTCTCCTCCTCCTCCTCCTCCTCCTCCTCCTCCTCCTCCTTTCCTCCTCCTTTCCTCCGTAGCCATTTTGGCTCAAGCCATTTTGGCTCAAGCCAGCTCCCGCGCGGATGGTTCAAGGGCCCACCTCTGGCGAAAGCCTATCGGCGGCCCTTCGCTCCAGCGCGCGGCGGATGGCGCGGGATGCTGCCCTCGATGGCGGCAAGGCTTCCTCCTCAGCTGCTCGCCGGTCTGCCCGGAAGGCCGCCGCTGCCTCTGCTGAGCGTGCGGTCCATCACTTCCGCGCTGAAGCTGAGGGCTGGCAAAAGAAGTACTACGACCTGGCCTACTCCCTGGGTTCGGACAGGTGCCCTCAGCTGGGTCCTCGGCTGGCGGCCGCGGCGCCTGCGCTGGAGGCACTGCTCTTGGACGAGCCCGTGGAGCACACTGTTGTCCTTCGACGGAACGTTGCCCTGCATTCGGTTGCCGAGGGGATCGACATCGTCACCGCCTCGCCTGCCGAGCTCAACTCTGCGCAACGTGGGCCTCGCTTGGGAGTCAGGCCCCCGTGTATTGTGGCGGCTTCCTTTTCTGCACTTCGGGTATGCGCGGCGCCCTTTGTGCCTGGTGCTGCCGCTCATCATGGGTTTCTTGATGGAGTCAGTTTGTGTCGTGGTGATTTCAAAGATGTTGTCGTTCCTGTTCCTTGTGGTGAAGATGGCCTTGGTGACAATGCCACCGCGGTGGAGGTCTCAATGGACTTGGATGTTGAGCACATCTCCGTGGTCGAGGAGCAGCTGCGCTCTTGGGAGGCTTTGGGTGCCGCGTCCCGCTCCTTTGTGCGCAGGCGTCGGCGCCTTGACGGCGGCATGCGGTTATCATCAGCTCCGATTTCGGAATCTCCCAACACCGCCAGGGGAGGGTACGACTATTCAGGTGACGAGGTCATCGTCGGAGGCCCCTTTCCAGTGCAGTGGGTTCCGCGAGGCCTGCCGCCCGACCCTGGAGAGGGCCGCCTCTTCTCCTGAGATGGCTACGGGTACCCTCATTTTTGTGTTCGTCATTGTCGGCATTTGCTGGTTCTGGGTATTGGCACTTTGCGTCGTATGGCATTGTTGTTTTCTCGTGCGGGGTTCATTTTCCTGGTTCGGCCTCATTAGGTGCGGGCTGTATGGCGTGCAGCTGTCCGACGAGATCTACGGCGTTATTGTGCTGCTCCTCATTTCTGGTTTATTCTGTCAGTGTTTCGGCATGGAGGTGTACTTCAGATGCTGGGAGTTGCCGTTTTCTCTGGGCTATTCCGACTTCTTCGATTTCGGCTACTCCTTCATCACTTTCCTCATTGACTTGGGGTCCTTGAGCGTGGATGTCAAAAAAAAAATCCTCCTCCTTTCCTCCTCCTTTCCTCCTCCTTTCCTTCTCCTTTACTCCTCCTCCTCCTTCTCCTCCTCCTCCTCCTCCTCCTCCTCCTCCTCCTCCTCCTCCTCCTCCCCTCCTCCTCCTCCTCCTCCTCCTCCTCCTCTCCTCCTCCTCCTCCTCCTCATCATCATCATCATCATCATCATCATCATCATCATCATCATCATAATTGTCATCCTCTTCCTCATCCTCCTCTTCCTCGTTGCCATCATCATCATCATCATCATCATCATCATCATCATCATCATCAGCAGCAGCAGCAGCAGCATCGTCATCATCATCATCATCATCATCATCATAATCATCATCATCATCATCATAATAATTGTCATCCTCTTCCTCCTCATCCTCCTCTTCCTCGTTGCCATCATCATCATCATCATCATCATCATCAGCAGCAGCAGCAGCATCGTCATCATCATCATCATCATCATCATCATCATCATCATAATTGTCATCCTCTTCCTCCTCATCCTCCTCCTCTTCCTCGTTGCCATCATCATCATCATCATCATCAGCAGCAGCAGCAGCATCGTCATCGTCATCGTCATCATCATCATCATCATCATCATCATCATCATAGTTGTCATCCTCTTCCTCCTAATCCTCCTCCTCTTCCTCGTTGCCATCATCATCATCATCATCATCATCATAATCATCATCATCATCAGCAGCAGCATCGTCATCATCATCATCAGCAGCATCATCATCACCATCATCTTATCATCATCTCATCATCATCATCAGCATCATCATCATCAGCAGCATCATCATCATCATTGTCAGTATCAGTATCATTATTATTAGCATCATCCTGACCATCGTCATCATCATCAGTAGCATCATCATAATCAACATCATCAGCAGCAGCAGCATCAGCATCATCATCATCATTATCAGCATCGTCATTGTCATCGTCATTGTCATCAGCATCATCATCATCGTCATCTTCGGCATCTTCGGCATCATCGTCAGCATCGTCTCGTCATCAGAAGCACCACCACCAGCATTATCATTATCGTCATCATCAGCATCATCATAAACAGCATCATCAGCATCTTCCTCATCAGCATCGGCATCAGCATCATCAGCATCATCATCATCAGCATCATCATCATCATCATAATCAGCATCATCATCATCATCATCTTCATCTTCTTCATCATCATCATCATCATCATCATCATCCCACTCGTCCCCATTGTCTCATCTTTCTCATCGTCATCCCCGTCCTCCTCGTCCATCTGCTCAGGTTGGTCCCTGGGCGCCTCCCGGGGTCAAGCCTGGCCAATTTCCCGAGACACATCCAGCCCTGGCAATGAGGGGCGCTCAGGGGACCCAAAAAGGCTCGAACCTCGATCGTCGAACCTCCTCGTTCTCTTCCTCCTCCTCCTCCTTCTCCTCCTCCTCCTCCTCCTCATCCTCTTTCTCCTTCTCCTTCTCCTCCTCCTCCTCCTTCTCCCTTCCTTCTCCTTCTTCTCCTCCTCCTCCTTGTTTTTCTCATCATCAGCAGCAGCAGCATCATCATCACCATCGTCATCATCATCAGCAGCAGCAGCATCATCCCACACCGCCCTCCCCCTCCTCCAGCGTACCCTACTGACGCAGCCTCCTCTCTCAGGGGCTCGGGCTGGACTTCTCGGTCGAGCAGATACAGATGATCCGCGTGGCTGCGCCGCTCAAGTGCCGACAGCCAACTGCAACAGAAGGAAGGAGGAGGAGCAAGGAGGAGAAGGAGGAGGAGGAGGAGGGGGAGGAGGAAGATGAGGTGGTGGACGAGGTGGTGGAGGTTCACCCAGACCACACCCAGAGTGGATGGAGAAATCTCTTGAGTGGGCAGTCGAAGCCTCCTCTTTGCACGTCGTGGAGCCCCGCCGGAATGGCTTCCTGACACGGCCTGACACTGCCTCCAGAAACCTCTGGAAACATCCGAGAAGCCTCCCATGATCTGTTGAAGCCTTCCGAAACGTCCGGGGGCTGTTGAACGCCGTCCGAGACCCTTTCCGAACTTCCGATTGGCTGGCGAACCTCCATCCATCCTCTTCCCTCCCTCCCTCCCTCGCTTCGAGGAAGAAAGTAAAACACGTAGACCTAAACTTTCGGAGGTCCGCGCGGACCTCCGAAGTTTATTCAAGAGGCTTACGCCATGCCGCCGACCCCCAGACGAAGTGAGGCTTTGTGGGCTTCTTGGTGGGCGTCGTGAAGCCTCGTCAGAATTTCCTGGGTGCTTGCTGGCTGTTTCTTGGACTCCGTCGCGCGCATTGGATACCTTCAACTGTCGGAGTGCATCGGAGGAGTGGCCGCCGCGCAATCGCTACTCCGCGCATGTGGCTTCCTTTCCTCATCATGCGCCTCTCGGGAGAGAGTGCTGAAATATGTTGCGCGTCGCGCATGAAGCGAGATGCTACCGGAGTGACGTTGCGGATGGCCGATAGAACCTCAGAAAAAGAGATCCAGCGAAAAGAGGGCGTTGCCATAGATTTGGTGCAACCGATTTGTGAGGTTGCAATCAATTTGGAGCGTGCAACACGGTCTGGTGCGCAAATGTTTTGCTGGATGTTCGCGTGCAGTAACATTCGTTGCAAGACAATGTAATATAATTCTGCGGCATAATACTTAGGTCAACCAAAATCTTCGCATGTGGAGATTGATTGAGGAAGAGGAAAAGGGGTGAAATAGCTAACGACAACCATGAGAGGCAGGAGGAAAGGAGGAAGATACCGAGGACAACGGGACGGTTTGTAATGTTGTCTGGGCTCTGTTTGCTGCCTCCCTCGTGCAAGTGGGGGGGCGTTTGCTCGGGAGCCTCCGGGGGATCCGAGTGAAGCAGTTTGGCAGCCTCCTGGAGGGGCTTCTGAGGGCATCTTTGGGGCCCGCGGGCGGCCCAGGCGGTGGCCTCCTGCCTGGAGCTCTGCCGAGGCTGCCGGCGGGGTGGGGGGGGCTTCGCGGGGGCCTCTTGGGGCCAGCTCGGGGTCTTTGGGGCCCTTTTCTGGGGGAGGGCTCCCCCTCTTGGGCCTCTCCTGGGGGTCTCTGCGGGTTCCCCCTCCTCTTGAGCCTCTCTTGGGCCTCTCTTGGGGGCCTCTTCTGCGGGTCTCTGCGGGTTCCCTCTCTTGGGCCTCTCTTGAGCCTTTTCTGGGGTCTCTGCGGGTTACCCCTCCTCGGCCTCTCTTGGGGGCACATTCAGGTTTTTCTTTGCCGTCTCGGAGGCCTCGCGGGCCGTCTCGGCGCCCTCTCTGGCCGTCTCTGGGCCGTTTTGAGGGTCTCTTGGGCAGGTTTGGGCTAGTCTGGGGGGCCTCTTGGGCCGGCATGAGCGCGCAGACGCCACAGAGCCGAGAACGCGAAAATCATGCACAAACTACTGGGTTGTTTGACTCTTGAGGCCCTCTGGGGGGATCCTCTTGGTGCTTTCTTTCGGCGTCTTCGGCCGTCTTGCAACTATCCTGGTGTTCTTGAGGCCTCTCCGGCGTATTGGAGCTCTTCTGGAGCCATCTTAGAAATCATGTGGGGATCTTGGCGGCAACGGAGTGTGGATTTGCCAGGCTCCAGAGGCGCCAGTGGTGCGCTCTGGAGCCAGGAGACCCCACCCCACCTGGGGACCCCCTCACCCCTCAAACGCAATTTTGGTTTTTGGGTGAGGGGGAAAGGGGGAGGGGGACAGCCAACTGTCTTGCACGCCTGTTCACGCTGGCAAGCGGGTGTCGGCGGATTTTCATGTGATGTTTGTTTCTCCCTTACTCCTCCTCCTCCTCCTCCTCCTCCTCCTCCTCCTCCGCCTCCTCCGCCTCCTCCTCCTCCTCCTCCTCCTCCTCCTCCTCTCTCCTCCTCCTCCTCCTCCTCCTCCTCCTCCTCCTCTTACTCCACCTCCTCCCCCGCCTCCTCCGCCTCCTCAGCCTCCTCCGCCTCTTCTTCCTCTTTCGTCTCCTCCTCCTCCTCCTCCTCCTACTACTACTACTCCTCATTCCCACCCTCATTCTCTTCGACTGGCTGCCGGAGCGACGGCTAGCGGCCTCAGGCATCTCCCTCCCTTCCTCCTCCTTCGTTCTTTCAGGCGGCGCCGACTTCCTGGCCTTCTGGGATCATTCGAAGGGGCGCGAAAATCATAGCGTTTTGCGCATTGCTGCCTGGGCCAAGAGAGTGGTTGTGATCTCCGTGAGGCCATCCTCTTCCTCCTTCTCTCCTTTTCTCCTCCTCATTTTCCTCATCCTCCTCCTCCTCATCCTTCTCCCCCTTCTTACGCTAGCCCAACTTAAGGATCTAGCCAGTAGCGTTGTTGAGCGACTGTGAAAAATGAGAAAGTACGTTTCGGTGCACAGGTACCTGGCGGGCGCCGCAGAAACGAGTGTAAGGACAGAACAGCGGCAACATGTAGAACAGTTGGTAGGCGCCCGCTAGATACAGGAAGCAAAATACACCGTAGTAGGTCACAGACAAACCTAACATGGAACCATCAACAATACCAATTGGTAGAAATTGCTTCCGTGCGAAAGCATCAGGTAAATGGGAACTGCTGGTGCTAAGAGCATATTGTAGGCTGGCCAGAGATGTTCGCTGGCCTGCTGAAGTGGTACTCATGTCACTATGTCTTTCCTCTGGGTCAGGAGCACAGTGACTGGACAGGAGCAGATGTAAGTTGGCCATGGGTGTTTGCTGGCCTTGGTGGTGCTAAACAAGGTGTGCGGTTATGCTGGGAATGTCTAAGAGTTGAAGTGACGCTGGTTGGCGCTGCTCCCCCCCCCAATAGTCCCAACTCCAGTACCACCTCCACGTTAGAGTCAGGCGCCCAAAAGTTAGCAAGTGAACAGGTGCCTGCCTAGTACGTGTAATTCTTGGGCTGCTACCCTTAAAAAGTGCTGCGTGTGCTGGAGCAGTCCAATTTCTCACTGCGTGGAGCTCCCCATATGTGCATCTCATGTTTTATGGCATGCCATAGTGAGCGTCTGTTCATGAGCGTTTGACTATCATAGCGCGTCCACATGGGCGACAGGGCCGACGAAGACGGGTGAATCCTAATGCGAGCGAGTGGGTATGAGCCAGAGTGAGCTTTGAGTATGATTGAATGTGAGCCTCCCATTCATTCTCCCTCCTCAGCTGCCAGGCCGTGCCCTCCACAGCCTGTGGTAATGTGCATATGTTTTAGGATAGTCGGCAGTGGGATCTGTAAAAAGAGCGCTTCGCCACACAAGGCCATATGTGCATATTAATTGTAGGATAGTGCCACGGCGAGCATGTGTCCATGATAGTTGTTCGCTCCACGGGCGCGCCCATATGAGCGGCGAGCACACGCGCGCGCAGCGCGGCTGCACATCCACCACGCGCACGCATTCATTAACATGCATATGCCCGCGCATCTTCTTTTTGCCAGGGCAAAGAATTCCTTCGGCGCCGCGTCCGAAGCACCAGGGGGAGCACAAATGACAGGCGCTTCAAACTGCACCTCGCGACCTGCGCCTCAGCGGGCCTAGCTGGCAACGCAAACAGAAGTCGCAGGTACATGACGTGCGAAAGGCACGCGCTGCAATTGGCACCCTCGCGGTTTGCGCCTCGGCTTTGGCCGTCCGCACTTGGCATCGGGCCTAGCTGGCAGCGCAAAAAGAAACCTTCTGCACTTGGCATCGGGGCGTAGAGCCAGAGGCACGACGCGAACCACCACGTCTGTGACTTCATATCTGCCAGCTGTGCCATGTCGGACTCTTGGTCGCCCCCCTTCCGCGATATCCCGCGAGTCGCCCAGCGCCCCGTTGACGCCGTAGCCTTCGTTCGCAGCCGCGCTGGAATAACAACCGTGCCCTTCCAGCACCTGGATATGGTTATCGATCGTCTCGTAAACGGCACCGTCACCCAGCAATTGAGATACGGCCGCCTCTGTCTCCGCGGGCGACAGGCCCAACTCCGCTGCTGCGAAGGTGCCCAGATCTGCGCAATTTGCTCCGACAGCCGAAGCTCCGCCCACGGAAGCCAGCCATGCCAGAAGGCTGTCGAGCGCCCGAGCAAAACCCGCGACTGCGCTGGCAGCGGCAGCGCTTGCCCCCGAGGACGTCGCAGCGGTCGAACCTTGATATGCACTCCCTGGCGCCGGTTCCTAGAGCAATTCGCAGGAATACCTGTCGAATGTCGGCGGAACCGCGCCCAGCGCCTTGGAGACCTCGCTGTCTCCCCCCCGTCCGCGGCGCCGTGCTAAGCATGGGCGCCCCCGACCGAAGAAGCGAGACTGCGCTCAGTGAATATAGAGATGCCGAGCCCGATGGGCGACCCCCGCTTCGAGCAAAGACTGCGTCAATGATGATTCCTACCGGACTACGTTTCGACGGGATAAGGATGCTCGATGCGTTTCACAGGCTAAGAGTTCTCGTGGCGCCGCGCCCAAAGCACCCAAGGAGCAGCGCTAAAGGCAAGTGCTACAAATGGTACCGTTGCGGTTTGCGCCTCGGCTCTGGCCGCCCGCACTCGGCATCGGGCTTCGAAGACCGGCGCGGGCTCTCGAAGTTCAACGCCCGCGCAAACAAACAGCCGTCTGCACTGGGCGTCGGGCTTTGCAGTGCAAGGCAAGCGGCAGAGGGATCTTGGCCGCGAACGGGCCCGTGCCCTACCCCCTGGCGGCTCTCCTTAGGGAGGCTGAAAACAGCGCCCCGCCTGAGACATCCTCAAAATCTGCTGTGAAAGCCAAGGATGCCGGGCATGAAAACGAGCAAACCGCCTGAAACATCCCCACAAACTGGCCGCGAACGGGCCCGCGCCCTACCCCCTGGCGGCTCCTTTGAAGGGTGCTGAAACCAGCGCCCCGCTTGAGACATCCTCAAAATCTGCTCCGAAAACCAAAGATGTTGGGCATGAAAACCAGCAAACCGCTCGAGACATCCCCACACATTGGTCGCGAACGGGCGCGTGAAAACACCCCTGGCGGCTCCCGCTCGGGGCTCTGAAACCAGCGCCCCGCCTGAGACATCTTCAAAATTTGCTTTGAAAGCAAAGGATGTTGGGCATGGAAACGAGCAAACCGCTTGAGACATCCCCACAAACTGGCCGCGAACGGGCCCGTGAAAACACCCTTGGCGGCTCCCTTTAGGGGTGCTGAGAAGAGAAGCCCCCGCGCGCAAGCCGCCGCGGACCCGAAGAGAAGCGCCCCGCTCATCGACTGTAAGGTTTCTGCGTCGCACATGTTTGCCATGCCATTTCACATATTTATTGGATGCATGTGGGTATGGGTGCACAGTGTACGCAACATGTGGGTGCGACGTGTGCAGCAGTGTGCTGACGACGACTGTCCACAATTATAGCGATGGCGGGAGCGACTGACGCTCCCAAATTAATACCGGCCTTCCGGATGCATCGGCTTGCCCCCGGCCGTCGCGGCAGGCAGGGGGAGGGCTCGGCCTCGGCCAAAACAGTAAATGCCGCAGACTGGGCCACCCGCATTTGCAAGCAGCCTGGTGGTCCCACTCGCCTTTGCACGCCCTCGGGCGGGAGGGCACGGGATCCGCTTCGAATTCGACATACGTATCGACAGAGTAGGGTGTATCAGGACACTGTGCGTGTAAGTACGATGAACGTGCAGAGCTTGGATTGGACTCGTCTGGCAACCCGGGACAAACTCAGAGACCTCATTGAGTTCTCTCGGGCACAACGGTGGATGATCACAGGGCTAATTGAGATGCACAATGGCACACCGCATGGAGAGGTGGAGTACATGTTTTTCGATGAGTACATGTGGGTTGCAGTAGAGCAGTGCGCAGTGCAAATGTTAACATGGGTGCAAACAGCATGGAGGAAGGGAGGGTGTAAGAAAATGACATGTAGTGGGCGCAATACTGTTCTTTATCTGGATTTCTCTACTCATGCGTTGGCGCTGGGGGTTACGTATCTCTCTCCGACTGCACCGGCTGCCGAGAAAGCAGAACAGAGAAGACAAGTCAGAGACTTGACACGATCTGCGGGGGAGAAGTGGGAGTGTCCATTATTGTGGACGGGGGATTGGAATGCACATTGCGGGGTCGATCGCAACGCGAACCGGTCTATTGCAGGGGGCAATCTTCTGGAAACGCCTACGACTCCAGTGGGCAGGGCTGTCTTGGACATGTTTGACACGTGCGGTTTAATACACATCGACAGCATGTATCGCATAGCACAACGGGGTACATGGAGACACGCACAGTCTGGGGCTTGGCACGAGAATGATTTCTTTGCTGGGACATCCACGGGCAGGAAGAAAGTGCTGGGCATCAGGGCCCTCACGGTACCATTCTCCGACCAACGTGCCAAAGTGGCCACGGTTTCTCTGCGTGCGGGGATTGGCGCGCGAGCACGAGAACAGCGCAAAGCACGATTCTTGTCATTGCAGGAAAAGGAAACCGCCCTCCCCGTCCCTTTGCGTGCGAATCGGTTGCTGGGGCCCTCGGCTGGCGCCAAGCAGACAAGGCGAGAGTACGGAAGTCACATTCGCACTGCCCTGGGGGTCGCTCCACTTCCGGAGGAGATCGAGCCTCGTCCAACCCCTGGGTCTACGTCGCACACTGCGTGGCACATATACACAGATGGTTCCCATGAACCGAAGGACCCGAACGCTATTGCAGGCTGGGGTGTGGTGGTATTTGCTCCAGGTACTGCCCCACAGAGTTTCTCCGGCAGCGCGTCGACTGATCAGGAGGAGGGGCGGTGGGAAGGAGCGGAGGACCAAACAAACAACACTGGGGAATACACGGGACTCTTACGGGCGATGCAATATTGTGTAGATCGTATCTCTCCGACAATGCTCACCGAGGGGCAGCGGGTTTACGTTCACTACGACTCCCAACTTGCCGCTGGAGCTGCAACAGGGTCGACGGCAGCGCGCAGACACGCGGTGCTCGCGGCTGTCTTGGAAGATGCTTTTCGCACAGCCTCGGCAGGCCTCCCACTCAGTTTGCATTGGGTTCATGGTCACACTGATGTCCACGGCAACGAACTGGCCGACGAAGCTGCCGAACAGGGAGCTCGCGGAGTCTATCGTTTCTGGCCCAGGGCGGACGCCAGCATCTCTGCTTCGCGTTCCAGGGCGCTCTCCCATGGACACACAGAGCCGGCCAAGGAGTACGAGCGCCACCAACCTCGCACGTGGGAGGCTCTGTCTTCTCTCATGCGCACTGCAGCAGAACAGACAGTGGGCAGAGGGCGAGATGAGACTGTGGGTGTGCCGTACCTTCCTCGTGACTTGGATATGGTTCGCCACAAGAAGAAGCTGGTCGCCGAGGCCTGGCAGGGGGTCGTGGACGCTCCGGGGCCCGTCGAGATGCGCTCGGCCAAGGCTGCGCACGAGGCTGCCAAGACGGCGCTGTCCCGCTTCAAATACAGAGTTCGCGCCCGACGGGTTCGCGACCGCATTCGGGGGCTGGAGCAGGCCGCTGGCCAGAGCGATCTCGGAGCCATCAACTCCATCATGGCCTCCATGGGCTTGGCAGACGAGGTGGGGCACGACCGGCGAGCCGGGCAGGGTTTCACCGTCGAGGAGGCCAAGGGCCAGGTCTGCAAACTTGGCGAGTCACCCGTCGAGGCATCGATCGACGTGCGCACGCACATACAACCACGACCGACCGATGAGAGGCTGGGCTGGCGCCCTGCTGCGCATGAAGTGCGGAACGCCTTGCTGGGCATGAAACAAAGTGCAGCCGGCACCGACGAGATCTCCAAGATTCTCTTGACCGCCGGTGGCCTTGAGCTCCTCTACGAGTTCAGCGTGGTCGTGCAGCACATGTGGGACCAACCCCCAGATCAGTGGCGCCATCTTGCACACGAGGTGTACGGCGTCATGCTCTTCAAGGGCAAAAGGAGCCGTGCCGATGTGACGAAGTATCGGCGCATCATGATTATATCACCAGTTGCCCGGGTTATTGCCCGCATCATAGCACAGCGACTGGCTGCATTTGCCGAGCGGGAGGACAGACTCCTCAGCAATCAGTACGGCTTCCGGCGGCATCGTTCGGTCCTTGGTCCCATCATGGTTCTCACGATCCTCCTGGAGATGGCAGCAGATGCGCCCCCGTCTGACGATGAACGCCTCATGGCTATTTTCGCGGATATCGAGAAAGCGTATCCGAGCACTGTGCGTGATGTGTGTTTTGAATCTCTCAAAGTGCTCGGGGTTCCTGACCGTGCTCTACATCTTCTGGAGTCGCTGCAGAGCCTGGCATTGTATCGCATCGGAGGGAAGGAGGGGTACTCATCCTCATTCCGGGTCTTCCGTGGTCTCAAGGAAGGGTGCCCTGCCAGCCCGGTCACTTTCAACTTGTTGCGCTCACAGATCATACGGCATTTTGAACAGGAGGCAGGACAGGCGGGCTTAGGCGTAACCGTGGCTGACACCACCGAGACGCTACACTATCGCCGGCGTAGACGCCAGCAGGGGCCGCCTCCTGAGTCCACCACGCGCCGGCTGATCACCCTGCTGTTTGCTGATGATACGAACATTCTCACTCGCTTCCGTGACCAGCGACGGGCGGAAGAACTGCTGGAACGTATTCTGCTGGAGTGGGGCCTCAAGGTGAACCAGACCAAGTGCGAGCGACTGATGAACGGCACCGACCATGGACAAAACGCTTCTGCTCGCTTTCTCGGTGCAATGCGCCGGGGTGACGGCGACTACGGCACGGACACCACCACGCGCTTCAACAAGGCGAAGGTTGCGTGGAACAAGATGTTCAAGCGCATGCCGGAGTGGGGGTTATCCGACAAGTTATTGGGGCAGTTCATACAAGCAACGGTGCTGAACACGTTCATCTTTGGGTGCGAGGTCCGCCCGTTCTCGGCCAAGGAGCTCCGCTCTTACGAGGTTTTCTGGAATCGGGTCGTGCGCGGGACGTGCCGACAGAAGATTCGGGAGATGCACGACGATCATGTTACGATGGAGGATTTGCGGCGACGGCTGGGAGTACCTACAGTCAAGACGGTCATCGAACTACGACAACTCAAGTGGTTGGGTAACGTAGCACAACTCCCAGCAGAGCGCTTAGAACGACAGGCGCTGTCGTGGATCTTAGCTCCAGAGTGCACTCTTCCATCCCGAAGTGGACACAGACAGGCCCTACGCCCCTACTACGCTCGTCTGCTTCGCTCAGTCCGGTCGCTCGTCGACGAGCCTCTTCGTGCAGCTTGGCCCGCAGCCTGGGTCGAAGTGGCCGGCGCTCGCGGCACGTGGCGCGCCCTCTGCAAGGCCCGCCGGAAGGAGCTCGATAAGGTGGCCCAGGGCGCTACCTGGGAGGAGAAACACCGACGGCTCGACCGGGAAGCGTCGACCAGAGCAGCACGACGCACTACAGTGGAGGGCATTGTCCTGGACGAGCGTGGAGTGGGTAAATGTCCACATTGTGAGGCTGAGTACGTGAAAGCCGGTCTTCTGTCACATGTACACCAGTGTGCGCGCAAGACTCCTGAGCAACGGGCGTACACGGCATCTCAGAGACGGAAACGCTTGGAACAGATGCAGGCACACGCTGCTCAACCAGTTGGCGGCCCTGTGGCTGGGGCACACAATCCGCCCCGAGCGCCCCCTCCAGCACAACCGCTGCCCGACGCCGACCCCGCCAGGCTGGCCGCGCGGAGCGCTCTCCGACAGGCCGTCCGGGAGCACGTGGGACAGGCGAAAGCGGTCCAACAGGCCAGGGCCAAAAACGATTCGGCTGCTTCTTCCGACGGAGCCCGGCCTTGGGAGGGACGCATCCAATTCAGCAAATCTGCCGCTTACCGACACCGGCTCGCTGCTACATTACAACAGGAGGAGGGGGGAGCGGGATGAGGCGAAGGAGGAGGTGATGGAGGACCTGTATCAGCACCCGCAGTTGCTCAGCCCCCAATACCACCGCCGCCAGCTCCGCACCCAGTACAACGCCGTCTACGAGGCAAACAACGACCAGCGCTGGCTGTTCCGGCGGCGCCGCCTCCGCCCCCTCCATTGCGACTCGCGCAACGACGCCCGGCATGTGCAGCTCCGAAGGGCCACCGGACCATGGTCCCGACTACGAACATGGGGCGGGCAGGACCGCCTGGAGGGTTCGGGAAGCCTGCGGCGCGTCAGTGGCTACAGGAGTTTACTGCCCAAAATCCGGTTCCTGCGAGCCATGTTGAACGAGGATGCAACGGCCAATGTGGGTATTCCAAAGATTGCGTACGCTGTCAATTGAAGACGTGCTTTGGGGGTACATACATGGATTGGGGCTGCAGCTACTGTCGGAAATGCACCAAATGTGTGGCGGCAGGAAACGACACCCTGTGGGATACGTACACGCGAGCCCGGGTCGCTCCGAAGGCACACCGTCCTCCGTGCTTATCCGATTTTCCTGCGCCGCCTTTTCCTGCCGATCACGACCCTCTTCGTTGTCCATGGTGTGACGACAAGTTCCCAAAAGCTTTCAAGACAGTGCAGCACACCAAAATCTGTTCCAGGATGCCGTTGTTTTTGTTTGTCGCACGAACGAGATCCCTCCAGCCGGGGGAGGCCGAGTTACCCGAGAAGTGCAGCCATTGCGGCACAGGATTCGAGGCCCCCCGGTCCCGTGCCAATCATGAAAGGCACTGTGTGGAGAGGTTCCGCCGGGCCGGCCGGCCCATCAACTCAGGACAGAGATTTTCTACAACGACCGCTGATGCACGGTTGCCTGAAGGCTACAGCCTTCCTCAACATCCTGCTCCACCACCACAGTAGCGGTCTTCAACATTAGCATGTGCAGACTGTGCAGACCTACTCACGGCAGCATGTGCAGACTGTGCAGACCTACTTGACGCTAGCATCTTGACATGTCATGCAGGAGGAGATGAAGGATGAGGAGGGTAATCGGTATGGGACGTGGGGAGGGCACAACAATTGGAGGGCACAACAAATGGCAATACCATGCAATCGATATGCGGATGTGGGTGCAACAGTGGGCAATTACAGTCTTGGGAAGTGCTCCGTAGCGGTGATGGCTCCAACATTGGCTCAAGGTGTGGTCGCGTCGGGCTGTCGTCCCCCAAGGCGTGGCACAGCGCTCTGGGTTAGCATGTACAGACTGCGCAGACCTACTCACGGCAGCATGTGCAGACTGTGCAGACCCCCCAACGCCCAGAGCACCACAGCGCAGGACATCTTGCTGTTCTTACGTTGCACACCACATCGCGTACTTCAGCATTATGTTGTTCATGTTGCACACCACATGCTGAATCTTGCCGCCCGGCACGCAGGAGTTCGATATTACGGTCCTGGGAAGTGTTCCGTAGCGGTGATGGCACCAACCCTGGCTCAAGGTGTGGTCGTGTCGGGCTGTCGTCCCCCGGGCGTGGCACAGCGCTCTGGGTTAGCATGTGCAGACTACGCAGACCTACTCACGGCAGCATGTGCAGACTGTGCAGACACCACAACGCCCAGAGCACCACAGCGTAGGACATAGAATCACATATTCAATGTTAGCATGTGCAGACTGCGCAGACCTACTCACGGCAGTATGTGCAGAAGGCAGAATTTCGAGATTGAACAGACATGCCGGGCATCTCTTGGGGCATGCGTTGCGTTGGACAGCCAATTTATCCGTCCTGCCTGAAATGGTTGTGACCGGTCAGACACTGGAGATATACGAAATACCCCAGAGATTGTATCATCGAAGGGTGTCCGTACGCCCGTCAGGCTCAAGACGGCCATCGTCAAATCCCTCGCGGCTTCCACACCTCATACGGCCACTGCGCTGCACGTGATGGACGCCCTCGCCCAGATGGTGGCCGACAAGAAGCGCGGCGCGGCGGCGTCCCAGGGGGCCAGACCAGACAGCCCTTCCAAGAAGGGCAAGACTAAGGGCAAGGGCAAGGGCAAGCCCAAGACGGACAGCGCGGACGCGGTCTTGACTTGCCTGGTGCGCGACCACCTGCACATGAGGAATGACGTGGGCAACCTGAAGGCGGCCGCCAACCTGATGATCATCGTGCTGTGCAACACGTTGAAGGTGGAGATCGACGCGTCCGCCAAGGTGTGGACGGACAACATGTCGCAGGACGACTCAGCCCACCCGCTTGGATGCGGAAAGCGCACGGTGATATTCGGTGCCCTCCTGAGCATCTTCGGCAACTTGGAGGAGGGCGCGGACGAATCGCAGAAGGCCGCGGCGGGGTCGCTCAAGCGCCTGTCGCCCTCCCAGATGGACGCGTTCGTGGCCGGATGCAAGTCCCGGCACAACAAGTACGACGAGAAGCGCCCATGGATCTTCACCCTGTCCGTGCGCCCGGGCGTGGACTCCGACCAGCGCAAGAACGTGCACGCGCTCGTCGGCATCAACGCGCAGAAGAAGATCCGGGTGGTGCACGAGGCGCCGCGCCAGGGCCCCGAGGCGGAGGAGCTGTGGGAGTGGCTCAAGAAGCAGTAGATGGCCCTGCTCTGTCGTGTGCGTGGCATGACGTCCCCCTGCCGCTCCCCCTTCCGCTTCCCTCGCTCCCAGACGTCACGCGCAATTCTTCCAGGAATTCATGGAGCCTACGTCAATGCATCAATTTGTATATCGGCCGTGCATCGTGGCTGTGCGAGAGGCACTCGACGGGGCTGTGGCTACGTACAGTTGGCGGGGGTGGGATCTCTACACATATTCAGTTCTGGGACCGTTGCCATTAAGTTGTGCACCGGCGTGCCACAGTGATATGTTGTGATGCCCATTCGTCGTGCATGATTTTTTACATCACGTTCGACGGGGTTGTCTTCCTCGATGTCTGACGAAGAGCTGGCACTATACCTCGGGACGTGATCGAAGCGGAGGCACCCGCCTACCCCGCCACGCACGCCCCCGGGCGGAAGGCGAGGAGGCGGGCGAGGGCGCTCGGACAAGGCGGCCCCGGCCGCGCCCCGACGTCACGCGACAGCCACAATTTTCTACTACGAGTGGGCGTCCGGTGCCCCTGCACCACCGGGCGTTGCTTGTGAGACGATTACGGAGTGCGCCCGGTCCCCCGGGAACAACAGTGGTCAATTCCAACCAAGTGCATTTGCGTGTACACTCACATCTTGCTGTTTTTGGCGTTGCACACCACATCGTGTACTTCAGCATTATGTCGTTCATGTTGCACACCACATGTTGTATCGTGCCGCCCGGTACGCAGGGGTTCTGAAACCAGCGCCCCGCTTGAGACATCTTCACAATCTGCTCTGAAAGCAAAGGGTGTTGGGCATGAAAACGAGCAAAGCGCTTGAGACATCCCCACAAATTGGCCGCGAACGGGCCCGTGAAAACACCCCTGGCGGTTCCCTTTAGGGGCGCTGAAACCAGCGCCCCGCCTGAGGCATCCTCACAATCTGATTTGGAAGCAAAGGATGTTGGGCATGAAAACGGGCAAACCGCCTGAGACATCCCCACAAACTGGCCGCGAACGGGCCCGTGAAAACACCCTTGGCGGCTCCCCTCAGGGGTGCTGAAACCAGCGCTCCGCTTGAGACATCTTCACAATCTGCTCTGAAAGCAAAGGGTGTTGGGCATGAAAACGAGCAAAGCGCTTGAGACATCCCCACAAACTGGCCGCGAACGGGCCCGTGAAAACACCCTTGGCGGCTCCCCTTGCGAGTCTGAGTATGACTAGGTCTGAGTATGAGTAGGTCTCAGTCCGTGCGTTGAGTAACTCAGATTATGAGAATGTCTGAGTATGTGTAGGTCTGAGTATGAGTAAGTCTGTGTATGGGCAGGTCTGGGAACGAGTCTGGGTATTAGTAAATCTGGGTACGAAGGAGTCCCAGCATGAGTAAGTCTGAGTATGAGTAGGCCTGCATGTTGTGTGTTGAATAAGTCAGACCATGAGAAGGTGGTATGAGTATGAGTAAGTCGGGTAAGAGTAAGTCTATGTATGAGTAGGTGCGTTCTCTCTGGAGTCGGCGGCGTCCGAGTAATAACAAGAACCCCATCTTAGGATATGGGGAACAAAGAAGGTGGCCGAAACTGGTCGGTGAAGCCTCCTCAACCACCCCTATCTATAGTCCCAACCTTAGTACCACCTCCACGTTAGAGTCAGGCGTCCAAAATTAAGCAAGTGAACAGGTGCTTGCCCAGTATGTATGCAATTCTTGGGCTGCTACCCTGAAGGACACAGAATGTGTTGCTTATGCTGGAGCTGGCAAAGAAGGAATATGACCGACGCCGGTCGATGTTGCATCGCTTGGTGAATCATGGTTTCCTCCATCTCCGCCCCAACGAACACCTCCCAGTTCCCTCCATGATGTATAGTACAGCTGGCAGCGGACAAGATAGAATGGTGTCGCCACGCTAAGTATAGCAGCTCTAGGAGTGCTGCCCATGGTTTTTGGTTTACCCCAAGCCAGGAAAGCAGTATAGGAGGCAGGAGGCCAGAGGTAAAAGGTAAGACGAAGAGGAAGTGTGAGAGCTGAGCATGGTGAAGGCCGGCCTAGGTAGGTTGGCCTGTTAAACATATGTTGTGCAAGTTTGGCTCCGTAGATTCAGGGATAATTGTCAAGTGATTTGACAAAGTGTAGCAGTTCTTGGGTTGCTGCCCTAGGTTTTTGGGGCTTACCCCAAACCTAATTGTTCCCAGGGCCCTCGTGCATTTGCTTTGTGCAATTCTTCTTGGGCTTAGCACGAACCCCTTGTGTCAACTGTATGGTTAAGGCTGGCCTCAAGGCTGGCCTGTGCCTAACTTGGTGCAGTAGGCTACCTACATTCCTCCTCCTCCTCCTCCTCCTCCTTCTCCTCCTCCTCCTCCTCCTCCTCCTCCTCCTCCTCCTCCTCCTCCTTACCCTCCTCCTTACCCTCCTCCTCCTCCTCCGCCTCCTCCTCCTCCTCCTCCTCCTCCTTACCCTCCTCCCGCCCCCCTCCTCCCGCCCGCCTCGCCGCTCCCGCCGTGGCCTCCTCACCGACACGGGGGCCTCCTGCCCAGACGGGGCCAGGGGGCGGGCGGCTCAGGGACGAGGAGGCGCAGGTCGCCTTCGGCGTACCGGCGGGCGCGCTGGGGGGCCACGCCTTCCACACCTACACCCTGCAGGAGCGCCCTCGTCCCCGCGCTGGCCCTCCCCCAGACCTCCTCGCGCCGCGGAAGAACAGCATGGCGAAAGGTTCTTCGCCTCCTCGGGAAGAGCAAGACGACAGGTGTTTCGCCGCCTCGACGAAAGAATCACGACGAGATCACGGCGTTTCGGCCTCTGGGGGCCCCTCCTCGGGCCTCGGGACCGTCAGAGGACGGCTCGGGATGAGAAAACGGTCCCGGAGGAGGAGGAGGAGGAGGAGGAGGAGGAGGAGGAGGAGGAGGAGGAGGAGGAGGAGGAAGGAGGAGGAGGAGGAGGAGGAGGAGGGAGGGGTCCAGACTTCTGGGGGTCGACGTTGGTGTGAAGAGATCATGACGTCGGCGGTCTGGGCCCCTCGCTCGCGCATCGGGGGGAGAAAGGAGACTGCAAAGGGCATGCGGCATGCGCCAATGTTCGGTCGCCTGGCGACGAGCCTCCCTGCATCCTTCCGCCCCCATCGAAGGAAGAAACGGCATGAGCATGAGCCCGCGCCCTCGTCCTGCAGCCCTCCTCGAAATGTTGGTCGACGCGCGAGACGCGGCGGTCCGATGTGTGTATGTGGTGTGTGTGTGTGTGTGCGTTTACGGTCGCCAGCGTCGGCGCGAATATCGAAAGTTTGGGATCCTGGGGCGCCCTCACGTCGCGGGACAAATTTGCGTTTGATTTCGAGGATGGATGTGGCCCTCCCCTCTTTCTCGCATCGGGGGAGAAAAGAGACGGCAACGCACACGCAAACGTTCAGTAGCTTGGCGAAGGCCTCCTGCATTCACACTCCCCTCGGAGAAGACGAAGAGGAAGAATAAGATTAAGAAAAAGAAGGAGAAGAAGGTGAAGACCGGCACGAACATAAACTGTCGGACGTCGGAGTAGATTTGGAGTCGAAGTAGAAGGGGGATAGCGATTCGACTCAATGTAAAGCCCGATTTTCTCGACGCCGACGGCGCCGATGCGTCGCCGATGCATCGCCGATGCATCGGCAATGCGGCGCGATCCTCCGACCCCATCTATTTCGACCCCGTTTGGGCGGCCTCCATTTTTTATTTCGCCGAAGGAGACAAGGATATGCGTAAACTTTGCCGGGCGTGGTCTTGCAGCCTGGCGTTTTCCCAAAAGTGAAAAGTGGTGTTCAACATGTGGGCGTCCTGTGTTTTCGCACAGATTCCATTTATGTGTTTTTTTTCTCTCTCTCTCTCTCTCTCTCTCTCTCGCTCTCGCTTTCTCTCTCTCTCTCTCTCTCTCCAACCCCCTTCCCGCATCAACTTACCGCGGGATTCTCGCTGCCGCGTGGGTTTGCTGAAGTCTCGCTGGGTGCGCGTCCGCAGGCGCGCCGGAAGCCCCGTGCGCAGGGTGGGGTTGCCAAGGTCCGCCCAGGGCCTCAAACATGGTGCGCTGCGTCCCTGAAGGGTGGGGAGCGCGTGGAGAGCCGCTGGGAGATAGCTGGAGCGAGCTTGGGATGGGTGCCACCCTGAGGCAACCCGGCTCGGTTCTGGGGCCCCGCACGTGCAGACTGGGAGGCAGAATGCTGTCAGCCGGGCCAGGTTGGGAATGATCAGCCACGCGCAAAGGGGGGTGGGGGGAGGAAGGAGAGCTTCTTAGAAGCACCCCTGCTTCTTAGAAGGCGCGGGCCTTACCTACAGATGTAAGAATTGCGCCTCCTAAGAAGCAGCCTCCTTCTAAGGAGCCCTCCCCCCTCCCTCCACCCCCTTGTGCGCGCCGCCAAGATGAGATCCGTGGAATGGGTATCGCCTTGAGGAGCACTTCTCGTGCGCGTCCCCAGCACGCAGGAGAGGAGGGGGCTGGGCAGGTCTGCCGCCACGGGCCGTGGCGCCCAGCAGCCTGGCGAAGAGAAGAGAAGAGAAGGACTGGGCACGTGGAGAGCGCGGGCCAGCAGAGAGGTGGTCCGCGCAGCTGCCCAGGCCGAGCAACCAGAGAACGGGGATCGGCACGCAGAGAGGGCGGGCCAAAGCTCGGGTCGGGCGAAAGGGGGGGATTGGGAAAGGGGGGGTTACGAAATTTGCTGCATGCAGCTGGTTTCGGCCCCACCGAGGGGCCCATTCCTCGATACATGGCCGCTCCCGGCGCCGGGAGGCGCCGGGAAAATCAGCTAAATGAGCTGATTCTCAAACTCCCCCTTTGCTATCCCCCCCTTTCGCCCGACCCGAAAAGCAAAGTCGGCCCTCGCACCTGCCCACCCCGAGTGCACTTCTTGCGCCTGCGGCTGGGCAGGGGGGGACTGCGCGGGGTATAGTAAAGCAAAACGGGGCGCGTTAGGCGAGTTCGGCCACCGTGCAGAGGGAGGGGGGAGGGCCCCGAGCACACGGAGAAATGGACTGGGCACGCGAGGAGCGCGGGCCTCAACACGTTGGCCAGGACCAGGCCCGGGCCCGCGGAAAGCGCGGGGCGGAACAGTTTGGCCCGCGCACTTGCCCACTCCGAGCACAGAGAAACAAGTGACTGAGCACGCGGAGGGGGCGGGCCCGGAGGAGGAGGAGGAGGAGGAGGAAGGAGGAGGAAGAGGAGGAGGAGGAGGAAGAGGAGGAGGAGGAGGAGGGAGGAGGAGGAGGAGGAGGAGGAGGAGGAGGAGGAGGAGAGGAGGAGGAGGAGGAGGAGGAGGAGGAGGAGGAGGGAGGAGAAATGGGGGCTGGGCCCACGGAGAGTGCGGGCCGGGAAGAGGGGCCCGCGCGCCTGCCCGCCCCGGGGCCTGCGGCGAGCGCGGCGGGCCACAGGC
The DNA here is from genome assembly GCA_963575745.1 of Prorocentrum cordatum. Taxonomy (NCBI): domain Eukaryota; class Dinophyceae; order Prorocentrales; family Prorocentraceae; genus Prorocentrum; species Prorocentrum cordatum. The sequence goes on along the minus strand of CAUYUJ010016494.1, from coordinate 194,381 downwards.
ACGCCGGGCCGCACTGTCTGCCCGCTCCGAGAGGGCGCGCAGAAGAGTGCGGGCCCGCGGAGAGTGCGGGCCAACACGAATCGGCCAGGGCACGGGCCGGCCCATCCCTTTCCCATACGTTGCTCTCGACCAGACGCAGTAGTGGCCTGTCGCCGGAGTGGCCTCTCGGTGCGGGCGCAGAGGGGTCCCCAGGCGGCTGCAGGCGATTCGGTCGCAGCTGCTTGCTCGCCCAGGCTTGGCCTCCCCGCGGCCCCCAGAAAGCCGCGCACCAAAGGTCACTCTTACCCAGGGTCGCTCTTGCGTGCAGCCGATGCTCAGAGGGTGCACATGTGCGGGCCAGCTTGTTTTGGCCGCACGCTCCAGGAGCCCCATCCCTGCCCCTTCTCCGCTCAGGGTGAGCCGATCTGCGGGCCACTGCTGGGCCCGCATATGGCCGGGCCAGTTCTGGGGCCCGCGCCTTCCACGAGCCCACTCAGCGCGCTGAGGGTGAGAGAGGGTGGGAAGATGTGCGGGCCAGTTTTCGCGAGCCCCGCCCTCTTTTTGTTTTGTGTCTGCAGCGAGCAGATGTGCGGACCATCTTCTCTTGCCCCGCACCCTTCGCGGGCCCAATCCCTGTCCTCTGTTGCTCAGGGTGAGCAGATGGGCGGGCATTTTGGTTGGTGGTCCGCCAGGGGGCCATTGCGAGGCGTTTTTGGTCTGATCGCATTCCGTGAGCCCCGATCCGTGCCCCATTCGTTTGGAGTGAGCAGGTGAGTGGGCTAGTTTCTTCTTCGTCGTCCCTTGCCAGAGAGGGGCGGGCTTCACCAGCCCTGGAGCGTCTGCGATGCTCAGAGTGAGCAAGGGTGCGAGCCAGATGTGGTTTGGGCCGGAGGGCCCAGTCCCTGTCCTTTGAGGAGGAGGAGGAGGAGGAGGAGAAGGAGGAGGAGGAAGAGGAGGAGGAGGAGGAGGAGGAAGAGGAGGAGGAGGAGGGAGGAGAGGAGGAGAGAGGAGGAGGAGGAGAGAGAGGAGGAGGAGGAGAAGGAAGAGGAGAGAGGAGGAGGAGGAGGAGGAGGAGGCTGGGCGGCGCGGCGTGGAAGAGAGAGGGGAGGGAGGTCGCGCGCGCGGGCCCCCTGCTGCTCCCCCGCCCCCTCCTCTCCGTCCTGCTGCTCTTCCTTTCCTCCTTCGCTCTCTGCCCTCCCGGCCCTCTTTCCTCCGTTGCCGTCCGCTGGCCCCCCGCCCCCGTCCTCCGGGCTGCCCGGTGCCCCCTCTCGCTGTCCCTGCTTCCCTCCCGCCTCCTGCTCGTTGCCCCTGCTTCCCTCTCGCTGCCCCCTCTCGTTGCCCCTGGCCCCCCTCTCGTTGTCCCCTCTCGCTGCCCCTGCTTCCCCCCCTCGCTCCCTGAAGGGCCCCCGGGTCTCCGTCCCGAGGCCGGGCAGCACCCGGAGTCCCAGCCCCCAGGCCGTCACACGTGCCGCAGGTCTGCGCCCCGGGGCCGCTCGCCCGGGGACCTCCTCCCTGGCAGCGCGCACCCCGGGCCTTCTGCGCCCCCGGCCTTGGTGGCGGGGCCGCTTCTGGGATCGGCCCGGGGTCTTCCTCCCCGGGCCGACTCCTCGGGGGCGGCAAAGAGGGGGTGACAACCAGGGGGGGTGGGTATCATGGCGTGGGCCATGAGATCTCCCCAGATCTCGTGGCGCCTCTTCTTGCTTCATGACGTCCCTGGCCCCCCCCGGGCCGCACACATGCCGCCGGCCATGATTTGCGCCCTCCCCTCTTGGACGCCCCCCTCTTGGTCGCCCCCGATACCGGGGCCGCGCCAGAAAGGTTCGGTTCAAGGCATGCGGGCCAGGCTTGACAGCTCGCAACGAGACGCTCGCAAGCACGCTGGAAAGCAGGCCTGGGCCGCTCGCAGGAGCCCAGGCAGGGCTGCAACGGAGCTCCGTAAAGGCTTGCGGCACACGTACTGGAAACGAGTCGGAGAACGCTTCCAGGACATGCTGCAAGTTCAAGCAAGCCGCTGCGACGCTGCTTGGCAGGCGCCAGAACGAGCTCTGGAGATACCATGCGTTGCCGTCTTAGCTCTCCAGAACTAGCCGGGAAATGCTTGCACGGAGTGGTGCGGAGAGGAGGCATGCAAACTTGCAGGTTGAATGATTGGAGAATCAGAAAAGAGTTCGTCACCGTCGCGCCCCCTTTCTCCTCGCCCTCCATGTCCCCTGCTGTCTTCTCTCCTTTTCCTTGTCCTTGTCGCCACCCGTCTTCTCTTTTTCGCCTCCTCCTGTCCTCCCTCCTTCGGTCCTCTCCGTTGTCGTTGCTCTCCTCCTCTCCTTCCGCCGCCGCCTCCTCTTCCCCTGCGAGCGGCTGTCTCGATTCGGACCCATCGGGCGCTTGGCCCCAAAGGCTGGGCGCGCTGACACTGATGCGATAGCACGATAACGAGGAGGAGGCGGAGGAGGAGGAGGAGGAGGAGGAAGAGTAGGAGAAGGAGGAGGATGAGGAGGAGCAGCAGCAGCAGCATGCCTTTTCTGATCATCCCCTCCTGGAGCCTGGGGGTCGGGCACGTCCCTACCCGATACCATTTTCTGTTTGGGTGAGGGCTAGGGGGAGGAGGGGGAGGAGGGGGAGGAGGAGGAGGAGGAGGAGGAGGAGGTCAGGTCAGGTCAGGTCAGGCAGTCCTCGAAAGCTCCTCGAAAGAAGGCTACCGGGGGGGTGAAGCACAAAGGCTCCAGCCCAGAGGCCCAAGTGTGGGCCAGCAGAGAAAAACTCAGAAGGGCACTAAGCCAAAGTTTAACGGGTAAAAATAATACCTCAAGTCAAAAACGAAGGATCCAGGCCATAAACCTCATCCTATTCCTCCACCTCCCCGGCCTAAACGCCGTAGAAGGTCTGGGGAGGGATCAGTAGCCGAGCCTGCGGCGCGTCTGCGGCGGGCGCGGGGGGCCGCCATCACCGCCGCGTCGCCGTCGGGGGGAGGGAGAGAACCCGCCACCTCCTATCTACTACCCACCAACCCCGGAACGAGGTAAGGGAGGATGCAAGGGCGCAGCACACTCAGGCCACACGCACGCTTGACCGAGGCCGCTTCAAACGGCGGCAACTCGATTGAGGCGATCTTTAATCGAAAAGCCTTCCCACAATCCCAATCACTCCAACACAGCCCATCCCTCCTCCACGAGAAAACCAGCTCTGCCGATTCACAAAGAAGAAATCGCCAACGAGAACCATCGGTGCAGGTCCGTCTGGACCGACTCGGGAGGGGGAGGCGGAGGCGGAGGCGGACTAAACAGGCCCTCAAGCTGAACTGGGACACGTTTGCACTCGGCCGATCGCTCTCTACGCCGCTTCAATGCGGCAGCACGATTGGCAGCAATCCTGGCCAACACATCAGGGGGGAGTTCAGGAGGAGGGGGCGGGGGAGGAAGAGGCACTGAACTAGGGGGGCACGCTCCGAAAGCGGCGACAGCGGTCGCGTCTGCATCGAGATGTGCCATCGCGACCGTGTGCGTGCCCTCAATTTCTTCCTCCTCCGAGGGGAAGTTGGCCCTTGCCTCCGTTTCGAGTGAAGCCGAGATACGAGCTAAAGCTGACGGAGGGCGATGGGGCTTGACAAAACCTGCAAAGTCGGGCCCCATGATTGGGGCATTCAACGCCATAGTATTAGAATCGACGAAAAATCTGCGGAGTTCCTGAACCCCAGCTTCCTCATTGGCCTGGCCCAAGACAGGGGACTGCCCGAGGAGGGAGTGGAGCAAAGCCTTGAGCATAGAGGAAGCGAGGACCTGGCACAGGGCGGGCGGGTAAACCTTCTTGGGCGCAGTCCGCCACCTCTTTAGGATGCTGTCCCACCCAACCATAGCCTCGTGGGCTCTGGGCCCATGGGAACAATAGCCACCCCCTGGGGTCTCACGCAACAAGGTGGGGAGCTCGGGCAGTCGAATTCCTAACAGGGCTGTGGGGGCTCTCCCGCTTTGACCGAATTCGCATTGATCAAAGGTGGTAAAGGTGGAGCACGGTGCCGCCATGAGAGCCTTAAGCGGCATCACACTCCAAGAGGGGACTGAATGGGGTTCCCACGACGGGGGGACGGGTGTTCCATCCACGCACACCCTTGCGAAACTGCCATAATACACATGAGCTCCACCATGGCCTGCAGTAGATCATTGGACACGGCAACCTGCAGCTGCTGTCGTAGCGTGAGCTCTGTCACGCCCCACGGAGCATGCCAACTCCTGAGTGGAGGGGGGCCCCCTCTCTCCACCGAGCTGCACAAAACGTTTCACAGGGGGGCCCCCTTCCCAGGGCGACAATGCGCCCTGCTCTGATATGTGCAGCAAAGCAGTCAATAGAACTCCTTTTTGCGCAGATCGCCCAGTTCTTTGTCCAGCAGGATGTCTACTGGCAGCACAGCTAATTCAAACGAGGGTGTATATCTTGCCATGGCCAATTCAATGGCCTCCTGTACGTCTCCAGGCCTACGCTGCCCACAAAAAAGGTTGCCAACGAAGACCTGTCGGCGCAAAATGCGCTTTGGGATTTGGACGCACAGAACACCAGAAAACGCCGAGGCCTCAAACGGCCACTCGATTTCCGACGGGTTGGGATCCCACGCAACTTCAGACTCATCCAAAACATGGGGCACAAGAGATCGCCTGGACCACCCAGTGATCTGCTCGACTTGGTCGGCTATAAACTTTTGAGCCGCTGCCCGAGGATAGTTTGCCTGAACGGCAACAGCCGTCAGTGGTAGTGGACCCGGCACCCTGAAAGACGGAAACCGACCTCTCGAGGCCGAATACCCCAGGCGACGCCGCTCCTGATTTTGGGCCCGCTCCTCAGCAGCGAGCTCATCGCGCGCCTGCTGTGGCAAAGGCGCAACATGCTTGAGATAGTACACTAGACATGTGGGCTTCCATGCTGTGATGTGTCTCAACAGTAATGCTCGACTGGCGCACACTTTTAAACAACGCGCACACCACGGCGAGTCAACGCGCGAACGCGCGAGGTCAGTGTAAGTAAAATGCTCTCGCCTGACGCGCGCGTCCAGCGAGCGCAACTCTGAGAAATCACAAAGGCAAAAGTGACAGCGGTATTTGTCAGAAGCCCGAGGGGAAGGGAGGTCACGACGAGGAGGTAATCCACCAGCTGTCAGCATTGCCAATGTGCGCTGCTGCCACTCCGTGGCCTGCACATCTCGTTGCAATCTCGAAACTGAAGCCTGGAGGGCGGCTCGCAGAGATCTTTTCCATCCTCCAGGCGACTTGCGAATCTCATCAAGCCACGGGTCCATGCCCGCACTCGGGAGATCAAATTCCTTAAATCTATGATGTGCCGATCGCAGCCACATCAAATCGTCGCGAATGGTATGAAGCCAGGACTTAGGTGAGTAAGCGAATTCCGCATTGACCAAAGCGAGGAGAGGCCGAGGGGCCGAAACCAACATCTGGCCGAAGAGCCGCAACCTGGACACCCGGATGATCGAACTAACGGTCGGTCGAGCCGCTCTGGCCAATACAGCGAGATCAGTTGGTCCACCTGCTTCAAACCTAGGCAAGCTAAGGAGCCCACGATATCGACGGATGTACTGTGTCTGCACTCTGAGCGTCTCCGCCTTGGTCATTTCATACCAAGTGCCTGCCGAATACATGGCAGCGTTGACTGACAACGCGTCGAGCAAGTGTAGTTTGGGGGGCATGTCCTTGCCCGGGGCCTTAGCAACAGCACGACGCAGGGCTCGCATGGCTCCTGACGCTTCTCGGCCCCGATAAGCCAACTCAGGGCCCAACGACGCCTTATCATCGAGCATACTACCAAGATAAAGCGTAGACCTAACAACTGAAACGGACTCCCCCCCACACACACACTAACCCTGGGACCTGAATGGATGGGGACGGGTCGCGAAAAAGCTCCCGCCTGTAGTCGGCGGCTCCACTTCCTCGGATATCCAGAAGCAATTCTGTTTTGCCAACCTTCACGTGGGGAACAAGCCCTACTGGGGCGAAGGCGTTGAGCACGATGCGGCAGAAGGAGGGCAAGGCAGGCAAGAAGACTTCGATAGGTGCCATCAGCACAAAACCCGAATCATCAGCGTAGACAAGGCCGGGAAAGTCTACCTTGCCGTCAGGGGCGAGAGGAGAGTAGAGGCCCGAGGCCGGGGGTTCAACCTGAAGCAGAAGACCCTCTTCCTGGAGCATCCTAGACACATTAGCCGTAACCTCCGCAATGATGAAAATGAAAACCGCGTCTCCAAATGGGGTACCAGGGCGTGTGCCACGAAAAGTAATCGCCACACGCTCGGCCCCAGGGACCTGAAACCAGCCGAGACGAAAAAGCTTCCTCAACCATTCCGACGAAGTGATCTGTCAACCCGTGGCGACGAAGAAGCGGCAAGTCAAGAAGCCGCCGCTCAAGCAGAGGCAAATATGCCTCAGGCAGCCCCGCACTCGCCAACAAATTTCGAAGCGAATCCCTGGAGGTATCGGTGGCCAAGACTAGCTCACGGATGGCAGTGTAAAAGGCATTGACCACATCCACGAACAAAAAACCTAAACACATCTTGCGTGCTATCGCTAGCCGCTGCAACACTCGCGCTGCCAAGATAGCCATGGTAGTTCCACGACCTGGGATTGCAGCGCATTGGGTCGATCCCACCGCATCCTGCACAGCGGGCAGCATCCGAGATCTCAAGCACGCATGGTATCTTTTACCGATGTGAGAGGCCACCAGAATGGAACGGGAGGGTGAGACAGCAAACGGATTGCCTTTTCCTTTGGGGATGTGAGGTAGATCCCCCCCCACTTCCACTGAATAGGTTCGCTAACTAACATAGCCGCTTTGAAAACGAGAGGGTAAAACGCTTTCGCCAGCGGGGCCGCACAGGCTCTCACACAAGAACCATGAAGCCCATCAGGGCCCGCAGCACCATTGCCCGTGGACCGAAGGGCTTTTTCAAACTCGGCAAACGTGGGAATGTTAGCGATGTCCCTCGAAGCCCCGTTCAAGTCACCCACCTTGTCAGCGCAGACGGCTTCGAAGAGGTCAGGGGACATCACTGCTGCCAGTTCCTGGGCAGCGAAATGCTGCAGCCAGTGGTCGTGCGCCTGCACGACGGTAGGCAGCAGTTCATTGTCAGGCCCAAGGATGGCTGGCAACACCTTGTGCTGCCGATGTCTTTTTCCCGAGGCTCCCAAGAGCCTAAGGGCCGAAAAGGCCGAAGCAAAATCACGCGTAGACCACGCGTCTCCCACGGATTTGGCAATGTCCTGAAGTTTCCGACTTGTTTCGATCCTGATGATATTATGAACTTGCTGCATTTGCGGCATCAACAACCAATATTGCAACGCAGAGGTACGCAGAGCAAGCGCCCGTGCCAAACACAACAGGGAATGAAAGGAAATTGCCAGCGATTCTCCTCCATACGGGAGCCCAGGGGAGCCTGGGGGGAAACATGAGAAACGAGACTGCTGCCATGTCCGCTGAGACCGCCTGCCTGCGATTGCAGGTGTTCTTGCATCGTAGCTTCCACCGTGCAGGCAGCGCGACCCTAACTACAGAGGGCACCTGCTTTAGAATGCGTCCCGCATCGGCGCATACATTATGCACATCTCTGGGGGCAAGCCCTGTCATGACTGAATTCTGTCGCACTGCAATGAGCGCTACGATCCTGTTCCTCCATGCCATGAGGACTCGTGCCATTAACTCCCGATTGGTTTGCCCGCTAACGAACACAGTTTCGGCCTCGATACGCCGCTGGCCTCCAGAGGCCAAGTGCGCAAGATACGGGACCACGAAATCCGAGGCAGAGCCAGAAAAACGAGAACCAAAACTGAGCGGGATGGCACACGAATACCTCCATGCAAGCAGGACGAGCCTTGACCACACATGTGCAGCAAGACCTCTCATCTGGGACAAGGCTCGCCGCGTCCTATGCAACGCGGCCACTTGCTGGCGAGCATCCCCTGAGAGTCCAGTATCTTGTTGGCTCTGATCTAACTCGAAAAACTTAACCATGCCCTGACGTGCATACCCAGAGACCTGAGCGCAGTGCTTGGACGGAGGGACGGCCCAATGTGGCTTGGGGGCATGTTCCATATACTTGGCGAAATCGTCCTGAACAGAAGCATCCGCCAGTTTTGCGCGATCCAGCCGTGGCTTCGAGGAAACGATCCCCTGGAAAGGCCTCAAATCGGGTATGGGCATTCTGAAATCTAATTGCACTAGCGCGTGATCTGGTCGGGCAATGGCAAGCTCGACCGCTTTATTTACGGTAGGTTCAATTGCAAACGATCGCAACGACATTGGCACAGAGACGAAATCGATCCGTCTCGTGGCCACAAGCCCCTGCGGTGGAGTCCACGTCTTAGAAGCCTGCGGGTCACCAGAGAACGTCGCAGGGAGCATGAATGCACAATCTTTAAGACACTTGTGAAAACATGCACCATTGTGATTTTCGTTTTCCCTAGCAATGGGGCCAACAGCTTCTGATGGGGACACTGCCAACTGCAGCGTTAGCGTCGAGGAGCAAAAACGTAAACGGGGTAGCCTCAAGGGTTTTAGCCACCACTCCTGGAAACCTAGCCCACCAGGCTTCTATATCTGCTTTGTCGTGCTTTGAATGAGGTGCATGCCCAACAATGAATGACAACGACACTGAGCCTACAGCAACATTGGCAACCAAAATCGTGGGCTCAGCAAGTGCAACTGTGACCAGATGCCTCTTGATCGTGCTATCTGCCAGGGACGGCACCAAAGGGACCCCTTTCCTAAGCCAAAGCGAGCAACCATGTGACCCCTGTGGGGTGGCTGGCCCATGTAGGACCAGAAAATTCCCGATGTCGGTCCATCCCTGCCGAGGGACCCTAGACTCTGCTGTGCCCACAACCTGCAACTTAGCCGCTTCAAATTGAGCAGCCAGCATGCGGGGACGTCCTGCCACATATAGTCCGACAGGAGCTTTCTTGCCGTTACCTGTGGCCCGCAGACTCAAAATATTGGCAAAAGCCATCCGCACCGATAACCTAGCATGTGGCACGACATCTCGAGACAAACACGCGGTGGCGCCAGGCTGAGGGGACCTGGAAAAAGGCAGGTCATGATCTGGGCCAAGAGGGGCGGATCGAGGAGGGCAGACGTCACGAAAGCTCGGCGCGTCAGTAACCAATATGAAGTCACCCTGGCAAATCGACGGGAATTGTTGCCGCCGTTCGATATCCAGCAATTCGAGCCATGCCCACGATGCGACGAGGGGTCAGCCAACCAACGTTCCCACGGGCAGACCGGAGGGGGCTCCACAATTTTTAGGGCAGCCAGGGCGCACAGGGTATCGGCCATTTCATTGAGGGGGTCATCCAAATGAGCCTTCACATGATGGAAGGATGTAACCGCAACCTGCTGTAACGAAAGAACGAGGGACCGAAGACACCTAGCTACACCTGAGATGTCGGGCAGCCCTCCATATCCGAACGCTGCTCTGACAACCGACAGATTGTCAACGTGAAAACTGGCGTCAGTACACTGTGCCTGGACAGCCCATGCCACAGCCCACAGCATTGCCACGGCCTCTGCGGCCATACTGGCGAAAGCACGAGAAATTGACATGGCATCCAGGTCGAGGGTGCCTGCAAAGAACCCTCCGAAATGCCAGGGCCCCGACGGGTGCAACAGTAGCACGACGAAAGCCCAAGACGGCGGCGCTCCTCCACCCCCTCCAGAACCATCAGAATAGATGAAGGCACGACAAAGGTGGGGATGGTCAGGCGGGAGAGGTGAGAGAGAGGCCAGATAAGCACGCGAACAAGGGAGCAAGAAACGCTCGATGTCCTGCCAGCTCCTTGCAGGTGCCCACGACCAGGGTGCCTTAATCTCATCCACGAGACCTGAGCACATCACAGTAGGTGACCTTATAGTGGTTGGGTTGCCACCCGGATCGCAATCATTGAGATCGTACGGGATCGGGGTGGCAGGTACTGCTATCCCTGGGGATCTTCGGCATCTTCCTCCGCGGGCTCCCCACCCTCTCCTCGTGCTCGCCTGGCTGGCGAACGAGAGCTGTCGCGCCCTCTGCTGGGTGCCGCTGTCGAGCCGCCAGGGCTCCGCGGCGCCACAGCAGGCGCGGCATTGCCAGCAAAAGCAGAAGATTGGGCAGCGGCACTCGCCGTGGGCATCAGAAACTGCGGGGGCGGCACCACTCCGCTTGGCGGCGTCCTGGTGGCCGCAAGCAGCGCTTCGTGCTTCGCGTTCAAGATGTTGAACTGCGAGCCCAGGCTGTTCACGTTGCTGTCGATCCTCTGCTGGAACATGACTAGGTTCTGGGAAATCGACGCGAGCTGGGACTGCACCAGGGCGAGGTCCACCACCTGTCCAGGTTGAAGCCCTGGCTGCGCGGGTGCGTGCTGCATCGGCTGCGTCCTCATCGAGGGAGCCGCGGCCACACCAGCAGGCACACCACCTGGCTCCTCGCTGGCTTCGTCGGTCTCCATGATTCCCGGCTCTCCCAGGGGCTCGGCGCCGACGGGTTCCATGGCCTCGATCTCCATCAGCGCCTGCTGGTGCCGAGAAACCCACTGGTCTGAAAGGTCGCGCTTGGCTCTCAACTCGTCCAGCTCGGCCTCCTTGTTTCGAATCTCTTGCTCCTGAGCCTCCAACTTCGCCTGTGACCTCTGGAGCGCTGACCTTTGCCGATCGCGCTGTTGTTGCCACGGGCGGCAGAGGTGGATGGCAGTCAGCAACACGGCATACCAATCCCGCTCGTCCTCGCTGGCGTCCCCAGCTTCTTCCTTCATACGGATTGTGGCGGCAAGGACTTTCATCTCGGCCCTCCTTCTGCTGATGTAGGTCTTCCGATCGGACTCTGTAGCAGTCTCGCCAGGCAAGGGAGGAAACCGATGATGATAGACTGCCATAGCGGGAAGGGCTGGTAGTATATTGAGGGGCGCGGAGACCGTCGTCGTCCCGTCCTCCTCCTCGTCTGCGAAAGTCACAGAAGGTGATCTCGCCCTCTGTTCCTGCCGCTGCTGGCCTCTCCTCGGCCCACTCGACGAACGTCGTGACTGTGTCTGCGCCGACTGTTGCAAACCTGTGGCTGCTCCCTGAGAATTCCTCACCCACGGGTCTCGGACCATGCCGTATGCCATCGAGGTCTGAGCAGAAGACCACGAACTCGCAGCTTGACCGGCATGCACTTGAGGCGGCTGATACTGTCTGCCACGCTGCGGACCAGGCACACGAGGGGGGGCTTGACCACGTCCACTGGGCATCTGAGGAGACTGATCGGGCATGCACGTGGTACAGAAGGTGGAGGCAAACGAGTTGACGCCACCACATATTTCACACAGCCAACTATCTTGCATCCGAGACTGGGACGAATGATGTCGGCTCAGGCGAGACGCCGCGGCGGCTACGCGGAGCAGCGTGCGGTCGAGTGACCTCTGGTGCCGCTCGCGTCTGTGCCAGCCGCCGTCGGACGGAATTGCGGCGGGCCGCCAGCTGCTGGCGGCTGGCGCGCGAGGCCTGTGAATCTGGCGGGGAAAATGCAAAACTGCCAGAAACAAAACCAGCCACCAGGAAATGTCTCCAGTGGCTTGGACCTTATGATGATGATGATGAGGAGGAGGAGGAGGAGGATGGTGACGATGATTGTGATGATGAGGCTGGTGATTAAGCAGATGAAACTGCTGTTGATGGTTATTTGTTTATTAATGTTGCTGACGAGGACGATAGTGGTGATGCTGGTGTTGAGGATGATAAGGACGATGTTTGTGTGTGTGTTTATTAGGCTCATGGTGTTCCTGCAGTTCCTGATGATGATGCTGATGTTGATGATGTTGATGATGATGATGATGATGATGATGATGATGATGATGATGATGATGATGATGATGGTGATTGCAATGCTGCTATTGCTGCGTTGCTGCTGGTGGTGAAACAAGTGCTGATAATGACGATGATGCTGACGACGACGATGATGATGATGATGATGATGATGATGATGATGATAGTGATGATGCTGATGATGATGATGATGGTGATGATGATGATGCTGATGATGATGATGATGATGATGATGATGATGATGATGATGATGACCATCATGACGATGATGATAATATCGAGGAGGATAATGCGGAATCCTTTTTTTCAGACCTGCGGCCAGCTGTATTTCTCCTTGTTGCACGCCGAGTGGGACACGTCCACCGCGTCGACAAGGAAAATATGTTGTAGCGTTGCACGCCGAGTGGAGCACGTCCACTGCGCCCGCTGGAGCTCTTCTGCCGCGTGGAATGTGATTCCATTGGTCCGCCAAAAGAGGGGTGGAAAAGAGAGGGAGTGCGGGCTTGCTGAGAGGAGAATGCAGGATTCAGGTCGATTGGGGCTCATGGCCTGCATCCGTGGGGACATAGAGGGAGGGTACGATTTTTGATTGGTCATGATTGATAGAAGTACTTCTGCGCTCCGATGCTGTGAACCCTAGACCGTCGCCACATCTTACTAGAATCAAAGCGCGCGCGCGGCGCGCGCGTGGTTCTAGAATACATATGTATGTCTATATATATGTGTGTGTGTGCATGGGGCGGTACTTGCGAACCTCGTCTCTTGGACGAACCCCCTCTTGGACGACCCGATGCCGCCCCAGGTGGTCACGCCGCCCGCGCCCCCGGCGCCGCCGCACGCGGCGCCTCCACAGGCAGCGCCGAGGCCGGGCTGCGCGGCAGGTGCTCCAGCCCCCGCTCTGACCGCGCGCGCACGCGGCCCCTCTCCGCACCACCAGGGAGGAGAGGAGGAGGAGGGGAGGAGGAGGAGGAGACGGAGGAGGGCCGTGGGTAGGCCTGGGGTGCTTCCCTCTCCTCCTCATCGTCATCATGTCCCTCTGCATGTGGATCCGCATGCATACGCGAGCACTGCGATCGACCGATCTCTTGGGCTGTGGACGCAGCAAGACGAGGAGGACTCTTGCTCTGGCACCCCTGCTTAGAGGAGGGCGTGTTGAGACAGCGGCAATTGGCCCTCGGAGGCCCCCCTCGTCGCCGCGGCCAGACGCAGCTCGGAGAGCTGGTGCGCTTCGGGGGTCCGGGGGCTGTTCTTGAGCTGCTGTGACCACAACGCGCCTTCCGCCGACCTGCCTAGGCCGTCCCCAGCGGCGCAGCAGTTTGAGGGGGCGGTGGAGCGTGAGAAGGAGGAGGAGGAGAAGGAGGAGGAGGAGGAGGAGGGGGAGGATGAGGCGGGGGAGCAGGAGGAGGAGGAGCGGGAGGAGGAGGAGGAGAATCATCAGGAGGAGGAGGAGGAGGAGGAGGAGGAGGAGGATTATCAGGAGGAAGAGGAGGAGGTGGAGGAGGAGGGGGGGGGACGTGGTGCCACCGTGCATTTCCATGCCAGCACCGCAGCACTACGGTCGAGCATCTGATGAAGCAACCTCCACCCCGAAAGCTCGGCCAGCGTCTCTTAACCAACTTGCGGAAAAGCCGGCCCGGTTTCTTGAACACGCTCGATACTCCAGGTGTCCTTGATCACGGTTTCGGCTGTAGTACTTTCATCCTCGGAGACTTCTCGACGTTTCTGTTCTTCGTCGCACCCTCTGCGCCGCCTAGCCTGCACGAGGGCGATGATATTGCTCACTTAACTTGATCGCACGCTCTCTGAGATCTTTTTGCAGAGAGCGTTCAGACGCTACGGCCTCGTTGCCGAAGTCCGTTCAACGCAAAAAGGTCGAGGACGACGAGGAATGACGATAAGGAGGAGGCGGAGGAGGAGGAGGAGGAGGAGGTGGAGGAGGAGGAGAGGGGGTGGATCAGGAGGCGAGCGCGCAATCCACCCACTGGCCGTAGAAACCATATATCTTACATACATACATACACACGCATACATACAGACAGACAGACATACAGACATGCAATCATACACTTATACAGACATACATACAAACATGCGTACAAACTTACACACATACCTGCATACAGGCAGACAGACAGACAGACAGACAGGCAGACAGACAGACAGACAGACCAACATACATACATACATACATACATGCATGCATGCATGCATACATGCATGCATACATTCCGATGTACATACACACATACATACATACATGCATGCATGCATGCATACATGCATACATACATGCATACATACACAGACACATATCGAACCGAGACACCCGTTGTGTAGGGACATTTACGTGTGTGTGTGTGTATGTGTGTGTGCGTGTGCGTGCGTGCGTGCGTGCGTGTGCGTGCGCGTGCGTGCGCGTGCGTGCGTGCGTGCGTGTGTGTGTGTGTGTGTGCGTGTGTGTGTGTGTTTGCGTGTGCGTGTGTGTGTGGTGTGTGTGTGTTTGTGTGTGTGTGTGCGTTTGCGTGCGTGCGTGCGTGTGTGTGTGTGTGTGTGCGTGTGTGTGTGTGTGTGTGTGCGTGTGTGTGGTGTGTGTGTGGTGTGTGTGCGTGTGTCTTCTGGCATCCCCATGGCGCCTTCTGAGCCTAGACCCGATACCGCATCATTCGACCATTGTTTCGAAGCGCACACGAGGGAGATGATCAACAGTGTTGCTAGCAAGTCGGCCTGCCCAACTACAAACCTGCGCTGGCTACGACAAGCAGCACTACTTATATTCTTACTGGCCCTGCTCCTACAGCCGTTATTGCGATCACTGGTAGATGCGCTTGTTACAGCACTCCACGAAAACTAACGCAAGTTGTTTTAAACCCTTCACCTTCCCCCCCTCCCGTTTCACTGCCCGGTGTCGCGCGCAACGCGGACGGCGGGTTCCGATTGGGAAATCAAAGTCACCAGTTTCGGCGGACGCGTTGACATTTGAGGGTCCAGGGGCGCCGCGCATCGCGGGGGAGGATTGCGCCAGATTTGGCGGAGGGATGGAGAGGATTTGGGCTAGGATGTCGCGGAGGCGTTACCCTTAACAGCTTGAATCGTTACTTGTCTTATCAGCCCCGATTCTCAAAGTAGGGCGCGCCCACGCCAGTCAGGGCGGGTGCGCTTGGGGCGCTTGGCCGCCATGGGCGGCTGTGGTTCATCTCAGGGTCAGACGGCTGGAAAGCCGGGCAGCAAGACCGAGAGCAAGTACAAGAGCGAGGCCGGCACACATTCTTTCCCCGCGTCTTCCATTTTTCCTCGACCTCGCTATCCACCCGATCTCACCACCGAAGCACATCCTCTTCCTACTGATCATCGTGCTCCTCTCCGTGCTCCGCCTCCCCAAACTCCTTTATCATGTTATTCATGTTTCTCACCTTTTTCAATCCTTCCCTTCAACTCCTCAAAGGCGAAGTCCAAAGGCACCCCTGCCGAGGAAAAGCAGGAGGCTAGGCGGAAGAATGCCGAGTACATCGGCATCTTGACCGCCTTGGAGAGAGTCCCTCTGCTGAAGCGCTTGCCAAAGGACGCAGGGGGGCAGTATTCCTGAGGTTCAGTAACCAGGTCCAAACAAGAGGGCGATGGGACGGACGAGGAGAAGGCGGAGGCGAAGACGGCTAGAGGCAGAGGAGCATGTGGAGGAGGAGGAGGAGGAGGAGAAGGAGGAGGAGGACACCGACGAGGCTTTGAGGCGTGGCCTTCTGGACTTTCAGGGAGGGGGGCCTTCGGTCGCCGGCGCTACCTCAAACGCCGAGACCTTGCTGCAGTTGGAACGTGAGGAAGCAAGCGAAGAACGGGATCACGGGACGCCCTTTCAGCTGCATGTGCGCACGAAGCTCAGTAAGTGCGTGCGTATGCCGGTATTGTTTTCCTTGGGCGCCTGGTTGCATGGTGTTCGCAGTTGGTGCAGCAGCGAGGTCATTCGGATTGCTTCTTGCGCTGAGGCTTAGTTCGCGAGTCTCGCACCCCCGAATTGTGCACCCCTCAGAGACGCTCCAACGAGGTGCCGACCGCAAGTATGTATGTGGACCGTTCCAGAAGGGCCTCGCCGACCAGGGAGCGGGGGGATAGGGCTGGAAATGTCTGCCTAGCGTGTCGCGCCGCTGGTTCTAGCCCAGCACGCTCCGGCGCGACACGCTTTTCACGTCCCGGTCCCCGGGCGTCAATATCCTGAGCCACTCGAAGCTCGGGGGCGGAAAAGAGGGGGGTGATGACTAGGGGGGGGGGATATCATGGCGGGGGCCATGAGATCTCCCCAGATTTCATGGCGCCTCTTCTTATTCCATTACGTTCCTGGCCCCCCCGCTGGGCCGCGCACATGCCGCTGGTCATGATTTGCACCCCCCCCTCTTGGACACCCCCCTCTTGGCCGCTCCCGATGAGCCACTCGAGGCCCCCCTCCCGCAGGGCGGAGCGACACGCTATCTGCTCGCAGGGCATAGCGCAGCGCAGGGGCCGCCGCCGCGACACGCGAAGCAAAAGCCCCCCACCTCAGACCTCGCCCCCTCGGCGGGAGCCGCCGAAGGGTCCGCGGAGGTGGGCTGGAGTACATGGAAGCTGGAAAAAGTGACTGGGGCCAGCCCTTCCACTCTTTCCAGCCCTGGTCAGTTTTCTTTTTTTTCCAGCCCTGGCGACCGCATTCCTACTTTTTCGGGCTCGCTTCACCCACCGCCAGTTATTCCAGCCCTGGCCACTTCCATTTTCACTGATTTTCCAAGTTCCACTTTTTCCAGCTTCCCTGTAGGCCGGGGGCTGCGGAGGCTCGGCGGAAGCGAAAGCAGACCCCCGGAGGGAGGTCAGCATTGGTGCCTCGGAGTTTCTAGAGCGGATCGCACACCGTCGGCGACAGCCTCGCAAGTAGACTGCACACGCAGCTAGGCGCGGGTTAGGAGGGGGTTAGAAGAGAAGGTGCCATAGACAGGGGTGAATGATCTGGAGGGGGGGGGTGAGAGGGGGAGGAGGGATGCTGTAATGGAGGAAAGGGGAGAGGAGGATGGGTGGCCGTCCACCCACCTTTGACAAGAACTCATTGTGGAAACTACCCTCTTCTCTCCCCTTGACTCTGTCCAAGAGATGTTCGGTCCTCTTCGCGAATTGCTTTCTCGCGCACAGGATGTCAAAAGCTGTTTTGTTTCAGGCTTCTTACAATCCGCTCGCTTCCGGGTGCTCCCTCTGCAGCGCGAACCTCCTTTTCGGATCGGAGTTTTGCTCCCGTCGTTCAGATGTCCGCACGGCACTCACACTCAAGCAGTGGCGAAGCGTCCTGGCTCGCCTATAGCCCTACCAAACAATGTTCAAAGAACCTTTTGTGGTTCCCACGAAATGTTCTTAGAACATGTCTGGCGGAATCTGTATTGTTTCATCAAATCGGGCTTATGTTCTAAGAATATTGTATTTGTTCTTAGAACATTTTTAAGTTCTAAGAACACTTCGTGGTAGAACTATAGGACTGCCGGGACGGTCGGTCCCTGCTCAACACACGTTTCGTGGCTCTCTCGCCCCAGCGCGGGCCACTCTTCCGGATCCGAGTCCTTTCTGGTCGTCGCCGCCCCTCCTCTTTGTCCCTTCCTCCGCATTCCCCTGGTCCTCCTGCGTCTCCCGCTCCTTCTGCTCCAGGTCCTGCTTGTGCTGTTCGTCCTCGTGCTCCTCCTTCCTGCTCCTCCTCCTCCTTCTCCTCCTCCTCCTCCCCTCCTCCTCCTCCTCCTCTTTCTTACGCTCATCTTCCTGCTCATCCGCCACACCCCTCTCCAAGGTACGCAGATCCTTTCTCTCCGGTTGCGCATAACACCGTGGGATCCTCTGTGGAGTCTTGGGTCCTTTATGGCACGCGTCGGCGGATAGAGGGAGAACAGCGCAATCGTAAGGGGTGGGTGGGAGGGGTAGGATGTCAAAGATGGCTCAAGCGTACCCAGCTTCCCTCCCCCCTTTTCCCATCAACTTCAGGAGCAAGATCGGAGGGATGAGGAAGTTCACGGTCGGGAGAAGGAGGGAGGACGAGAGAGAAGGAGGAGAAGGAAAGACAGCAGCAGGACAACGTGCAGGACCAGGAGGAAGACAGAAAGGGAGGACGAGGCGGAGGAGAAGGAGGCCGACGACGACGAGGAAGAAGGAGGATGAGGACGCGGACGAGGAAGAGGAGGACTAGCGTAACCCCAGAATAGATCAACGAGGTTGCAGTGCACATTCCCGCCCCAAGCCTCCTCCGCGTAGGTCTATAAAGGCATTCCTTCCCAATTGCTCACTATTGGGAGCGTTGACTTGAAAGTCTGAACATTCCGGGCTAAAAGGTAGGCGAAGAGGTCGGATCACAAGAGTTGAGAAAATGACAATCGAGAGCCCTGGTTCTAAAAGGAACCGCTTTCGATCGGTATCAGTGGTGCGCAAACTTACTCGCACTGATTGAACGATTGCGGATGGGAGTGTCAGTCAAACAAATTCCCCATCCTGGATAGGAACAGCCCTCTATCCGTGCAAATGGTACACAGTCCTTTAGAAACTCAAATGTAGGGCAGTAGCGAGCGAGAGCCCAAGTTTGAACGGGAACCGCCCTCCATCCTTGGATATGTTGGAATATTGTAAGACGAATGCTCGCGGTGCTAATGCGAGACACATGTGTTGAAAAAAGGCCCGACCTCTATCCAGGTACCGTCCTGGAGCTTTCAAGACGAATGTGCGCGGCACCAACATGCGAGATTTGCATGTTGGAAGCCACACGCTTTTCATACATGGAATCGCCCGAAGCGTTTCAGGCGGGCGAACGTGCGCGCACCCAGGCGAGAGCAACGTTTTGAAAACCACCCGCCCTCCATCCCTGCTGCTGCTGGAACGTTTGTCAAAGGCTACAGGGTTGGGAAGTCTCAGGCGGAACGGTCAGCCCGCCCCAGCGGCACGTCTGGTCGCGCGACGAGGAGAAGCAAGGGGGAGGAGTTGAGAAGTTCATATAGCAAGCGAGTTCTATGATTAAGTCGGGCCTGTCCCTCTACAGGGGGAATATTCAAAACTACTCAGCAAATAATCTGGGGACTATGTGTTGAGTATTGTTGGGCATCTTTTGAGCATTTTTGGGGTATTTATTATTTGTCGTCCAAAATCCCCCTGTAGGGGGACAGCCCGACCTAGTTCTATAATCACTGATGGGACAAAGGCCTGATCCGGGCGGCGCGCTGGATCTCACGAGGATCCACCACATCGCCGCCGGGCCAGCAAGTTCCAAAGAGTGCCCCCGCCGACCCACAGAGTCAGCCCGGGAGGGTCCCAGGACAGCCCCGAAAGAGCCCCAAGAGTCCCCTTGAAAAGTCACACACACACAACAACCACAACAACCACAACAACAACAACAACGACGACGACGACGACGACGACGACGACAACAACAACAACAACAACAACAACAACAACAACAACGACAACGACAACGACAACGACAACGACAACAACAAGAAAAAAGGGCTTTGAAGCCGAACCCGTCTGGTGCTTGGGGAGGAGGGATGGAGGAGGGGGAAGAGGAGGAGGAGGAGCCTCCCTCCCTCCTTCGGCCTTCCTCCGTCGTGGCTGCTGCTCCCCCCGCCTCCTCCTCCCCCCTTCCCTACCTGTCCTCCTGCTGCTCCCCCTCGCATCGCCCCCCTCCAGTCAGCCTGCTTCTCCTACTGGGATATCCCCCCTTTACGCTCCAGGTCGCTCCCCCCTCTTCCCTCCTTGTCCTCCTGCTGCTGCCTCTCGTGTCGTCCCCCTCCAGTCAGGCCTCCCCCACCTCCGAGATATCCCCCCTTTGCGCTCCAGGTTGCCCCCCTGCCTGCGCGATAACCGCCGCAGGCAGGCTCTTGTTTGATCACCCCCCTCCAAACGCGACCGCCTCTGGGGGGGGATGGCTGTGTGCAGGCGAACAACGAATCCTACAGCGACAGGAGGAGCCGCCAGACATGGGACGTCGTGCCTTCTTCGCAAACCGGCACCCGGCTCCGTAAAAGTCTGGCCACTTACCGGCGACCAGCCTTTCACCTTGAGTCATGTTGTGGCAGTCCCGAGGCCCAGTGCGGGCCCCTGGCGGCCGAAAACCTCGCGCTGTGATCTCCTCACGACGCGAGGATGTGACGGGGAGGAGGATGAGGCGGACGAGGAGGAATAGGAGGAGGAGGAGGAGGAGGAGGAGGAGGAGGAGGAAGATGACGAGAAGGAGGAGGAGGATGAGGACGAGGAGGCGAAGGAGAGGGAGGAGGAGGGGAGGAGGAGGAGGAGAAGGAGGAGGAGAAGGAGGAGGAGGCGGAGGAGGAGGAGGAGGCGGAGGGGGAGGCGGAGAACGAGGACGAGCACGAGGAAGAGGACGAGGAGCCCTGGGGGCGGAGGGGGCCGTGAGGACCAGCACCCCATACTTGCGGCATGTTGCGTGACGAAGGCGGGGCCCCCCCGCGCCGCCGCCGCCGCCGCGCGCCCGCGCCGCCGACGGCGGGCGCCATGCACCGCCTGCCCGCGGTGGGGGCGAGCGGGCCTCGCCACAGTCCAAAAGTTCAAAGTCCTTTTCCTCTTCCTGCTTCTTCTCCTCCTGCTCCATCTCCTGCTCCATCTCCTCCTCCTCCTCCTCCTCCTCCTCCTCCTCCTCCTCTCAGGATTCATGATGCTAGTGATGATGATGGTGATGGTGATGATGATGGTGCAATGATGATGATGATGATGATGATGATGATGATGATGATGATGATGATGATGATGATGATGATGATTATTATATTGATGATGATGATGAGGATGATGATGAGGATGTTGATGACGATGCCGATGATGATGATGAGGAGGAGGAGGATGCGGGTGATCCTGATTGCGATGATCACGTTGATGATGATGGTGATGATGATGGTGATGGTGATGGTGATGATGATGAAGATGGTGGTTGTGATGCTGATGCTGATGATGATGGTAGTGGTGATGACGATGATAGTGGTGATGACGATGACATTGATGGTGGCGGGCGAGTATGGTGATGTTGACGATGGCGTTGATTTTGATGAGGATGACGATGGTGACGACGACGACGACGACGAACGGCGACGACGACGACGACGACGACGACGATGATGATGATGGTGATGATGATGATGATGATGATGATGATGATGATGATGATGATGATGATGATCATGATGATGATCATGATGATGATGATGACGCTGATGATGGTGGTGATGCTAATGGTGATGTTGTTGATGGTGGGGATGGTGATTGTGATGGTAGTGGTGACGGTAGTGGTGATGGTGGTGGAAATGCTACTGGTGATGGTGGTGATGAGTATGAGGTTGATGATGGTGATGAAGATGCTAATGATGATGATGTCAGTGATGATGACGATGGTTGTCATGCTGCTGCTGATGATGATGATGATGATGATGATGATGATGGTGATGCTGATAATGGTGATGACGGTGAAGATGGTGAGGACGAGGAGGAGGAGGAGGAGAAGGAGGAGGATGGGGATCGGTCTGATGATGATGGTGATGATGATGAAGGTGACGATGACGATGACGATTACGATGAGGACCAGCCCTTGGCATGCTCGCCTGGCAGCATGTGGCCGCGTTGCGTTGCCCGTCTGCCGAGCCAGGCCGTCTTTCAGCGCAGCGACCAGGCGGCGCCCGTTACTCCCCGTCATCTCTCCTCCTCCTTCCGCTCCTCATGCTCCTCCTCCTCCTCCTCCTCCTCCTCCTCCTCCTCCTTCCTGACGAATATCATCGCCGATAGGGACCCGATAGCCCACCCTGCCCAGGAACTCGTGTTTTCTTAAGAGGGTCCATCACCGATCCATTGGCGATGTATGGCCGAGAGGGGGATGAGGGGGCAGGGAGGGACGGTACAGGAGGAAGGGGAGGGGAGGGGAGGAGCCAGAGGGGCAGGGTGGAGGGGAGCGGAGGGGGGGCGGAGATGGGAGAAGCCGGACTCTGAGCAGACCCGCTCGGAGTTCGTGCTGAGCAGCCGGATAAGACGGCGGGCTTGAGGGGTGGGGTGCCAGCATTCTGCGGATTTGATACGCTGGCCGTCATTCCCCACCCAGGACGTGGAGGAGGAGGAGGAGAAGGAGGAGGCGGAGGAGGAGGAAGAGGAGGACGAGAAGGAGGGCAGGACGAGGAGGAGGAGGAGGAGGCTGCTCGCGCGCAGGAGCTACACCAGGCAGGCTGAGAGTGGTGACTTAGGGACTATGTTGCGCATTGCCCATACGTGCGAGGAGGAGGAGGAGGAGGAGGACGAGGAGGAGGAGGCAGGTGCTGCTGATTGTACGGCAAGGGCGCCCCTCGGAGACGGCATCCCACGCCCGCCGCTTGGGGGCCTGGGGGTGGAAGCGGGCCTGGTCCCTGTGGGGCCCGAAGCGCTCACCCCCTGGGAAGCCCAGGCCTTGCGGAGGTCGCCTTGGCACGGCAGGAAGCTCTCTGGGGTGCTGGGGCACAGATATGCCCCCATCTCCTTCCGCCCCTCTCTCCTCCTTGCAAATTGTTATCCCCATCCTCCTCCGCCTCCTTCTCCTCTTCCTCCTTCTTATTGTTTTTGCTGACCTCCTGCTAACCTGGTTTGTAAGAGCTGCATGTTGTGCTACTCCTCCTCATCATGAGGACGAGGAGGACATGAGCGCGCGAGGGCCCCAGCTGGCATCGATAGAATGGTCGGCGGTCCTCAGTCTTGAGGGAGGAGGAGGAGGAGGAGGAGGAGGAGGAGGAGTCCCCCTCTCCTTCTTCACTCCCCTCCTCTCCCCTCCCCTCTACACCCCCCTCAACTACCATCCTCTCCCACCCCTCCCCCTCCCCCCTCCCCTCTCCTCCTCCCCCCTAGTCCCAGCTTGAGCACCTCCAGGGGTTACGCTGGGCTGAGCGGCCGCTTTCTGTTGAGAGGCCCCATGTGCGCCACCACACGGCAATTGAGACCTCCAGACGACCCAGAACCCCGACGTCGTGATTTGTTCACAACGTGGACCGGACCTCTTCCCCAGGACCGGATTCTCATCCCGGGTTGTTTCTGGACGGCCCTCTGGCCCGGTGAGAGCCCCCGGAGGCCGACAATTGGCAAGATATTCCCGCCGTAGTTTTTCACAATGACAGGAGGCGGGGGGAGACGAGTGGTCGAGGGGGGAGCCCAGACATCCGACGCCTTCAGTTCTTCAACACGGAGCCCCCAAAAGTCCTGACATTCTCCCCAGGGCGGGCTTTTTATCCCGAGTCGTTGTTCGACTGTCCCGCGTCCCGGCGAGGACCCCCAGATGCCGAAAACGGCCAAAAACCTTCCGCGCTGTTTTCGGCGCGAGCATGTCAGGGGAGGGAGGGGGGAGCCTCCCCGCTGCGGAGGTGTACAAGGAAGGGCAGCTCTGCATCAAGCAGGGCGACCTCGGCAATGAGCTGTTCCTCATCAGGAGCGGTGAGGCCGTCGTCCTCATCGACGAGGGGAACGGCGGCAAGCCGAAGCAGGCCACCGCCGCAATGCGGCTGCCGCCGCACAAGGAGGAAAGGGAGGAGGAGGAGGAGGAAGAGGAGGAGGAAGAGGAGTAGAAATATGAGGAGGAGCAGGACCAGGAAGGGGAGATGAGGAGAAGGAGGAGGAGCAGGAGGAGGAGGAGGAGGAGCAGGAGGAGGAAGAGGAGGAGGAGGAGGAGGAGGAGGAGAAGGGGAGAAGGAGGAGGGTGAGTGATGCACCAATACAACAACACGTTAGAGTGGCATCGCAAGACGCAACGACACGCCGAATAGCTCAGATAAACACGCACCCAGCTCAACGAGCTTCTCAACGACATTCGTCGGGCCCATTGTAGGGGCACCACCGCCTGAGTACGGAAACGTGAAAATTCCGACGTACACGCGTTACGAACGAAGAGCACGCAACTCTGTCAACGCATGCGCCACAGGACCAAGGTTATCTGATGCGATCCGCCGCACGACAAAAGAATTGGTCACGCAAAGAGCATTCCAAGACTCCAAGACATTCAAGTTGCGGACCGGCCAGTCGGATATGACTGGTTTGCTGCGCTCCCTGACGGGGTTCAGATATCAGTACACGACTGCACTGGGAGTCCAAATATCCGATTCTGGCCCTACACGAGTTTCACCAATCACTTGAGAAGCGCACGCACGTCATCATGGATAACTCTGTTTCTTCCCTCCCGATTTCGGAGATAGATGAGGGCACCCGCCCACTTTTGCTCGACTACAACACCATTAGCATTCAAACGTGGGAGGAAGCAGAAGCGCTCCCAAGAGAGACTCACCGCAAGCAGAAGGAGAAGGTCAAAGCGGAAAAGGAACCAGGGAAAAACCTCAACGTGCCAAGAAATAGAAGATAGAAATGATGATTGCGGTGACGATGATCCGGGACTTGGAAAAGATCGCGTGACAGTTTAGAGTTACGAAGCTCCTGTTGACATCCATGATTCCGACTACCAAAGAGGCATATGTTTACCACGAGACATAGCGGAAACGCAAGCCAATGTCTTCACTATCGTACCAGCTTTATGTTCAGGCACGAACCATTGCGTCGACATGCTGGAGCTATGTGGTGGATCTGGAGGCATATATGTGTGTACATATTATATATATACATATATATATGCATATCTATATATATGTATATGTGTATGTGTATGTGTGTATGCTTTCTCAGGGTGGCTCTCCATGGGAATTCTCGAAAAGACGACGAAAGGCAATGTTGGAGACCACTTGGCTCAGCGGGCGTTGGACCAATCCTGGGCTGTGCGCTGCGCTCGCATAGCTTCGCTGAAGCCGAGCTGCAGGACCACTGGCCCGCCCTCGCGCTTCGTCTCGAAGGAGAACCCTCACCCAAAATCTGGAAAGACCACCACACAGCAGACTTGAGTCGGGCCTGTCCCTCTACAGGAGGAATGTTCAAAATTAGTCTAGAAATAGTCTGGGGACGATTTTTTATTTTTTTTTGGAATATGTTTAAGCATTTTAGGGATATTGTGGTGGCCTTCGGCCAGTACCGCCGATCCAGGTCGCTTGGGGTGCCCCCCCAGACTGGGCGGCGACACTTCGCCGACAGACACGCACGCACACGCTCGCAGACATTACGCGCACACACGCACACACACACGCACACAGACACACACACACACACAGACACACACACACACACACACCACATTCACACACGCGCGCCACCTTCGCAGGCACATACACACGCACACGCCGGCAACACACACACACACATGCACGCACCACGCACAGCGCACAAAACACACACACACACACACCACACACACAACAGACACGCATTTCATCGCCACCTTCGTCTTCCCACCCCATTCGTTCGTTTTTGTTTCCGCTCTTGTCCCGTTCTACTTCTCTTTCCCCCTTTCCCCGATTCCCTTCTCGCGCACACGGACAAACATTACCCCGCGCACACGCGCACACACACACCCCTCTCCTCCTTTCCCGGCAGAGCCACTCCAGCAACCCCCCAAAGGGCATAAGCTCAGCCTCGAGGCTGTAGCTGAGGCTCCTTCAAACTCGCACGCCACGGTACCCCCTTCCCCTGAATTCACGCCGCCGGTACCTCCTTCAAACTCGCACGCCACGGTACCCCCCTTCCCCTTCCCCTGAATTCCCCCTCGCAATTTCCTGGGCTCCGATATATTCTGACCTGAAGTGGTCCGGCCAGTTTCGCATGAGACGTCTTGCAGATGTAGGGGGTAAAGGATGCCGCGCACGAAGTTGTCTGACAAATTTCGCTTCAGACATCCTCGCAACTCTGGGCTCAGAGGTGTCCTGACCAGAGGTGCTCCAGGAAGTTTCGCCCGAGACACTCTCACAACTCTGCATTCGGAGATGCCGCGCGCGAGCTGGTCTGGCCAGTTCCGCCTGAAACATCATCACACCATTGCGCGTTGGCCACGTCCCTGCTTGGGAACGGTACTCTCGCCTCACCGCCGGCCACATCTTTTATTGGATACGTATGGTGTTGACGTTCGAGTGCCAGCAACATCCGCGATTGGCAATGGATCCTTCGCCCGAGCTCTAGGTACATCCCCGTCTGGGATGGGTGTTGTCGCCCTCGCTGGCCACATCCCTCATCATTTGGCGTAGTGCTCTCGCCTCAGCGCTGGCCACATCCCTCATTGGTTATGGCGTTGCCGCTCTAGCGTCAGCCACAATCACACGTTGGGGCGCTTATGGTATGCATATTGGAGGGGTTGTCCAGGTTGTCCGGGGTGTTGTCCGAGGATGATTGGGTATACATATACATATATACATATATATATATATATATATATATATATATTCCCATGAAACATCGTAGGAATGGCTCTCTGGTCTTTCCCCCCGATTCCCACGACGCGCTTCAGCATTTCGACGTGCGTCTGCTCCACACGCTTGTTAAGGAAGAAGCGGGTTTTCAAATACGGAAGAGGAGGTGTAGGTGTAGGAGGAGGAGGAAGCAAGAGGAGGACGAGGAGAAGGAGGAGGAGGAGGAGGGGGAGGGGAAGACGGAGGGGGAGGAAGGGGAGGAGGAGAGAAGAAGCGGAGGAGGACGGAGGAGGACGGAAGAAGGAACAGAGGAGGAGACCGGAGAGGAGGAGGACGGAGGAGCAGGAGGCGGAGGAGGAGGCGGAGAGGAGGAGGAGGAGGAGGAGGAGGAGGAGGAGACGGACAGAGGGCGGAGGAGGAAGATGAGGAGGAGAAGGATGAGGGGGAGGGGGACGGGAGGACGGAGGGGGGGAGGGGAGGAAGCGGAGAAGGACGGAAAGGACGGAAGAGGAGAACGGAGTAGGAGAACGGAGGAGGAGGACGGAGGAGGAAGACGAGGAGGAAGTGAGGATGGAAGGGGACGGAGGGGGACGAAGGACGGAGGAGGAGGAGGAGGAGAAGGAGGGGGAGAAGGAGGAGGAGGGGGAGGGGAGGACGGAGGGGGACGAGGGGGAGGAAGCGAGGACGGAGGAGGACGGAAGAGGAGAACGCAGGAGGAGAACGGAGCAGGAGGACGGAGGAGGAGGAGGAGGAGGAGGAGGAGGAGGAGGGGGATGAGAATCCTTTCCTCCCATTCGCGCGATGCGCCCAGGGCACGCCTTAGAACTTCGGCCCCCCCTCACATCGAGCGCACCGCCCCCGGTCGCTGCACCGCGGAGGTCAACACCGTCCGGGAGGGCGATTACTTCGGCGAGAACGCGCTGCTCCACGACGAGCCCAGGAGCTCAAGGGCGCTGGGGGGGGATCCCAGACATGCTCGCGTCGCGAAAAAAACACGACGGAAGGTTTTTCGCCATGTTCGCCCTCTGGCGGTCGTTACCAGGGACCGTCAAACAGGATGAAAAACTAGTCCCAGGGAATGGGATGAGACTTCTGGGGGTCCACGTCATGAAAAAATCATTGACGTCGGAGGTCTGGGATAAGATCTGGACTGGGTTTTAAGCTGGTCAAGCGGGGTTCCAACCTCAAGTGTCATGGCTGCAGGTTCCACAAGTCCGCTGTCTATGGGGGGGGCCCGTCTCTGAGACTAAGCCCAGCAAACGTGTGCGTCAGCCGTAGGTTCAGAGGTCCGCGCCGGCGCCCCATGGCCATGGCAACGCGGGTGCTGCTGGCAACATGAGCAAGACCGAGAAGGCGCTGCAGGCGGCACTTGCTGAGCTGGAGCAGCTCCGCAAGCAGGTGCAGCCGCAGGGCGACTCCCTTGCTGGATCAGCCATGGCGGTCGACCTGGAGGCGGAGGGCGACGGCGAGGGCGAGGCGCACCTGGCTGCCGAGGTCAAGGCCTTGGAGGCGCACACCGTGATCGCCAAGCAGGGCCACGGCAGCTGGGCCGAGGAGCAGCAGCGCGTGCTGGCCGAGAAGCTTGCGCTCGCCAGGAAGAAGCTCCTCGACTCCAAGCCGCTCCACACGCACGTGCAGGCCCTGGCCAGTCAGGTCAAGGCTGGTGCGGCCAAGGTCGCGAAGGCTGAGGGGTGCAGAAGAAAGCTGCTGACGAGCTCGCGCGGGCGAAGGCTCGAGGAGGCCGAGAAGGACCTGGTGCTGCTGCAGCAGCAGCAGGCACAGCTGGAAGGAGAGCCCGGGCCGTTTCAGGCCTCGCTTGGACGCGCGCCAGAGCCCACCCAGCAGGCGGACTTCGTCATGCCGTCGCTGGGGGTGCCCACTGAGGCCCTAGAGAGCATCGTGCTGCAGCTCACGGAGGGCCCTAGTCTTAGTGGCGATGCGAAGAAGCGACTCGTGGAAGGTATCGGCGGCCAGATCAACTAGCTCCTCATGGCCAAGCGTCCGAGGGTTCAGGAGGGTTCGTCTCCCGTGCCCACAGGTACTCCACCTGACGACGATGACGGCGGTGTTGGGCCTCCCGGGACTAAGCCGTGGCCGCCAGACAAGGTTGACGATATGGAGCCGGAGATGATCATGGACCCATTCGGCTCCCTCGAGTCGGCCAAGGCCATGCGTGAGAGTGCCCAGCTGCTCGCGAATGGCGATCAGCCGTTCTAAGTTGATTGTTTGGTTTGTGATGGCATGCGCCTCCTTTGCAAACGGAAAAGGTTCGATCATGATTGCTAATGTGACGTCTTGGGATTCGGTTGCTGGGCGCCTGGAAGCTTTTCCTGATGGTGCGATGGCAATCGCGCTGCAGGAGCATCACATCCTGGACAAGGATAAGCTTGCGTGCTTCCAGACAAAGACTGCGGACTTCGGCTTCGAGGGCATTTGGGCGCCAGCGTTGCCTAGCGGCGCCTCAGAGGTGGGTGCGTCCGCTGGAGTTGCTGTTCTGGCTCGCTCTTCGGTTGCGGCGACAGCTCTGCCTTTCCTTGGCGACGCCGTCTTGGAGCCAAGGCGCCTTGTCGAGGCGCGCGTCCACTGGGGCGTGCAGGGCGGAACTGTGGCGCTGTCAATCCACGTGGTCGAACCCGCTGGCATGGACGAGCAGAACTAATGTATTCTCTGGGCGCTTGCAGGATACGTAGCACGGCGTGCTGCAGCACAGATTGACTTCGTGGTCTGTGGAGACTTACTTCTACATGTGCATGGCGGATTTGTCAGGGTCACAGCTGGCCCGCACCGACGCTTTATTTACAGCTCCACGGCCCGCGACTTGCATGCCAAAGGTGCAGTGTGGGACCGCCATCGACCACGCCATGTTGCGCTCTAACTTGGCGCCACGTGCACGCGAGCCTTGGGCCCAGGAGGGCGCCGCCACATCACCTCGCCCACCGGCGCTTATGGAGCTGGCCGCGGAAGATCTCGAGTTGAAGCTGCGCGCGCCGGTTTCCCCCGCCATCGCCCCAGCGACGCCGCGCCCTTGCCTCGGCCGCTGCTCGCGCCGTGGAGGCGCCCAGGGGCCCCGTCGAAGCCCAGGATATGGCGTTGCACGCAGTCGACGCCGAGCTCTCGGATAGGCGCGACATCGTTGGGCCACGGCGTCAACGGGCCAGGTTGAAACCAGGTTGCAGGCGGCCACACGGGCGCCCCCTGCCAGGCGCGCTCGATTGGGCCCCGAGGCGCAGGCCATGGAGGTAGTTACGCGCTGGGCTCGGCACTTGACGGGGGCCAGGGCCCCTTGCAGGAGGATATCCGGCGCTGCATCGCGCTGATATTTCGCGCGCTTCCACCGCAGAGCCACGGCAGGGTTGCGCGCTTCACCATAAAGACGCAGGCAATATTCACAGGCATCCCCAGATCCCGCCCCACCGCAGCGCGGATGAGCAGGCTCCCCTCGCCCAGGCCATCGAAGTTTCCAGCGGGGGGACTTCGCTGGCGCGGCAGGGCGCACGGTGCAAAGATGCCGAGAGCGCCACGACATGCCAGCTTCTGCGAAACAGGCTGCGCGGGTGAATTTCGCCCAGGACAGCATGGCGAAAGGGGCCAGCAGGGCGCGTCGAGGCACCGAGACGAAGGAGCTGCAGGCTGCACTTTCAGAGTGGTGCGATCGCGCAACAGCGGCGTCGTCATTTCGCGTTTGTGATCGCGAGATAACCCCGTTGGCCAAAATATGGAGGTGCCACGTCTGATGTCAGCCAGATGTCCCAGACGACGCAGAAGGCTGGCCGCGGTTGCCAGACATCGCGGGCGAGATGACGAAGAACGCTATCTCATCGTTTTCACCGACCGCGGCGATGGGCCCTGGCAGGATCGGGGCGCGCGCCTTCTCTGCAGCTCTCGGATCGGGGCCCGTGCGTGCTCGCTGCCATGTTCTGCTGTTTTGAGAAAATCCTGCGCTGGCCAGATGGGAGACTTTCGCGCGGGATGGCCTGTTTGCCGAAGCCGGGCAGAGGGCGCAGGCTCATCGCGCTCGTGGATGGCGCCATCAGGATCTGGTCGGAGGTCAGGCCCCAAATCCCCCAGGACTGGGCGAGCCAGAACCGCAGCGCTGACATCCGGGGGCAGGGGGCAGGACGTTCATCTTCGGATTCGGCGTTTCGGCTCAACCTGGAAGAGGAGATAGCGGAGGCGCGCCAATTGCAGCCATTCGCGGCGCTCATGGATGCTTACACGTATTTCGAGACTAGCAGTGCTGGACGAGGCTCGGGCCGTTGGGGTGAGTCCCAGATTGGCATGGATGGTCATTGAGCTGCATCGCCAGCCGAGACGGCTCAGAGCTTTTTGTTCGGTCAGCGTGGCGGTCGCGGCATGGCTGGGCAGTTTCGCGGGGCGTTCGCGCGCGTGCTTCATGGTCGTCGCGCCGCTGCATTGGCTGCCACTGAGGATTCGCGCCCCTGCGGTCGCCCTTAGGGCGCTGATCGACGACGTTAGTTTAGTCTGCGCGGGATTGCGAAGTCCGCGGGCAATCTGGGCAGGTTGCGGCGGGCGGTCACCAGGTTCGGAGAGAGCGCGAAAGAGCTGGGCATCATCATGCAGGTCGACAAATCGGGGCACGTTGCATCCAGCACCGCAGCGGCCAAGGCACGCAAGAAGCATGGAGGAGCTGAGGACTGCGGTGCAAAGGCTGACGCGCAATATCGGGCAAGATGTGGGAGGTGTTCGCAAGTCTCGACGACTCACGTCTCCGCGAATTGCTGGGACGTTTGCACGGCGGCCGCGCATTAAGATGCATCAGAGGGCTGCGGCTAGGAAAGTGCTATGCTTGTGGAAGACAGGATTGCGGCCCGGCGCAGGGCACGGCGCTGGCGTCGCGGGCCCGTCAGACACACGCGTGGTTCAAGTTCGCGCGGGGGCAGGTCGGCTTGCAGAGCCCCGGCCCGGAGCGCCCAGCCTCGCATTATTCG
The DNA here is from genome assembly GCA_963575745.1 of Prorocentrum cordatum. NCBI lineage: Eukaryota > Dinophyceae > Prorocentrales > Prorocentraceae > Prorocentrum > Prorocentrum cordatum. The sequence continues at coordinate 163,372 of CAUYUJ010016494.1, read as the reverse complement.
CGTCAACGCAGCGAGCCAAGGAGTCCGATCACCTCTCTCTCTCTCTCTCTCTCTCTCTCTCTCTCTCTTTATATATATATATATATATATATATATGTGTGGCGACATTTGACTTGGCGCGCAGATACGCGGCTACGATTTGGAGCTTCGGGCGTCTCTCAGCCAGCTCCACCGCGCCCGGGCGGAGATTGCTGCCCGTATGGTTCTTCGTGGACAGTCCACGCGGGCCAATGCGAAGGGCCCCAGTTCCTCGGCCATCCTCGCCCTGTGGGGGATTGGCTGGTACATGTGTTCCTCTACGGTGCTGGCGAATGATTGTGATGCGTCGTTCAGCCCCATGGCGGTCAGCCCCCCAGACCTCCGCCGCCACTTGGCGGAGTCGATCGGGCGGTGGCAAGGCGAGCGCATCGCGTCCAGGTTCGAGCGCCCGCAGGGCGACCAGGCGCAGCGATGCTTGCGGGCGGTGAGCCGACGCGCGGGCGCGCCCAAGGCCGCCGGGGCCGAAGGCCCGCAGGCGCCCAGTCCGCGCGCGGACTGGGCCGGGCGCGGACTGGGCCGGGGAACCATGGACGAGGCAGGCGAAATATGATCTGCAGCTGGCCGAGTCCCCCACGCGTCTAGCCTGCTCAGCGCCGAGTGATTTGTCGGGGCGCTGCTTCTCTGGATGCCCTGAGGTTGTTGCCCCCAGAGATGAGTCTGAGGTGGGCGGCAAGGCGCTGCCTGATGGGTTCGTCGAACATTCGGAAATATATGCGTGGCGAGGGGCTGCAGCAGGGGGGGCGGGGCGCCTTCGACGCGGGGGTCCGCCTGTCTTGCGCGCCGCCCTCGCTGCCCAACGTAAAGAACGGGCACCCTGTGAAGCATCGGAGGGGACTGGGGCGCGCCCGCCGAACGGTTCGGAAACGCTGTCTTCACAGACGGGTCGGGGCTGGCACCATCTACCCCCGAGCTCAGGCTTCGCGGCTGGTTTGTCATCCAGTTATCTCGCCAGGGTGCTCCACTTCGAGCGGTATTGGCCCGCTGTCTGGGCCTCTGAAGACGGTTGGTCGTTCGGAGAGGCACGCTCTCTTGATGGTTGCCAGGCTCTTCGGGCCTGACTTGCAATGCGTTTTCATTGACCTTCTGGCTTTGCAGGGCGAGGCTGCCCACCAGGGCCAGAGCTCGAAGTCGCATCGACCGCGCATGCCGCGGCATGGAGAGCCCTTCGGTCTCAGCCGAGGCGCCCACTGCGCGCTGGATCCCCGCCCACTTAAGCGTCGACGAGCACCTTGGGCGGAGGCTCAGCCCCCTGCTGCTCCGCGGCAAGATGCGGGCGGACCGAACGGGGCGCCGACGCGCGAGCTGCGCCCAGGGACTACGAGGAGACCCACAAGGTGGAGGCGCGGTTTGTCAAGCAGGCATCGGCCTACACCGGACGGGCCACGCAGCGAACCTCGAAGGATGGCAAGTGCGAGCCCGCGGTGTCGGACGCTCCTCGACGCCTAGCTGAGCCGCGCGCTGCGCCCGCTCAGGCCACCTCGCACATCGCCGCCTAGCTGACCGACGGGGCGCACGTTTGTCGCGGATGTACAACGGTGGCCTGGAACCTGCCCCCGCGCACTCCATGCCAAACTTCGAGACAGGGCGCTCTGCGAGCAGAGGCCATCCCCCAGCATGGAGACGGCGCGCATAACAAGTTGCCCGAAGCCGCTTCGCTCGCCGCGGCTGCGCTCGACGCTGCATTCGTTTCAGAGGACATGGGCCGCGCGGGGGGCGGGACGCTGTCTCCGAGTGGGCAGCGGCCAGGGTCGCCGGGCGCAGTTGCCATCGGATCCGAAGATTTGGCCCCGCTGTCTTTTGCAAAGTGCGCGTCGCCTGGCCCGGTGGCGGAGCGCCCGAGCAGCTGCCAGAAGCACGCGCGGGCGCCGTCACAGGCGAAGGGCGGTCAGAGAACTTCGTGGCCAACATGAACTCCAGAAGGAAGCGGATCCTGAAGGGACTGCGCCCTAAGGATCATGCGCCACTGGCCCTGCACGCCGCACCTGGGTTGTCGGCGGCGGGCGCGGAGCTGCAGGTGGCGAATTCATCGACTACTTGATCGTCGCTGCATGGCCTGGATGCGCACTCCCAGGGGCGAGCCCGTCTGGCCTGGATGCGCATCCCCAGGAGCGGTGAAGTGAGCATGGCGTTGAATGCTTTATTCCGCGTCTGGTATGGATGTGCATTCCCAGGGGCGCGTCCTGTCTGACCTGGACGTGCATTCCCAGGGGCAGGTGACGGGTGCTGCTATTCTTGGTACATTGTACCCCTCGTCTGGCCTGGATGTGCATTCCCCAGGCCGGGTCTGGCGCTGCGCGGCTGGGAATCGGGCGGCCCCTGTCGTCGGATGCGATGGAGCTCGCGTCGCGTTTGGCGTTGCGGATTTCGCGGGAGATACTAGGTGCGCTGGCTTGTTCCCCCCCGCAGTCGTCAGAACCGTTAGAACGCTAAGTCCTGATGAACCCCTGTGAGGGAACACCTCAGGCTCGCGTCGCTTTGTGGAGCTGGATGGCCTGAGGAAGCGTCGAGCTGGGAACACCTCAGGCGCAGCGTCGCCGCGTCTTTGCCGAGGAGAAGGTGTCCCTCCTGCTGGTGCTACCCCTCGTCTGGCCTGGATGTGCACTCCCAGGGGCGAGCGTGAGTGAACTCTTCGACTGCGTCGATGTGTTTCTGTTGCACGTTCCTGGGCGCAGTGCTGTGCGTCGGGGACGTCAGATTCCTCGTCTGGCCTGGATGTGCACTCCCAGGGGCGAGGCTGCATCCTTTCGTCGACGGATGCTGTCGATGAATTGATTCATGTTCCTCGGCGTGCTGGCGTGCGTCGAGGACTTCAAATTCCCTGTCTGGCTTGGAGGTGCATCTCCAGGGGCAGGCCATGTTCAAGCTGGGGAGCCTCCGCCGCGTCCTTTGAGGACGCCTCGGGATCCCCGCCGCCCGCGCCCGCCAGCTGTCCGCCCTTTGGGACGGCTGCGTTCGGCCTCTTTCCTCGTTCCTCATCCCTTCCTCCTCCTCCTCCTCCCTCGTCCTCCTCCTCCTCCTCCTCCTCCTCCTCCTCCTCCTCCTCCTCCTCCTCCTCCTCCTCCTATCCTTACCCAGAGGAGCTTTTTCTTGTTTTCTTTTCTTAGAAAGCAAGAATTCGTGCTTTCACTGTTGTAAATGAGAAAGTTCTGATTTCTGGTTTTCCTTGTTGGTCGCACTTCCGCGTCGTTGCCGCGGAGTTCTTCACGCAGAGACAGTTGTTGATGCAATCGCGCGGGATCTTGCGTTTGTTACGTGGGTTCCGCTTAGTCAGGCGTGTGGGTTGTCAATCGGCAGACTTCTCAGCGCGCCATTTGCATCTGACTGATCCCTCCGTTTGTCGCAGGTGCTGCCGTTGTTGTTGCTGGTGTTTTTTGCTGGTGTGCCGTTATCGTCGTTGTTGCTAATTGTGTTGTCAATGACGTTGTGGTGTTATTGATTTGCTACGCCGAGCGGCGTATCGCTCCATGTGCCGTTGGTTTTGGCTCTCATGTTCGATGTTCCCCAGCGCCACGAGTACAACGCGCGCAGTGTGTGTGTGTGCTGTGTTTCCGTCGCGCGCGATGCGCTATAGGCTCGCATGCTGCGCGCCGCGGCGATTCATGTTAACTGGCGTTTGCTGTTGTGCCGTGAGCCTCGTGGCACATCGTTCCCGATGGGAGCGGCGCTGTGCGTGTACAGCGCTATTGCAAAACAAAATCCTGCTCATCCTCATTGTGTTCGTCATCCTCCCCCTTTCCCCTCATGAGTTCTCCTGCCTCCCCTCCTCGTATTCCTCCTCCGCCTGTTTTTGTTCCTCCTTTCCCCCCCCCTCCTCCTTCTCCTCCTCCTCCTCCTCCTTCTCCTCCTCCTCCTCCTCCTCCTCCTCCTCCTCCTCCTCCTCCCCCTTCCCCTCCTGTTCCTCCTCCTCTGTCCCCTCCGCTTCCTCCTCCTCCTCCTCCTCCTCCTCCTCCTGTTCCTCCTCCTCTCCCCAACCTCCCCTCCTCATCCTGCTCATCCTGCTCATCGTCCTCCGCTGGGGGCGGCACGGCGTGTTTCGGCGGTCGAGCTTGGATTTCGACGCGCGTCCGTCTCAGCCGACGCTCATGCTTCCATGCATGCAGGCATGAGCGTCGGAGGCCACGGCCATGGCGTCCGTGTCTTGGCCGTTCCGCCTCGTCTTACCTCCTCTTTGTTGTCCTCCTCTTTGTGTCCACCCCCCTCCAATCGGCTACGCGGGCTCAGTGGGCCCCACTACTGCTGGCCGTGCCGCTCGCCTCTGTCGGCTCATCATTGTCATCGTCGTTAGTAATGGGATTCGTTCAGATCGAACCGATGTTCGAGAGGACCGCCTCGAGCTCTTAATAGCTCGAGGCGGTCCTCTGTCGTTCCGTTTGCTCCTCTGGATTCGTGGGGGGATGCATCGTGTCCCCCGATCTTCTCCTCCCATCCCTCCTGAACACCCCCATCCGTTACCTCCAGGTTCGAGACTTCCCCCGCCCCTTGGAGGCGTGCCCTTCCCATGATTTGCTCATCGGGTCCATCAGTGCAGCCACCTCAGCGCCAATTGGGAACTGGCTCTTGACATACTCTCTCAAGGCAGGGTCGGTCCTCGCGGGGGTTGGGGTGGTTTGTCTTCGCCTCGGCCTTGGCTTTGACACGGGCCGCCCTGGCCCTGAGATTACCCAGGGCGCTTTCGAATTGATCGTTGAAGCTTTTATAGTCAGGGCTCGAATGTTCCTGGACGTGCGCGCTCCACAGGCTGTCCAAAACTCTGGTTCTAGCTTCTAGCCTCTACCCTGATGCGATCATGAACCCCCTGATTTGTAAGCTTCTCGCCCCCCATCGTTCGATACATGTCAGCGTGAAATCTGCAGACAGCCCACTGAATCGCTCGAGCCAGCGCTATCGCCGAGCCATCTTTCTCGAGTCGGGGAGCGAGGGGACAACGATGATGAGTAGCACCAGTGCAGAAAAGGGGATGGCCGACTGGTGGAGAGGGGGGAGGGGTATACAGGAAAAGAGACTTGCATGAGCCCGCCAAATAGTCAGCTGGACTCTGGATAAAAGCCCGAACTCTCGAAGAAGCATGGCGATCCGCGTTCTTGAATCAGCGGGGGACGCATTGTCGGCGGTTGTGGTATTCCTGTTTCGCACGGTCGTGTCCCCAATGATTCCGAGATTGTAATGTTTCGTTTCGTATTGGGTGTTCGGTCATATTGCGCGCTTCAGTCGGTCGCTTTTTCTAGTCACTGCTTGTTTATTCTGAAGGATGTATCAAGCGAAACGTCCATCTACCACAATACTACCACAAAGATATGTCATACGGCTATCCTCTTGAGCCTCTCGAGCGGGCCTTGCGGGGCTCAGGGATGGACCATGCGGAGGCTCTATGGGGCCCAAACTGTTTTGTTCGGATTTAAGTCCTTTGGCACATGGGCCATTCATTAGGAATAGTGCTCGAGGGCTCTAGCTTTGCTCTGGCTGGGGATGGAGTCGATTGAGAGACCCCGACACTGGAAACTGGGCATTCGGTGATCTGGGGGTCAGCTGCAGGGCCCACACATCAGTGCACACAGAGCGCCAGCTTGCGCAGAAAAAGTAACAACACCAGCCACGGCTTCGCAGAAGGGAGCCTGGCGGAGGAGGAGGGGGAGGGATATCTAGACCAGGATGGTGAGGATTGGGAGGAAATACGGAGCATGCAGTTAAAACAGCGCAAACGACGAGTTGACCTGAACAATTGGCAGAAATTGCACCCTTTGGAAAATTGTTCGCTCCCACGTGGCGCGGTGCGACACTGAAGCGATTCCTGCAAGAATCAAGTTCAAACTTTCGTCGTGAAACGTGTTGTAAAATCGGGGGCTCCCCTTAACCCCGATGGAAAGAGTCATGTGGACGAATTGATGAGACTTTGGTTGCAATGAATATCCCAACGAATTCATCAGGACAAGATGCCGAAGGCACAGGTCGAGCAATCGATGCTGAGTGCCTCTAGGCACGCGCCTCGGCGCCGTCCTCAAAATCTGCATGTACTCTATGAGTGAGTCGCCTGCAGCGGACAGCACGTCACTACCGTCAAAATCACCAAGGTGCCTGGCGCAGAAAGATGTTGCCCACCGTGCCAACACGCCAGACTCTGCCCCTTTAGTTTTCAAATGTGGCGAACCACGAGTCGAGATCATGCCAGTGGTCAGCTCCGAAAGTTGGTAGCTCAAGTCAACGTGTTGCTCCGAGCACCAGACTTTGTAGTCGTTGAAATACCTTCGCACGGACCACTCGATGACAGTGTCATTGTTTCCCTCGACGTTCCAAACATTCGAGTCGATGCCAGCCCAAATGACTGCATGAACAAAATAGTGACACACGCCCAAATACAGGCAATGTAGCGTGTCGCAGTGGAGAATTTGCTCAGTTATGCCGACGCTGGAATTGAACAGTGGGTTGCGATGGTGCACCCTATCTAAGAGCCTTCCCTTTTTGTCGACGTGTCGTCTCCAAAACGTACACGTGAAAGGCAAATACTTAATGGTAATGTCTGCGATGTCTAAGAGGTCGGCAGACGGCTCAAGTCTGTCGAATCGTTTTAGAGGGGGGTCAAGATCATTCACATCACGCCTCAGAATGTACCCTTTCGATGCTTTGGCTTTGTCGAAATGGAGGCCGCCACCAACGATGATTTTCGAACGGATGTCCTCGCTTGTCACGTCGATAGTGTATTCGCACCGTGTGCACGCCTCGTCGTACGTCAAAGCGTGGCGTCCCCACTGATGGCCAGCCAACGTGATTCCAGCAAACCTAGGCGAACAGAAATCGAGGGTCAACCCACTGGAGTGGACATCCCAAGACGGCCCCTTGAGGCCTCAAGACGTGCCCCCCACGGGGCCCCAGGAGGATGAGAAGTGGAAGGGGGAGTGGGACGAGTGAGTGGGAATGGGGAGTTGGGGAGGAGGAGGAGGAGCAGGAGGAGGAGGAGGAGGGCAAGGATGAGAAGGAGGAGGGGGAGGAGGAGTCGGAGGAGGAGGAGGAGGAGGAGGAGGAGGAGGAGGATAGGACACTCGAGGAGGAGTGGCAGCGGGAGGGAGGGAGGAGCGGAACGAGAAAGAGGAGTCGGGGCAGTGATTCTGACTCAGAGACTTGTCGCATATGGTATTAATTGGTGGGGTTGTTAGTACAGTCTGTTTGTCGACCTCGCGTTTTCGTATTCCTCCTCTGCCTCCTCACCTTTTGTTCTCCTTCCTATATACCCCTTATGTTTTGGACCCGCGGAGCTGGAACAAGTCGCTCTTGCAAGCTGGGCACCAAATGCACGGAACGTGAGTCGATTGCCACGTGGGGAAGCCCAGTTGCAGACAGAATGCTTCCCAATCTCTTTTGATTTGGCACACGATGAATCTTGACGACAGCAAAGGCTTGTCGCGAGCAAGCTTACCGTACACAGAGTCAGGGTCATAGGCGATCTTGTCCCAGCGAGTCAAGGATCTCTCGCCAGATGCCGCCAAAGATAAACTCCATGACATATACCGAAAGACCACCGCCAGTGTGCACCACCCATGACATCCACAACGGCAAAACTCTTTTTTTGCGACAGCTGCAACCAACATACGATTGTTTGTCTGAATGTTATATATAGTGATCGCCACAAGTGTTTCGGCTCTAGGCCCTATTGGCCTGTTGAATTTTATACCGTCCAAATACATGGCAACTGGAAACACACACCTCTCGTCACCATCTCGAAAACGATGTGGATGCCGCTCGTACTCGAGAGTCCACTCGGTCAGATCGAGATCAACCTTGTTAATGCCACTTGCGGTAACTTCTGCATCGAGCATCTCATGAGGAGGCGCCACAAGCAATTCTTTGACACACCTTCTGTTTTTTATCCACATGGGCACCGATATTGATTCAAGATGCGGAGCGTCGCCTGGCACAGGGAGAACAGTGTCAAGATGCCGCTTATATGCGCCAGTTGATGCCTTATCAGGGGCAACTGCGTATCGTTTGATACCGCTGCCACAACATCCCGAGAGAACGCACCAATGACACAACGTGCACAAAGCTTTTGCATCAAGCTTACCAGATGCATACAGCGTAATCAACAAGCCTTCGAGCTTGTTTGATGCCTCCAACTTTGCAGACACAGTATCCTGATGATCGTGGTGCTCCCATGAATGAAACCTAACAGGTGACCGAGAATACGTTCGCCGCTTCTTTTTGGGAGCCATATGGGCCAAAACTACAACTGTCAATTTCAAGTGGCGTTTCATGTTGATATATCTGGGGTCTTATTAAGGGCCTCTGGAGCGCGATCCTAGCGAGGTTATTTATTTGTTTTTTTTGTTATTGTATTCTCATATTCGAATATTCTCATGTCACCGGAACCGCATGTTTTATTGTTCAAACTCGTTTTTTTCATGTATTCTTGAATTCCAATTATCCAATATTCTCAGTTTCTAATATTCAAATGTGAGTTGCCGGAACCCCCGCCTCGAGCCTAATTGGGCTGGGGGTTTGCGCTCGGCGAGACGCATCACGGTGCACCGCGGCCGCGAATGGCGGCGTCGGGCCAGCGGGCGACGAAGGGGAACAGAAGTGAAGAGAGTCCTTCTAAATACGATCCTCCCACCGCCGATCCTACTAACACACGCCGCGCGCGCGCTACACACTCACACACGCACATATATCCTCCGCGGCTCCCCCTCCACCTCCGTAAAAGAGAGGCAGGGCGGGAGGGGGGTTCATGCAATTCAGACGGAGCAGAGAGACATCTTAAGACGGGCCTCGGGGAGCCAGGACCCCTGGCTTCATTGCGCTCGGGCGACGCCGTACCCTGGCGCTTTCGTCCCTCAGCACAGCGCTAAAGCGAGACAGAAGAGGTGGATGTTCTCAAAACGAGATCCAGAGTAGTGTCCAAGTGTTGCGATGAAAGCGAAAATCACGACATTCCTCCAATAATCCTATCACGTGACTGCGCCAGACCTACTTTGGAGGCTCCCGAGAGCTACCCGAAAGCTACCCGAAAGCTACCCGAAAGCTACCCTAAAGCTACCCTGAAGCTACCGTCTGATTTTGTGAGGATGTATCGAGCGAGACGCCCACCTACCCAAAAGCGACCCTAACGCTACCCTAAAGCTACCCTAAAGCTACCCTAAAGCTACCCTGGAGCTTCCCTGAAGCTCCCGCGTATTTTTTTCAAGGTTTTTAGCTCGAATCGGGTCCACGGGATGCCGACGAGGGTGATTGACGTGACAGTTTGAGGCAGGAATTGGAGGAAGAGGAGGAGGATGGTGGGGCGGAGAAGGAAGGAGGACATGGTTCCCGCTATCGCAGCACTTCCAGTCGAATGACTGTGAAGTAGTTGGCGCCCCGTGCTGGCCAACTGAGCGCGCAGCTGTGATTGCGCATGCCATTCGAAGTCCCTTGTCCCTTTATCTCTCTCGAGGGTGAGTTCTCCCTCCCCCACGTGGAATGCACGCGCCTGAAACACAGCAAAAAATGCCTCGCTGATCAGCGAGGGCTCGTATGTAGAGTGTCGCTGATGCACTCTACTGGCTGGACGTCGCGTCCTCCTCGTTGAGGCTGTTGATGCGGCCCACCAGCTCCCCGATGTCGTTGATCTTGTCGGTGATCTCGTTGAACTTCGCCATCGCCTGGTTCATGTCTGTGCACTCGACGTCCCAATCCTCACCGTCATCGAACATGGCCTTCAGGTTCGCGTCCTGCTTGATGAACTTGTCCAGGCGGGAGATCGCACGCTGCAGCTTCCCTTCGAAGCGGTCGGTCTTGGCCCACTTCAGAGAGGGTTCGTCGCCGTTGATCTGCTCCAGCAAGCGCTTGGTTTTCTTCATCATCTGTGAATGCTGCGTAGTTGTTTCACGTGCCTTCTTCTTCACGACAGCCTCCGAAATTGGCGCAGATTTCTTGCCAGCTTTCCCTTTAGCCTTGGCCTTCCCTAATTTAGTAGTTGCCGCCTGAGCCTTGGCCGTGGCCTTCACTTTAGCTGACGGCGAGCCCGTCGTCGCCTTGCTCGACGTAGCATCCTGGAGCTTCTCCTGGTCCTTGTCCTTGTTGTGCTCGGTGATCTCGGCCTTGCTCGCGCCGACCTCCTCGACCCTCTTCTGAAAGGCTGGAGCTGCAGCCTTGGGCGGCGTCTCGAACTGCTGCGTCGCACCCACTTGCGAGCCCGAGGCACAGCTTGAAGACGTCTTCTTGTCGTTCATCTCTTCCTCCAGCTGACCCCACGTCGTCCTCTTGGATTTCTTGTCCATGTCCCTGAACCTCCGAAACTGGATGCGCTTGGAGTCCTTGTCGATGCGCACCCTCTTTGGCCCAGCCTCGATGCAGGACCTCGCTATGTTCATGCAGCCCGCGATCACGGCCCTCGGGTTCATGCCGAGCCCGCCCTCGGCTTGGGTCATCGCGTCGAAGTTCATCCACTCGCCCAGGCGCTCATCCTCGTGGATGGTCTGCATCAGCTTTGACCTGCTCTCCTGAATCGAGTCGTACTTTGATTGCAGCCAGTCCTTCCGCCAGGTCTTCTTGGCGTTGCCGTCCATCGCATTGTACTTCGCCTTCCGCTCGTCACAGCTTACCAACCACAAGTATAATCTCCTGCCCAGCGATGACTGCATGGTCACGTTCGCGAAGTTGGTCCGCGCCGCGTCGTCCAGGGCGGGGTCCTTGAGGCTCTCCATGTCCGCCAGGAACTTCTCGTCGATCAGCGTCTCCTCGGTGGGCACGTGCTCGCTCTTCGTCGAGCTCATGAAGAGCTCCACCAGCATCTGCTCGATGTCACTCTCCCCCTCTTTGACTGGCTGTGGCCGCATTTTGCTGCTAATCTACAAAGCTCTTATTCGTTCTCTTTCTCCTCCTCCGCCTCCTCCTCCTCCTCCTTCCTCCTCCTCCTCCTCATCATCACCATCATCCCACTTACTCTAGCAGCACCTCCCCTAGAGGTCAACTGCAATCGTCATGGACGGAGGAGGAAGAAGGTACTAGAGGAGGAGGCGGAAACCAGGGAGGAGGGGAGAATGAGGAGTGAGGACCTAAGGGGGATAGTAGGAAAGCCATCCCTCAAGCAAAAAAGGACGAGCGTCCTTGAGACTGTTCCTGAGGAGCGTGGCATGGTCGTTCATCGAGTCGAGCTCCTCTTCGAATTGCTTGAAGACGTCCATCTGGGACACGGCTTTCTCGGCGGCCTCGCACGCGCGGCAAGGGAGTAGATGACGAGAGTGATGGATAAGAACATCGGTCCTGCTCCTGGTCCTCCTCCTGGTCCTCCTCCTGGTCATCCTGGTCCTCCTCCTGGTCCTCCTCCTGGTCCTCCTCTTCCTCTTCTCCCTCTGAGCCAGTGCCCTGGATCGACGAGCGAACCCGCGGAATAAATCACAACATGGGCCTCGTGGTCCCGAACCAAACCAGGTCGACATCGTACTCCTCATCATCGATCCTCGTCGAATTCTGCATGCTCTCTTCGGCGATTACTTGGTTGGGCAATGCTCTTTAGTATCCTGAGGCACAGGCTTTGCACGAGCTCATTGTCTAATCATCGCTCTCTGGCGGCGGCGAAATCGGGATGTGCCGTGGCAGCACCTTTGCCGACTTCATGGGTGTCGAAGGTGGCGAGGCGATCGGCTTCGCCGTTGGCGCAGCCGCTGCGGGAGGCACACTGGCGGCAGGCTTCTTGGCAGGAGGAGGCTCCGCGATAGCTGCAGATGGCCTCTTGAGCGTCTTGCAGACTGCGTGCGCGTCTACCCCCATCGACTTCAGGAGAGCGACTTTCAAGTTGCGAACCTGCTCCTTGTTGATCTCGCCCGTGCAGTAGCGTTCTGCGATGGAGTTGCTCCACTCGATCGCCTTCACCTCCATCTCCTCGCTCGTGGATGCAACTGAACTGAACGCTCTGATGTTCAGCTGTACTATCTGTGGGGGCTGAGCGTGCGTCTTGATGCACACCAATCTGTCGGGAGACTTGCCAGGCTGCATGTCGGTTCTGCAGGTCACCCACACCTTTTTCTCATCGTTGTCATAGCCGCTGAACGTGGGCACGACTCCAGTATTCGATGCCTTCGGCGCGGCCTTCGTGGGAGGAGCTCTCGCAGTTCCCGACGATCCCTTGCTGAAGTCGCCAGTGAACGTACCTACTGTGACCGAGCATATCTCCCTCCTGGTGCCGTCAGCGAAAACAGCGATCATCCGGTCGACGGGCTTCGCATTCTCAGCCTTCTCCATGCTGGTTGCCCACTCGGCGTGCTGAGACGAAAACTTCACGCCGTGCTTGAGGCGGTACCCAAGAGCCGCCTGCGGGTCGAATCCATAGACGAAGCCGTCGTCCTCATCGTCAGCTGCGGCAGGAACGTCCTCTGTGTCCTCCTCAGGATCTGAAACGTGTTCTTCCTCTTCGCCCTCGCCGTCGTCGCCCTCGTCGCCCTCGTCGGCTGAGGCCGGCTTGCGGTGGCAAGCTGGCAGGAAGCCCAGGTTGACAAACCACTGCGGGGCCCTGCCGTTCAGGGCCTTCGTGCGGTAGGCCTTCACGTGCAGCACCGCCTTCTTGAGCCTCTTGCACATCTCCTCCTTCCAATCCGCCATCTCCCTAATGCTGTCGAAGTCCAGAGGGACGCCCTTCATGCGAGCGAGCTTCGCCAGGGCCTTCTCCCACGTGGTCTTCCCGATGCAGAGCGACGGCTGGGCCTGCGACAAAAAAAAGAGGAGACGGAGGAGAAGGAGGAGAAGGAGGAGGAGAGAAAGGAGGAAGAGAGAAGAGGAGGAGGAGGAGGAGGAGGAGGAGGAGAAGAAGGAAGAGGAGAAGCAGTAGGATGATGAGGAGGAGGAGGTGGATGAGGAGGAGGTGGAGGAGGAGGAGGCGGCAGAGAGGAGGAGGTCTGGAAAAGGGGTGGCTGAGTCGACGCTGTTTCGAGTAAGTCCCGAGTAGGGCCTCGGGAAAGGCTCGAGCCTTTCCCGAGGCCCTACCCAAGATTGATTCGAAACATTTTGCCTCTGGGGTCCTCGGCTATGGCGAGGAGAAGGCCCTTGTACTCCTCGATCTGATTTTTCTGGATGCCGCTCTCTGTGTCGTACCTCAGGAAACTCGGCTTCTTCACATGAGGCTTGATTGCCTTCGCGAGCCGATCCGAAAGCTCCATGTTTGAGCCCGCGGCCAAAATGGCTACGGACGAATGATTGCGATGATGACGATGATGATGATGAGGATGATGATGATGATGATGATGATGCTGGTGCTGATGCTGATGCTGATGCTGATGCTGATGCTGATGCTGATGCTGATGCTGCTGACGATGATGATCACGATACGGATGATGATTATGCTGCTGCTGCTAATGGTGATGACCACCTTACCGTCAAATGTTGGATATGACTGTGATCTACTCTGAGACGATGGCGTCGGTGACGATGTAAACTAATGACGGCCCAAGTTCCTGACATTGGCGATGCTGATGTGGGGATCTCCTGCTCCTCCTCCTCCTCCTCCTCCTCCTCGTCCTCCTCCTCCTCCTCCTCCTCCTCCTCCTCCTCCTCCTCCTCCCCTTCAGGATGTCAGAGGGAACGAGCGTGGGTGCTTTCCCCCTGCTAAGGATGGCGGCGAGATGACGGGTGGAGGGGCGACGCGAGGTGGCAGGTGGGAGGACGAGCGAGCAAGCGCACAGAAAGCAGGCGCGGGCCGCGGGCCTGCGTTATCTTCTCCTCGGGGCCAGCTGCAGCATCAGCATCATCCACAGGAGGTGGGACTTGTTGAGCATCCTCAAGGGGCACGGTCGAGGAGAGGAGGCGGTAGGGAGGTGGGGTGGGGGGGCATGGACGTGCTGGCGAACGCATTCACCTATCCTTCCGACCGCCCCCTGGGATTCGGAGCGCTGAGGTGTGCCCACGTCCGTCTTCACTCCACGTGTCTCCTCCTCCTCCTCCTCCTCCTCCTCCTCCTCCTCGTCTTCATCTTCTTCCTCCTCCTCCTCCTCCTCCTCCTCTCCTACTCATCCACCTCTCTGCAGACCCGATCGGTCCTCGGCTGAAGGCTGGCTGTCGTCGCTGACTGCAATGGGGGGCTGCAGCTGCGCGACCAGCGTGTCGGGGTCCGCAGCAGCAGCAGCAGCAGCAACCTTCGAACATGTGATACCCCCTACGCACATCGAGCTCGTTCGAGGGGCTGCGGGGCGATGATGTGACCCCTAGGGGTCACATCATCGCCCCGCAGCCCCTCGAACGTATCTCGAGGTGAGTTGTGTATCACACCTGGGTCGCTGCAGTCTCGCCCTCCGCCAACGTGTCCGACTTCTCAAAGTCCGTTGTCTGTGGGGATGCTCATCCTTCTCCTTCCCCTCCTCCTGCTCCCTTCTCTGCTCCTCCTTCTCCCTCCTCCTCCTCCTCCTCCTCCTCCTTCTCCTATTGCTGCTGCTCCTCCTCATCTCCGCCACCTCCTCCCCCTCCTCCCGCTCGTCCTCCTCCTCCACCTCCTCCTCCTCCTCTTACTCCTCCTCCTCCTCCTCCTCCTCCTCCTCCTCCTCCTCCTCCTCATCCTCATCCTTCTCCTCGTGGCGGGGGAGGGTGCCAATGTATTTGAAGGATGGGTCGCCTCGAGGGCCATCGCGATGGCTCGCGAGCCGTCGCGTGTGGGGTGGGGGGCCGCCACAATATCCCAGCTCTGGGATGCTCGGTGGTGCGCGCGGCGACGGCGACGGCGGCGGCGACGACAACGGCGAAAGCACCGCCGACCGTGCCGCGGCCCGCCGAGCACCGCGGTCGCCGCCCGCCGTCGACCGCCCGCCGATGACCGCTGACCGCCGAGTGACGGCGACGGCGGCGTCGCCACCAGCTGCGGCGACGATGGCGGCAAACTACGGTGGCGACGCACGAAGGTGCTAAAGGCGGCGACGGCAACGACAGAAACGACCGAGGGAACTGAGCGAGGAGAAAGGGAATGTAAATCCTCCAGCCCGCAGGGCCATCGGCATATAAATCATTAGTATAAATTCAATGTTATCTTGTGAATTCATGATTTCTGATATGATATTTTTGTATTTCCAAGAAACTCAGAAATTTCTCATTTCCTGTGCTTTCTCACATTTTATGAGAAAGAGCTCCTCTGGGTATTCCTTATTAGAATATACTCCTACTCCCCCCTCAGGCCGGCAGATAGGGGGCCCATCCGGGTGGTCCCATCCTAACCTGTAAAAAAACAATACAAAATCAACATGTTTCTTTTTTTAATCTCGACATGGACGTCCTGTCGTCCACGGCGATAATCCATTGCAGAAAATACCACAAAGAGCACGCGCGCGTTCATGTCATAATCCTACCGAACACCGTGTGTTTGCAAACATTTCAACATAAAAACATCAAAAGCCCAATGCTTTTTTCACAAAAATTCTACACATTTCCTGCCCGGGCTCTCTTGCTGAAATCATAGGAAAACCATAGGAATTTTAAGAATTCGGTCAAATCCAGCGATTTCACGTCATCGCGCGGTGCACTCGCGATGCTCTGTCATGCACCCAGGCCGCGAATCCTGTGCAAAAAATACCACGCGGGCGACATGCGCGCGCGTCGCCGCGAGCGCATGCTCAAATCCTTCTAGAGTCGTCGCCGTCATTGGCACCGTCGCATGGACGTCCTGTCGTCCACGTCGCAAAATGCATGGCAGGAATGGGACCCGGCTTACCGGGCCGTTCTCGACACGGCCACATCTGGCTTCCTGCGGTGTACCGGGCCATTCTCGACTCGTCTGGCAATGCGCGCGCGGCGTTCAACACGCGCTCGCCAGTTCCCGTCGGCAACCGCCATCGCGGCCGCATCAGCTGTACCAAACCGGCTGGCCGGTGTGACTTCGGCCCCCAGTTGTGCCAGCTTTGCTTCTTATGTTGTGGGAGGGCGGGTGGGACTGGGCATGCCATGCTTGACTCGCTCGAGCTGGCTAGCTTGACTCCTACTCCTACTCCTACTCCTACCGTCCTTCCTCTCCATCCTCCTCCGCCTCCTGCCCTCCTCCCTCCTCCCCTCCTCCTCCTCCTCCTCCTCCTCCTCCCTCCTCCTCCCCCTCCCCCTCCTCCTCCCCTCCTCCCATCTCCTCTTTCTCCTCTTCTTCCTCCTCCTCCTCCTCCTCTTTCTCCTCTTCTTCTCCCCCTCCACCTCCTCCTCCTCATTATCCTCCCCCTCCTCCTCCTCATCCCCATCATCATCCTTACTATCATTGTCATCCTCCTCCTCGTCCTCTTCCTCCTCCTCCTCTTCCTCCTCCTTCTCCTCCCCATCCTCCCCCTCGTCAACCTCATCCTCCTCCGCATCGTTTTCCTCATCCTCATCCTCATTATCTTTTTCCGTTCTCCTCCGTCTCCTCCTCATCCTCATCATCATAATCCTCCTCCTCCTCCTCGTCCTCTTCCCCCTCTTCCTCCTCCTCCTCCTTCTTCCGTCCTCCTCCTCCGTCCTCCGTCCTCCTCCTCCTCCTCTTCTTCCCTCCTCCGCCGGTCGGGTGTTTGTGGGTAGCGTGTCACGCCGCTGGTCTTGCACCACCACGCTGCGGCGCGACACGCCATCCATGTCCCACGCCCCAAACGTGAACGTCCTCGTCCCCGCGCTTCCTCCCTCAACCTCCTGCTCCTACTCCTCCTTCATCCCTCGGACGCTACCTGGGTGAAACCCCTCCCATGACCGGGTGACCGCAGCGATCGTACGTATGACGGGGGGGCGGGGGAGGATGACCCCCTCCACACACACACACACACACACGGCAGGCTCGCGCCGTGTCGACCGACGGCGACCCCGCCGCCGGCTCTCCACCTCGAGCCCCGCTGGCGACCCCGCATCGGTCGATGCTGGGCGACGTGGCGCTGCGGAAGCGGCCGATCCTTCGAGGCGGAATGATCCCCGCGGCGTCGGGAACCAACGCCAGGGTCGACACGGCACGATCCCGCGGCAGTGGTGCTCGCGCGCAGGCTGTGGCGATCGCAGCCTCCCCCGCGCCCGGCGTGCCCCGCACCGCCCGAGCGCTGCCGTTGCCCGGGGGCCCCCCGTCCCTCCCCCCTTGGCATAGCGATCGTCCCCCGAGAAACAGCAACGGAGGCACGGAAGAGGAAGGGCCAACCTTCGAGGATCGAGGGAGGAGATGATGTCTCTTCCTCGCCGGAAGGCCAGCGGAGGACGGCGGAAGTAGAACGGGACCACCTCCACCGACGGAGGCTGGCGGATGCCAGGCGGAAGCCGACGGACGCAAAGATCGGCCCCCCCCGGAGATGGCAAGGGTGTTGTTGGGCTTCAGTATATTGCTCGAGCCAGCCAATTCGAGTGATAATAAGAAAAATGAACGCGTAAATGATGATGGCGGTGGTGATGTCAAGGATGATGTCAAAAGTAAAACATATGAATAATGATAGCGGTAGCACTAATGTGTATACGAGTGACACGAATAAGAATAGTAATAATACGAACCATAATAATGCAGCTATACTAGCAGTACTAATAGTAGTAATAATCTTACTACGATTATTAACTGATGGTGAGAATAAGAAACGTAATATGATCGTACCAATAAAAGCATACACATATAAAAACACGGTAATCCGAATCTATAATACAGATTAATCACCGTCATCATCACCATAATCAGCATCACCATCATCAGCATCATCATCTTCTTCATCATCATCTCGGCCTCCCAGGTGGGGTCGGAGAAGATTGGGTCCAAAGGTCGCGCCGCATTGCCGATGCATGGGCGATGCAGCTCGATGTGGAGCCCAGCCTCCACGCGGATGTCGCCCAGGCGTCGCCCACGTCGCCCAGGCATTGACGATGCATCGACGGTGCATCGGCGATGCGGCGAGATCCTCCGACCCCAACCCCTCTGACCTCATCTGGAAGCCCTCTGCGCGAGCTTCCGAACCGCAACCCCCCAGGAACGCGACGATCAAGGCCGCGAGCGAGCTGACGTGCCTCGTGATAAGCCGCGGGCTCGGTCGGGGCCGCGGGCGCCTCCTCGCGGCCTGGGGACAGGGCGGGCGTGCGGCTCCCTGCTCTGCAGGGCGTCGGGGGGGCCACGGGGAGCAGCGTTAAGTCGGGCATGTCCCTCTAGAGGAAGAATATTCAAGGATAGTCCAAAAATAGTCAGGGGACGATTTTTCTTCCTATTTTTAACTAGTTTGGGATATATTGTTTGACCACGGTTTGTTTTTCTTCGAAAACCCGCCTGTAGGAGGACATGCCCGACCGAAGAGTAGCGGGTAGAGTGGGGGGCCATGCCAAGAAACACCTTGCTTGCTTCCTGGGTGCCCTGAGTTTCTTGGGTTTCGATGGTTTTGCGATGTGAAGCGTGACGTTCCCACGCCAAACAACGATGGACGCCTTGGGGTCTCACGGTTGGGTTTCTTGTGGACGGTTTCTTGTGGTCGGGCCCCTGCTGTGGAAGCAGGGGGGAGCAAGAGCCTTGATCTTGGTTGCCATTAGCCGAAGAAAAAGGAACAGCACAAATTTAAACCATCGACGATCCGCGCGGATTTCTTGGATCTGCGCTGAACCCTTCCAGCGCCGCCCCTGGCGCGCTCCGCGCGACGGGGAGGGGGGTCCAGCGCAGATGAAGAAATCCGCGCGAGCCATCGAACGTTATGCTTACATCGTCGCTGGTTCAATAATTAACAACAAGAAAACAATATGAATACTGGTAACAGCAACAACAACCATAATTTTAAGACTGTTCGCCCTTATATGCTCGAGTGTCCAATAACGCGCATTTCCCAAACCCTCGATACCCGCCCTCTCCGTCTTCGATCGAACCCCTTTTGGGGGGTACACCTTTTTTCCCTGCAGGCTGGGCCCCGGCAAGCGGCGGGGCGGCCGCGGACCGTCGGCCTGGCCAGCGGCAGCGCTGATCGGCGGGGCGGCCGCGGACCGTCGACCCGACCCCAAGAGGGACGGACAGGGGACCGACCACGACGACGACGACGACGACGACGACGACGACGACGACGACGACGACGTCGAAGACGACGGCGAAGACGACGGCGACGACGACGGCGACGACGAGCGAAAGCGAGAGCGAGAGAGAACGACAGCAGGGCCACGAAGGGCACGAAGTAGGCCACGAAGGGCGACAGCGGGACACGAAGGGAATGCGTATGGGGCCACGAAGAACGCGAACGATCGGGGGCCACGAAGTGCAGATAATACGGGGCCGCAGAAGGCAACTATGGGGCCACTGAGGGTAGCAACTTGGCCGCGTAGGACACTGAGGGGGACACAAACGGCGACAGCGGGCCACAACGGGCGCGACTCCTGGGTGCCTGGGTGTCGGGAGCGCGGCGCTTGGGCAAATTGCAAGGAATTCCAACGCAAGGCCATTTTCAGTAAGTTGCAGGCAAGTCTCCAGCTAGAGCGCGATTCCAGAGCGCCGGGAGAGCGATTCCTCAATAAATTGTAGGGAAGTCCCAAGCGAAAGCGCGATTCTTGAATCACATCCAAGGAAGTCTCGGGCGGGAGCGGGGGTCCTGGCTAAATTGTAAGGAAGTCTCAGGCGGGAGCCGTTGTTGTTGTAACCCGGGGGCCAGGGGGCCAGTTTGAGCAGGAAGGCTTTCCTTGTCAAAAAACAGGGTGCGAGCGCCGAGGGGCGCACTTTGATTGAGAAAAACAGTATGCGCCGGTGTGGGGGGATCAACAATAATTATTTTCAGAAATGAGAAAACAACCGCAACAACAACAACACCAACAACAACAGCAACAGTCAGTTTGAGACTGTTCGCTCTGATCTGCTCGCGTGTCACTCAACGCGTATATCCCGCATCCTAGATCCCCGCCCTCTTCGTCTTCGACCGTACTCCCCTGGATAATACCTTCCTTACCTGCGACGTCTATTTCGTGCAACCCAAACAAAACAGGGGAAGAGAGGACGGACGGAAGGAAGGGACAAGAAGGAGGGAGGAGGATGGAGCACGAGAGAGATTAGCAGAAGAGGGACTCGGAGCAGAAACACACGGCAGAAGCAAACGGGCAGAGCGGGCGGGCAGGCCCTGACGGGCGGGTCGGGGATGCGGGCCCAAGCGGCCAGGTCGAGCAGGCGGGCAGCTGAAGCGTCTTGCACGAATCGCGAAGAAGTCCCGAGCGACAGCGCGATTCCACCGCAACGTATGAGACAAACCGAAAGCGAGAACGTGATCCCTGCGAGTCGAGGGCGCTCTAAGAAATTGCGAGGAAGTCCCACGCGAGAGCACGATCCGTGCCCACAGTGTGAGGAAGCCCCGCGCGAGAGCGCGATTCTCAAATCAACGGTGGGGAAATATGCGGCGGGGGGTGTTGTTATTGTAGTTCGGGAGCCAATCGCCCAATTCGAGCCGCAAGATTTCCCCTTGTAAAACTGGGCGCGGGCCCCGGAATGAGCATTTCCATCGAAAGACACAAGGCGCACCGGTGGGGGTCAACCATATTTTTCTTTGGGCAATGAGATTTCCAACATTCATGTTAAAAGAATTCGCTGTCGCCTGCCCGCGTGCAATTAAACACGTGTGCCCCACACCCTCGATGAACGCCCTATTCGCCTTCCGTCGCACCCCCCTTAGAGGTAGATCCTCCGTACCTGCCGCGTGTACTTGGCGCAGCCCCTAAAACAGGGGAAGGAAGGGATCGGGGGTGGACAGAACCCCCAACAGTGACACGTCGATTAGTGAATTGTCCGTTTTCGGTTCTCGAGATGGCGCCGTGGCCGTTATTTTCCAGGCTGGCGCACGCCAGGTTTGGGCCCGAGGTCGTTGTCACTAAACCACGCTTTACCAAAGGGAGGTCTGTCCATCCCCGAAGGGAGGAGGGAAGAGACACGGGGAAGGGAGAAGGATGGAGCACGAGATGTTTTTAGCCACAGAGGGACTCGGAGCAGGCGTACCAGGCGGCAGAGCCAGGCGGGCAGGCCGGGCGGGCGGACCCTCATCGGCAGGTCGGGCGGGCGGGCCCGGGCAGCACTGTCGAGCGGGGCGGGCCGCCGAAGTGTCAATCCGACATGGATCGCGAGGAGACTTGCAGCGACAGCACGACTCCCAAGTGCGTCGCTGGGACATCCAAAACGAGAGGTTGATTCCTGAGTGTTGGGGGCACGGCGCCACCATAAGTTACAACGATGCACCACGCGAGAGAGGTATTGCTGCACATATACTGACGAAGTCCCACTGGAGAGTTGGATTTTGGAATGCAATGTGACGAGTTATCTTGCGGGAGCCGTTGTTGTTGTTGCTGTTGTAATACGGGGGCCAGCGGCACAATATGAAGAGGAATATTTTTCTTAGAATCAGTAGGGTGCTGGCCCTGGAAAGAGCATGCTTATAGATATTGTCCGACGCTAGGACCCCACATGATAACTTGTTTGGATTGCAATTCGTTCGTTCCTCTTCGCCCTGGCCGAAGCCCCCCGTCTCAGTTTCTGTTGCGCCTCCTCCTCATCCTCCCTGTGTTCTTCATTATCCGTCTCCTCCTCCTGCTTGCCCTCCTTGTTCAGTTTCTCTTGTTCCTCTTCCTCCTTTTCCTGCTTTTCCTTCTCCTCCACCTCCTCCTTCTCCCACCCCCCCTCATCTCCATCCCGCCGATTCTCTTCGTGCACCTTTCCTTCCTCCTGGCAGGGGGAGCGCATGCCGATTTTCCTCGGTGCCCTCGCCGCCGCGCCCGGCAAGGGCGCGTTCTCCGATGGCAAGATCGCGAAGCCGTCGGGGCAATGGCCATTGGCACGTCCCCGCGAGCCGCTGGGGCGCGAGAGCAAGCCGTCGAGACAACCCCGCAGTCACCGAGTTAGTCGCGGCCGCGCTCAGGCGGGAGGTAGCACGAAGTCCAACTCGGCCGAGAGCTGCTCCGCCTCAGCCCTGGAGTCCACCGCTCTCTTGTCGAACTCTTCGAGCGCCTTCCGCAGGGACGCCAGCGGCACGCGCTCCAGGAACTCTCGCGTGGGCGGCCGCAGGATCAGCACGTTCCGCATGCACGTGGCGCGGGAGAACATGACGTAGAGGTGATGATCGTCCGACATTCCCGTGCGACCAGCGTCGTCATCCCTGGCGCAGTCTACGGTAACGCCCTTGCGCAGCGCCTGACCCTGCGACAGCGTGGAGGTCAGGCAAGACGCGCGCGTCAGGGTGAACCCCGAGCGGCCCACGACGTGCGGCCCCGAGCTCTGCCACGTGAGCTCCTGTTCGCGGGGCCTGAACATGAGCAAGCTCCTCGCCCGCACCTCGGCTTCGCTGTCGTCGTCAGCGCCTTCGGCGTTCTGCAGCAGCACCTCAGCGACCTCCTTATAGACCAAGGACTCGTTGAAGCCGTGGACCTGCATCCAAATGCCCTGCGGTAGGTAGCGGGGGCGAAAGAGCTGGCCCGGCGCGCACTCCTCGCAGCCCCGCTCGTCGTCTGGGTGAAAGCCGAAGGACACGATAGTGGCCCGTTACTCTTGCACGAGCCCCAACTTCTTCAGCTCCTCCTGTGCGGCTGCGAACCGGACCTCCATGCCAACGCGTGCCGGTAAGATGCCGCGAATGCCCCCCGTCATGTGCATGTTCGGGACTTTCAGGAGGCGCCGGCCGGCGTCTGGGTCGCCTAGAATCGCGCTGCACTCGCTTACGGTATGCAGGAAAAGGAGGGGCACGCCCAAACGACGCGCGTCGCGACGAGCACGCGTGTTGATCCACCTCGCCAGCGCTTCCCAGTAGATGCCCATGCCGTAGGTGCCGATAGTCCAAGACGCCGCGGTTGGCCGACGGCCTGGTAGAGTTTGCCGATGGCCCGCTCGGACCACCAACATGAAACGCGGGCCCCATAAGGAGGGGGCTCCCGCCTGAGACATCCACGCTGTCTATTCACAGACGAGGCACCCGCGTGGGACCTCCACAGTCAGTCCAGGAGAGCCGGAAAGTGACGACATTTACAAGGTTCCGATGACCCGCTCGGATTACCAACGTGGAATCAATGCGGACCCCATAGGGAATAGGCTCTCGCCTGCGACCTCCTCGCAATTCACTCATAGACGAAGCACCCGCCTGAGACTTCCTCCACAGCTTGTCCAGAGGAGCCGGGAATTGACGCTGACAAGGTCCCGATGACCCGTTCGAGTTGCGAACGTGAAATGCGGACCCCACAAAGATGAGGCGTCCGCCTGCGACTTCCACGCAATTCACTGACACATAAGTAGTTCCCGCCTGAGACTTCCTCCATATTTAATCCACAGGAGCCGAGAAGTGACGACAGTTACAAGGTTCCGCCGGTGACCTGCTCGGAGTACCAACGTGAAGTGCGGATCCCATAAGGAGGAGGCTCCCGCCTTAGACTTCCGCGCAGTCCACTCAAAGACGAGGCTCCCTTTTGTTCGATGATCACGACGGGATGGTGATAGTGATGAATGTGTCAGTGATGGTGATTGTAAGTTGATGATATTGGCGCTGATGAGGAGGTGTGCGAATATGATGGTGGTGACGATGGTGATGATAAATGAGCGTGCGTGTTGATGATTATGAATGCGCGCGTGTGTGTGTGCTGATGATGATGATGTTGATGTTGGTGATGGTGGTACTGCTGATGATGAGTGTGCAGAAGAGGTGGGACGTAATCCTGCGCGGAGGTGCGCAGAGAAAACAAGAATTCCATGTATGATCTGGGGAAAAACACACAACTTGTCATAATTATTCGGCAGGAATGAAAAATCACACCACGAAACACAAAAGAAACATCGACAAACATAGTCACATACACATACATACTTTGCAATATGTACACTAAGGCCCTGATGTCCTCGCTTCGTGGGAGAACAAAGAAGCACGACGAAAGCTTTTGGCTGTCTTCGGCCTCTGGGTGCCCCTCACCAGGCCCCCGGGACGTCAGAGAGCGGTTCGGGATGTGAAACCGGTGCCAGGGAAGAGGTCCAGATCTTTGGGAAGGGTCCGCGCTGCGAAAAAACAAAAACAAAAAAAAACACGACGTCAGAGGTCTGGTGAGGCAAAACGAGTTCGAGATCACGTGTTTTTGCGCGGGGTTTTCCCAAAGGAGAGGAGAGCGGCATCAAAATCATGCGAGGGCGGAGGGGCCCTCGCTGGCCCCGGCCCATCAGGTGCTTGTCCGTCTGGTTGTTCAAGGTTGTCGGCATTGTGTTCGCAATTTCTCCCCCCCCAACATCCTCCGCATCCTCTCCAGCCTCTTCCATCTCCCTCATTCGCCTCCTCCACCTCCCCCTCCCTCCCATGGAGGAACGATGCGTCTGGCTGGAACGAGGGCATCGGGCGCATCTAGTTTGATAAACCCCGTGCCTTACACGAAAAAGCGCATTCCGGACAGAGCCTTCAGACGGTGACTGAAACGGTTAGATCTTCTGAGTGTGTTGCACACGTGCGGCCGAGGGTATTTAGATCGTCCCCGCCAGAGACCTTTTGAGAAACATCGTCAGAACACTCATAGCTGGGGGAGTGGCAGGATGGCGAGGAGCGGAGAGAGCGGTGGAGAGAGAAGGGAGGAGGAGGAGGAGGAGGAGGAGGAGGAGGAGGAGGGAGGAGGACGAGAAGGCGGAGGAGAAAGAGGAGGAGGAGGAAGAGGAGGCGGAGGAGGAAGAGGAGGAGGCGGAGGACGGCCCCCCCTGGGTCACGCCCGAGGCCGCGAGAAGTTTCAGGAGCCCTGGGGCAGCGCGCGCGGGGCGGCCGGGCTGGCGGCTGCCGCGGCTGTTGCGGTCGCGGTTGATGTTTCATCGAACTTGCAAACACGTGAGGCAGAAGCGCATACAGAAAAAAGCATGCCAAGAAACACCTTGCTTGTCTCCAGTGTCCCCTGGGTTTCTTGGGTTTCGATGGTTTTTCGATGGAAAGTGCAACGTTCCCGAACCAAGAATCAATGGACGTCCTGGGTCTCAGGGTTGGGTTTCTTGTGGAAGCTTTCTTGTGGCCGAGCTCCTGCTGCATGTCGCCGCGCCGTTTTTTCCGACGCGCGGCTTTACGTCTTGGGGAGGGCGCCGCGGGCACCAGGGCACGCGTCGCCTCGGACGCGGTGGGCACGCCGTTGGGTTTGCCGCGGTGGCGGCGTCGTCTACTGGGGCGCGGGTCGCAGGGCTTGCCGTGGGTTTGCCGTGGTGTCGGCATTGTCCACTTGGGCGCGTCGAGAACAAACGGCGCGGCGACATATTCAAGGTAAAGAGGCGACCTCGCTTCTCTTCCCGTACCTCTTCGTCCTCCCCATCTGATGGGCGACGCTTGTTCATCGTATTATTGCAGCTCGTCATCCTCCTCCTCCTCCCTCTCCTCCTGCCTCCTCCTCCTCCGGCCGAGGCTCTTGATAGCGAGTATCGTTTTTTCTTTGATAATTTGCGACGGGAGCATCCTGAAGCCAGCCTTCCCCCTCCTGCACATGCCCACAATCCCATCCTCTTCTCGCCCGGGGGAAACATTGCCTATGATTGGCTTCTCTTAGGGCCAGGGGACACTATCACGGCTTACGCTAAAGCCACAGTTCTTGACGTTATACCCCAGACTTCCCAAGTTGCTAAACATTTGTGCATGCGCCTCCCGATGTTCCAGGAGCGCGGAGGTGAATGGCACTCCGACTGCAGGCTCGGATTCAGGTTCGCGAGGCAACGGCGGTGGCAAGGACTGGCGCGTCGCGCCCAACCAGTGCTGGTCGAAAAAGCGCCGCGAAGCGACGCATCTCGACAGCGTGTTCTTGCTCCAAACTGGAGCGATGTTTGATTATAAACCGTTCAGGCCCCGAGGGATCGCTGATGGAAACCTCCTCCTCCTCCTTATCCTCCTCCTCTCCCCCATTCGTCCTACTCACAAATAGCTATCTTCATGTATCAGATTCATCATCGTTGACTCCCTCTCTCCATCTTCGCACCCCTCTTCCATCATTATTAGTCTCTCGTTCTCTCCATGCTCCTGCTCCACCTCCACCTACGCATCTTTCTCCTCCTCATCATCAGCATCACCATTATCATCAGAAACATCGTCACTAGCAACAGCCGCAACATTACCAGTATCAGCATCATCAGCAGCATCATCATCAGCATCACCATCATCATCTCTTTCATCATCATCATCATCAGCAGCATCATCATCACCATCATCATCATAATCAGCATCATAGTCATCATTATCATAATCATCATCATGGTCATCATCATCAGCAGCAGCATCATCATCTTCAGCAGCATGAGCAGCAGCAGCATCCATAACATCATCGCCATAATCACCATCATCATCAACATCAGCATCACCATCAAATCGTCAGCATCATCATCAGAAGGGTCATCATATGTTGCCATCGTCAACAGCATCATCCTCATCATCATCGACATAATCAACTTCGTATTCATCATCAGCAGCACCAGCATCAGCATCCTCATCACCATCACCACAATCAGCATCATCAGCATCATCAGCATCTTCATCCTCAGCATCAGCATCATCATCACCATCATCACGATCGGTATCAGCATCGTGGTGATCGTCATCATCATCGTCATCGTCATGTTCTTCCCTTCCTCTATTTCTCCGGCCTTGCGAAGCGATGCCATGCGTTGTCCGCCGTTTCGCCCATGGCACAGGAGCAGACGGCCGGGTCGTGTCCTTGCCTGAGTGTGTCAGAAGTCCATGATTAGCCCAATGGGGGAAGAGGAGGAGGAGCAGGAGGACGAGGGGAAGGCACCGCAATGGGCGAGCTAAGCGTTCAGGGAACGGCCGCTCCGTGGCAAGTATGCGATCATCTCTGTCATACGCGCTCCTTCACCCACGTACCATCTGGAGTACGGCCTGTCAGGCAGCACGAACTGTTATGCGACAAACCGTGTGGTTGTCTTGCCTGATTGTTGAGCAGAGGCCACACGTGTTGGACGGCATGGTCAGTGCCCGCTTTGTTCGTGCACGCATCCCCTCCCCCAGCGTATGCGCAGGCATGCGAGGCAGACCCAGCTGCTCTCTCCTCATGGTAAATGCGTTCTGCCCCCCTCCTCATCCTCTCTCTCTGGCTCGGCCCGGGAGTACCCGAGTGGGTCCTCACGCTCCGTCGCCAAGAGGGGCCCCCAGGAACTCGACTGCACGTAAGATCGACCCTTCGCCGGAGTGACCTCTGGTGCAGGCCCACTGGGGCCCTCCGATCGCCGAGCGCGAGGCGATGGCAGCGCCTCTGCGCGCCTGGGGCTTGGCCCCTCCGCGGCTCCCCGGAGGCCGCGCACCAGAGGTCGCTCTAGACTCTTGCCCAGGGTCACTCTTGCGTGCAGCCGAGGCATTGGGGTTCGACGATCCAGACGCCAGCCTCTGGCCTCTGGTCGGCGCGCGATGCGCGAGAGTCCGTGCAGACCCGTTCCGCCCTCCCCTCGCAGAGGTTGCTAGACCTCCTGCCCTGACACGTCGAATAGATGTGCCGTTTTCGCTTCGCTAGAGGGCGTCGCGGGCATCATTTTTGCGGGTCCAGGTCCGTCGGTTTCGGTCCTACGCCGGTTTCACCAAAGGGTGGTTTACCAAAGGGAGGTTTGTCCACCGCCGACCCTCGTGGTGAGGTTGGGCGTGTCCTACACAGTGGGGGCGTTCGTGAAGGAGTGTGCCCAAGAGGATGTCGACCCTGGGGGATTCCTTGTCCAAGGGGGGCGGCGGTGATACCCATGGCCGATCCACTGTTGGAGTGCCCCTGGCTTCCAGACCCTGGATTCCTTATCTGAGGGTTCCTCGTCCAATGCCCCCACCGTACAGGCAACCATGATATTGAGGATGGGGCAACGTTCCAAGGCTACCCTTGCATCCTTGCCCCTTCGGTATTCGGCATCCTTCGGCATTCTGCTGCGCTCCGCACAGAAAACGTCAACATGGCGTTCCAAGGCCATTGCATCCTTACCGCGCATCCTTAATATCTTGGTCGAGTGTAGTGTGTTCGGAACCGGCGGCGAGCGAGGGGGGGAAGTGAGGAGGAGAATGCTTCCTCAGAAGGTTTGGAAGTCCCCCGGCCTTCTGAGAAGCTTTCTCCGAGCCTTCCCCGAAGACAAAATCAGTTGTTTCAGAAGGCGTGAGGGTCTCTGAGCAGTCCCGCCGCCTGCTGAGAAGGCCTTCTCCTTCTCATTTCCACCCCTCGCTGGCCGCGCACGGAAGGGTGAAAAATACATGGTCGTGTTCGGATGCTCGTAGGCCGCTCATCAACGGCTCAGTGCTATCGGTTCGCGAACTGCAAGACCCCCAAGTGCTTGCTGTCCACCGCCGCCCGGTTGGGGAGAAGCGCAGAGATCACATGCTCGCGAAAGATGTTCAGGTCGGCCTTCATGGTACAGTGGGGGCGCGCATCAAGAAATCATCTGATCTTCGTCAGGGTATCTTGGGTTTCTTCGCTCCTCGCGCGTCCCGGTGACTTCCGCGGCCGTTGAAGGAGTTGTTGCGTTCAGGGTGCTCCAAGTTTCCCCTCGGGTGCACCTCGCGCGCGGGTTCTCAGGGTTGGGTTTCTTGCGAGGGTTTCTTGCGGCCGCGCCCGCACTATAATTACACTCTGTATTCCTCCGAGGAGCTCGGCCTGCACATGATGCTGACCTTCGTCAAGCGCCAGAACGTGATCGGGACCGTGCGCGGGTCCGTCGCGGAGGAGCACCCGTCTGCCTCGAAAACCCGGAGGAGGAGGAGGACGAGGAGGAGGAGGAGGAGGAGGAGGAGGAAGGGGAGCAGGGAGGAGGAGGAGGAAAGAGAGCAGGGAGGAGGAGGAGGAGGAGGAGGAGGGAGGGGAGGAGGGGGAGGAGGGGGAAAGAGGGGAGGAAGGGGAGGGAGGAGGAGGAGGAGGAAGGAGAGCAGGGAGGAGGAGGAGGAGGAGGAGGAGGAGGAGGAGGAGGAGGAGGACTGCATCGCCGAAAAAAGCGGCGACGTGGAGACGTCACGGCCCGTCATGTGTCGTAGACGGGGCCGACGGGTCGACGGGGCAGCGGGGACGGGGGCCGAGCAGTGTGCGAGAGACGGAGACGCCGCTGGAGGAGGAGGCGGAAGGAGGAGGGAGGGTGGAGGGCGTCGAGGAGCGGGGTGGGAAGGGAGGCGAGAGGGTGTCAGGCGGGATGCGAGGAAGGGAGGCGAGGAGGGAGGCGAGAGGGAAGGGAGGCTAGGAGGGAGGGTGGAGGGTGTCAGGGAGCGGGATGGGACGGGAGGAGGCGCACCCCCCGGCAAGTCGCGCAGCGTACCGCGACGGTGTCTCCGACCCCCTCCAGGGCGATGCCAGACTGATCTATGCGGTTGGCGTGTCCAGGGCTCTTGGGAGGAGCAACAGATGTTGAAGCCAGGTCGCACAGACGACATCATGCGTGGATGGGAGGTGCAAGTATGGATGAGGATGGCGGGTTGTGCTAAGCGATCGTTTTAACATCACTAGGCCTGCCCTCATCCATGCATAGTGACGTGCATCCTGCTTGTATGTGCCTCAGACTGGGCAGCCACGTCCTCCCCCAGGAATCTGCAGCGTCTCGCGTTTCATGGCCAGCAGCGTCCTCATAGTTATGGTCGTGCCATGCCCGTCGTCATCGCAATCATCGTAGTCGCTATGGTGTAAGCGTCCACGGCGTGTTATCGACGTCTTCGGCTCCGTCACTCCACTCCAGTTATCTCATCCCCCGAAGCCCATGATTTTAAAAGTTCCCCTAACTTGTAAGATCGTTTCTTCTGTGGCTCCCTGGCTAGGGTAATGATTGCTTTCGTGACGCTGGCACGCCATGATGTGCCATCCCATGACGTTCGCCGGAAGGATAAGTCTTTGAAGAAGAGCATGTCCTTCAAGCCCAAGTCTGAGAAGGACTCGGCATTCCTGGTGTCGGCCTTGAAGAAGAATCAGGCGCGTGTGTCCGAGCGATCGTATTTTCATGTCTTGCCTTGCTCGGCAGTGCTTGTCCACTCCAGTGCGATGCATTGCTGGGGTTTTCTGGGTCGCAGACTTCGGGAGTCGACGGCAGTCATGGCGAGCTTGTGCAGCAGCTCTGACGAAGGAGAGCGAGAACAGAGGGAGTGATGCAGCCGCTTGCGCGCCCACCCCCCCAAGTGCACGGAGATTGCCCTGGGATGTGGGACATGATGGGTGCGCAGCGGCAAAGCTGGAAACCAAAAGATGAAACAGCTGACCTCCAAGATGATGATGGTTTTCGTATTCCTTGTTTTGCCGATCGGCGCGGGCCCTCGCACCCCCCTCTCCCCCCCCCCCCATGGAGTAGATTCTGGCTGTCTTTGGCTCCTCTTTCAAGCCGATGGGGTCTCCCCCATTGGATGCACTGCTGCAAACAGTCGCACTCAGCAGAGGTCCTGAGCCAGACCCCACCCCCTCCCCCCCCGTTCGGCCCAATGTCGAAATGCCGAATAAGAAAACGTTCGCATGATCCACGGGAGCTCCAGGCATGCCGGGTCCGCGCCACATCGACGCGGCAGCGTCCCGGGCGCGGGCGGTCAGGGGTCGGTGGAACGCCGCCCGCAGCCCAGCAGATCGGCCAGCATCGAGCGAGCCGCGTGGTCAGGGAGCCGCGATCGGTCGAGGCGGCATTGGAAACCAACGCCGACGTCCCCGCCGCCGTAATTCTTGGGACCACGGGGGGAGCGAGGCAGGCCCTCTCCAGCAGTTGCACTGCGCTGAGCGCTATAGACACCCGTTGGCATGTTGCGCGCGGGAGCTGGCCCTTGCGCCGCAGCTGCTGCCGTGCAGCAGTTCTTGCAAATGGCAGCACGACCCGTCTCCACGACGCCTGCTGACAGCAGGACTTTTTTACTCATCTACTCCAGGTATGCGGCAGCCCGCTGGGCAGTAGCGCAGTGTGTGCGGTTCGTTTCCGGACCCAAAGGCTTGGAGGAGCGACAGCCTGGGTTTCTTACTTGAGTTGTGTTACGCACGCCAGACAGCATACCAGAGTATGAGATCGAGCGGGATCTGCAGGTGTGAGACATGTTCTATGTTTTAGTGGTTTTAGGGATCCCTGGGGGATCCTTCCTGGGCGGGGCAAACTTGTTTTAGAAGCTTCAGAACTTCGAGACTAAGCGGAGCCCTGAGTGCCTTCTAGGACCCCTTGGTGTCGCATGGGCCTCAGGAGGACGGGTGGTTGACCCTGTAAAACACGCCTAGAATTTGTTGGAGAGCCTTTGTATGCTCGAGTTATATTGGGCAGCTGTCCGTGGGCCAGCCACACAAGCTCCCCATGCGGTCCGCCCCCCCCCCCCCGACAAAAAAACAGATCAAAGTTGTTACCCGTTCCTCGCGCGGGTGATTGTCTCCATGCCATCCGTATGTTCAGCCGCGGCACCAAGACACGGTGTGTATGTGATGCGAACGTGCTGCTGTACGCCAGTGATGCTTGACGGGATGACAGAATAAATGGCTACCAGAATTTGCAGACGTTGACAAAGATAGACGAAGCGGCTTGCAAGTTACTAGCAGACGCGGCGTGGAAGAAGGACCGTTGCATAGTGTTCATGACACCCGCTCGAATGCCATACGCAATAAGCTATCATTGTTGTTCCAGTTCCTGTCATCTTAAATGGATTGGTTGAAACGATTTACTTATACAATAATATGAGAAGGAGCCACGACATGAGTTGTCTGCTAATGCTCAGCATAAGTTCGGCACAGCAGTACACTTGGTTGGGTAACTAGGCGTTGCCCAAAGTGGTGCATCGTAACAGGGGACGTTCCGAACAAAGTTACGCCCATGACGATATGTTTATATGTTTCCAGCGGTGGTTGCACATATGTACGCGTGATGCACGATTGCGGCGCCCACGATCACATATTCAAGTGCCCCTTTCATTAATGACAGCAGGTCGGCTTGGTATGGTCGTGATGGCTCAGCGCCGAGTTGCCGACCCCGTGTGCAAACTGACAGTTTGAAGCTCCGAAGGATGCCTTGTCGTTCCTCGTGCCCAGGGCGACTGCGCTCGGACGAGCACCGCGCCTCGGGGACCAGCAGCGCATCTCCCAGACATCGGTCGTTCTACGCTTGCGCTTCCGTGCTTACTGAAGGAGACCCTACGGAGAACCCTACGGGAGACTCCACGGGAGACCCCACAGGAGACACCGCCCCCCCCCCCCCCCGGGCGACCCCACGGAAGACCGCAGTGTGCGGGAGACCGTTCTGCGCGGGAGACGGCGCGGGCCGCCGATTCTTGGGCTAGCCACCTGCGCCCCGGCCATCACACACCGTATATTGGATTCGTATAGACAGGTTGTTTACGGCAGGTTCGCGTCGTGTCGACCGGAAGTGACCCCGCCGCGGGCGTGCAAGGTTGAACGCCGCCAGTGGCCCAGAACAGGCCTACATGGAACTATCGAGCGATCGAACAGCCGCCGATCGTGCAAGGTTGAGCGATCCCCACGGTGCCAGAAACCAACGCCCAAGTCGTCACGACGCGAATTTGCCGCAGGGAAAGATACGTTTGGCAAGCGGACACTTGGCACGCGCGTACGCGCCAAGAGCGGATATCGAACAAGCGGCAGGCGGATCTGTCGAACGCAAATATTCCGACGGCGGGAGCCCGAATGAGAGGTAGACGGCGGTAAGAGCGTGCGTACGACTGAGAGTCAGGAATGTTATTGGGAGTGCAAGCAGTCACCACGTGAATGATAGGAGGGCAGAAAGGAAGGAAGGAAGGAAGAAAGGAAATAAGGAAAGAAGGAGGAGGAGCAGCAGCAGGGGAGAAATAAGGCGGAAAACGAGAGGGGGAAGGCGGAGCAGGAGGAGGAGGAGGAGGAGGAGGAAAAATAATAGGATGAGGATGGGGGATGAGGCACAGGAGGAGGAGCAGGGGAGAGAATGAGAATCACGAAGTCGAGGGGCCAAACGAGGAGGAGGAGGAGGGGGAGGAGGGGGAGGAGGAGGAGGGGGAGGGGGAGGAGGACAAGCTAGGTGCGCTCGCGTCATATCTGGCATCCTACCCCTCCCTCCCATCCCTTACCATGGCGCAGATCCCCTCTCTACTCGCACAGTCGGATGTCGAGCAGGGCAATGATCCCGAAAGGGTACGCGATGCATTGTAGAGCACGGCATGGCATGGCGTAGAAGAGCACCGCGAAGCGTAGTATGAACCTAACATTGCATTGCATGCCGTGGCATGGCACGGGAAATGACGCCAGCGCTGCAGCGGGAGCACGAGTCGAAACGAGCCCGCGCTGCAGCGGCAGCACGATTCGGAATGAGCGGAAGCACGCCAGAATCGGCCCGGCTTACCAGGCGCCAGAAGCAGAAATTCAGCATTCTCAAAAGACAAATGTGTATTGAAATGACCATTTTTCGGCGTCGCCTCGGAACTCGATTTTCTGGCGCCGGCCAGAACCGGCTCCAGACCGGGCCTGGGCGCCGGCCAGGGCGCCGGCTCGGGCGTCCGGCCCAGGCGCTGGCTCGGGCGCCGGCTCGGGCGTCGGAATCGAGGACTTCCCAGGCGCCGGAAGCAGAAATTCAGCATTTTCAAAAGAAAAATGTGTATTGAAATGTTTTTTTTTTGGCGCCGCCTCGGAACTCGATTTTCCGGCGCCGGCCAGAACGGGCTCCAGCCGGAACCGGCTCCAGACCCGGCCCGAGTGCCAGCCCGGGCGCCGGCTCGGGCGTGCAGGCGCCGGCGGAAATGAGGCCAGCGCTGCAGCGGGAGTCACGATTCGGAACGAGCGGGGCCCGAAATGAGGCCGGCGCCTCAGCGAGAGCAGCATTTTGGAAAAAAATGCAAGCGAAAACCCAACTCCGGGGAAACTTGTGTGTAAAAAACAGTACGCGGGGGGGGGGGCGGCTACTCCCAAGACGTCATCAGGGGAAGAGGGAGAGTAGTATTCATATTAAGTAATTGTGGAGGAGGAGGAGGAGGAGGAGGAGGAGGAGAAGCAGCAGGAAAAGGCGAGGAGGAGCAGTTTCAGCCCAAGGGTTGTCACACAGAGACGGTTGAAACACAGATCAGGGGGATGGAGGACACAGGAAGTAGGAAGGTGTGGAGGGTAGTAGTAGGAGGAGGAGGAGGACGACGACGACGAGGTGGAGGAGGATGACGAATAGGAGGTGGAAGAGGGGGGAGGAGGGAGAGAGGGAGGAGGAGGAGAAGGAGGAGGAGAACATGAGGAGAACAGGAGGACCAGAGGATCAGAGGAAAACCAAGATGCATCAACAATGATGCAGTACCTCCCATCCCAAGTCCCCTCCTCACCAGGCCCTACAAGCCTTCCCTTCTGCTAGAACGAGCGCTCCCTTTGAAAGACCAGCACGCTGCAGGCACGCCGCTCAGGCCAGGGCCCCGTTCTCGAAAGGAACTGCCTTGCATCACGTGGAATGCGAGCAGGTGCGATCATGCGCGTCAGCGGCGTGTCCAGCGAGGTCCCCGATCTGCTCGGGCGAGGGTCCCGCTTGAGACATTGAGCCGCCCTCCAGGCATGCAGCTGCGACGTGCGCTTGAGCTCTTGGCGTGTGAGCTGGGTGACTCGGGAGCAGGAGTGCAGCGGGAGGGAGGAAACGGAGGAGGGGGGTTCGACGTGCAGGAGGAGCAGAACGGCAGACACGCATCTGGAGGAGTAGGAGGAGGAGAAGCGGGGGAGGGGGAATGGCAGAAGTCGGAGAAGGAGCAGGAAGAGAGGACGCAAGGTGGGGGCCAGGGCCTTCATAAGCCTCCATATTCCTTCTTTCCCCTCCCTCCGTCGTCTCCCGTCCCTTCCCTCTTTCTTGTCCTCTATCTTTCCACACTCCCATTCCTCGTCATCGTCCTCCATCCTCGTCTCCCTCCTTGCACTTCACTTATCCGGAAGACTTGCCGATCGAACGGCAATGGGTCAGACCCGTTGTTCTGGTCGATGGGGTTGCCGTTGCGACAGCACTTTAAGCGCAGAGCGACCGACCGACCGCGAGGGAGGGGGGCCTTGCCATCACCCGTTCGCCCCGACCCGCTCTCGCGCGCCCGCAGGTGCGCTGGTCGCTTTCGGGGTGCCCCTTCCCGATTCGCCCGACGATGCGTGTTCCGCTGGGAGCGCGGTTGGCTGGAGGAGGGGGCTTGCGGAGAGTTGAGGGGAACAGGAACAGGAACAGGCTATCCCACGTAGTGGTTCGAGAAACTGAAGACGACCACGCGACCGCATCTCTGCTTGACTCAGGGCCTCAGGCCATAAGCCAGCATCCAGACGGTCCAAGTATACCCGTCTGTGTGGTGCAATCTCCTGTGGCTCTGGGGCTCTGGGGTCCCAGAAGGGCTCTGGGACCCTCGGGCTCTGGGTGGCCCTGGAGGGCTTCGGGATTCGGGCTCCGGGATTCCAGGAGGGCTCTGGAGCTCTAGGTTTCTAGGAGGGCTCTGGGGCCCTGGG
Source organism: Prorocentrum cordatum (assembly GCA_963575745.1). Lineage (NCBI taxonomy): Eukaryota > Dinophyceae > Prorocentrales > Prorocentraceae > Prorocentrum > Prorocentrum cordatum. The sequence goes on along the minus strand of CAUYUJ010016494.1, from coordinate 128,113 downwards.
ATTCTGGGTGGCCCCGGAAGGCTCTTGGGATTTCGAGGACTTCAGTCGGAGGTGGATAGACCTCCTACCCTGACACGTCGATTCAGGAATCGGCCGTCCTCGGTTCGCGAGAGGGCGTCGCGGCCGCCATTTCTGCGGGTCTACTAGGTCCGTCGGTTCCGATCCCAGGCCGCTTTCGCTAGGGGGAGGCTTGCTGAAGGGAGGCTCGTCCACCGCCGATCCAGGTGGCCCCCCTTGAAGGGCTCCAGGGTGCCAGGCTGGCCTCGCGCGCTTTGCCCCGCGCAGGAGCACGGCCGAGGCTCCGGGAGAAAAGAGAAGGCAATGCCACCGACGACGACGGCGAGGACGACAAAGGACACGCAGACGACGACGACGACGACGACGACGACGACGACGACGACGACGACGACGACGACGACAGGAACGACGGCGACGGCGACGACGACAAACGAACGAACGAACGAACGCAGCAGCGCGAATGACGGCGCTGGCGGCAGTGGCTTGAGAGGGGAGGGAGAGAGGGGCAGGGCGAGGGCAGTCGGACGGGGGGGGAGGAGGTGGACAGGGCGCAGGAGGCGCTCGATGCACGCTGCACGGGGCCGAATGCAGTCTGGACCTCCCGAGATGAGGACATCCCGGCCGGCGAGAAAGTCATCGAGCAGGGAGACGTCAAGGCCGACTATTTCTACCTCGTGGAGAAAGGGTCGTTCGAAATCTTCGTGGCCCCTCCTGCGGAGGAGGCCGACGACGAGGCCCCACGCGTCAGGGAGGGGCGAGGAGGAGCGTGTGAGGCCGCTGCCTCGCGGCCTGCCTGCTCGTATCCCCACCCCCTACAGATCCACTGTTCCTACCTCGTCCTCCCCATCATGCCTTCTCATTCCTCCTCCTCAACCCCATCCCTCCAAACTCTCACCCGTCCTTGTCCTTTCTCTCCCCGCACGCGTGCACGTCCAAAGTCGCAGCCGCACTCGCAGTCCGGTCTCTTCTGAAATTCGCGCCTTGGCATGCATGAATACCCGCCGTCGCACTCCGGCGCATGCATGACCATGCTCCCACAAGTTTCTGGTAGTGTCCCCGTAGATGTCACGAGAGCCTCTTTGGCTGGCTTCGGCCAGCGGTCTTGCCTGGAGGCGTGCGCGGGCGGCCTCGAATGGCCCCGGGGCTTGCGAAAGGTGCATTGGGGGGGAGAGGAGGCGTGTCTCTAGGAGGAGGGAGAGGAGGAGGGATGAGAAGTTTACGCTTCCTGTGTGTGTGTGTTTGTGTGTGGTGTGTGTGTGTGTGTCTGTGTGTTTATGTGCGTCTATGTGTGTCTGTGTGTTGTGTGATGTGTGCTGTGTGTGTGAGTGTGCAAGTGTGTAAATGTGTGAATGTGTAAGTGTGTGAATGTGTAAGTGTGTCTGTGTGTCCGTGCGTCTGTGTGTGGTGTGTCTGTATGTCTGTGTGTTTGTGTATATGTGTGTCTGTTGTCTGTGTGTGGTGCGTCTGTGTGTGGGTACGCGCGTGTGTGCGCGCGTGCGTGCATGCGTGCGTGCCTGCGTTCGTGCCTGCGTGTCTGCGTGCATTCGTGCAAGCGTGCAAGCGTGCGTGCAAGCCTGCAAGCGTGCGTGCGTGCGTGCAAGCGTGCAAGCGTGCAAGCGTGGAAGCGTGCGTGCGTGCAAGCGCGCGTACAAGCGTGCGTGCGTGCGTGCGTGCGTGCGTACGTGTGTGTGTGGTGGATGTGTGTGTGTGTGTGTGTCTGTGTCTGTGTCTGTGTCTGTGTCTGTGTCTGTGTCTGTGTATTTGTGTGAGTTTGTGTGTCTGTGTCTGTGCCTGTGTCTGTGTCCGTCTGTGTGTGTGTGTCTGTGTCTTTGTGCGTGTGCGTGTGCGTGTGCGTGTGTGTATGCGTGTGTGTGTGTGTGTGTGTGTTTGTGTGCGTGCGTCTTCAAGTGTGTGTATGTGTATGTGTTTGTGTGTGCGTGTGCGTGTGTGTGTGTGTGTCTGTGTGTGTTTGTGTGAGTGGTTGTGGTTGTGCTTGTGCTTGTGTTTCTGTTTGCTTTTGTGTGTGAACGTGTTCGTGTGCGTGTGCGTGTGTTTGTGTGTTTGTGTGTTGTGTGCTGTGTGTGGTGTGTGGTGTGTAGTGTGTGTGTGTTGTGTGTGTCTGTGTCTGTGTCTGTGTCTGGTCTGTGTGTCTGTGTTGCGTGTTGTGTGTTGTGTGTACGTTGTGTGTGTGTGTTGTGTGTTGTATGTGTTGTGTGTCTGTGTCGGTTTCAGTGTTTGTGTGTGTGTGGTGTGTGTTTGTGCGTGTTGTGTGTTCACGTCTGCGTGTGTGCGTGTGCGTGTGCGTGTGTGTGTGTGTGTGTTCGCCGTGCAGGCTGCGCGAGACTTGGATGAGCAGCAGCACCAGGATTTGAGGACGGCCTCTGGGATCCGAAGGGACCCCGGGGCCATCGAAGGGACCCCGGGGCCATGTCGGATGGGATCCGTGCATCTCCGGAGGCCAGAGACACCAAGAGGCACGAGCCGCTCGAGAATCGGGGAGGAGGGGCAGGGCAAGGGGAAGGACAGGGGGCGACGAGGGAAGAGGAGGAGAGCGAGGGCGAGGGCGGACAGGGGGAGGGGGAGAGAGGGGGAGAGGGAGAGGGGGAGAGAAGGAGAGAGGAGGAGAGGGGCGAGGGCGGACAGGGGGAGGGAGAGAGGGGGAGGAGGGGAGAAGGGAGATGGGTAGGGGGAGGGGCGACAGCAGCAGGCGAGCGAGGACGAGATCGAGGGGCGCCCGCGCCGGGGAATGCGAGGGGCACCCGGAGCCGCCTCGGAGGGGACCTGAGCGCCCCGTGGGGCCAGAGCCACCGAGAAGCAACCAGCAGAGGAGGAGGAGGAGGAGGAGGAGGAGGAGGAGGAGGTCCCAGCTGCAGTGTCCCAGACTGGAGCGATGGCTCTGGTCCTTCACATCCGAGTAGCTCTTCGGTGGGCAGCCGATGATCCCGAGGCGGGCGGATAGTGAACCTTGGTTGCGCAGGGTATGTGCCAGAAAGGAGGAGGTGGAGGAGGAGGAGGAGGAGGGGGAGGAGCAGGAAGAGAAGGAGGTAGAAGAAGAAGCGGAGGATATGGGAGGAAAGAGAGAAAGACGAAGAGCACACAGAAGGATGAAGGCGACGACGACGACAACGACGAACTCTGACAGCATGTCTTGTGCCTCCCGAGCGAAGCCATGGAATGAGCATCCGGAGGTCCAGGATCCAGGGAGTTTGACGGCCCCGTTTGCGGTTTCAGGATGGTTTTGGAACCCTCTCGGAGCGGTTGCTGTGCGTAGGAGGAGCGTTCCCAGGCCCCCTGAAGGCACCCAATCGATGGGACGTTGCGCACGTTGCTGGTTCGCCCAGTTGGGAATGAAATCTCAGGCTGGTCTAGATACGGTCATGGATTTGGGCTTGGTATGTCGCGCCGCAAGTTCTGGCCCACCACCCTTCGTCTCGACACGCTAACCACGTCCCAGTCCTCGAGCGTCCACGTCCAGAGCTTTGCCCGGCCTCCCGCCCCGCGGAGCGGAGCGACGCGCTGTCAGCGTGCAGGGCATAGCGCGTGTCGCCGGGGCCGGCGCCGCGGAACGCTGGTCAAAAGTTCCCGACTTGGGGGTCTGCACTGTTCCGCAGGGCGGAACGTGCACAAGGCCTTGCCGAGGCAGCTCTGCCTCCGGGCCCCGCAGGCGGGGACCCGTTGGGAAGCCAGGGCGGCGGCGCGCCCGGGAAGACTCTGCAGCGGTGGGTCGAGGCCTCCTCCGTTCTCCGACCTCTCCGGCCAGGATTCTCGCAGTCCTGGCTTGCAGGGCCCAAGCGTCGTATGCCCAGAGCCCCCTTGGGCCCCGCCTGCCAGGTCGGCCCCCCGCGGCCCTCCGCGACGACGGCGGGCTCCCAATGGGGGCTCGAAGGGCTCGCGGGGCCCCTCGGGGGCCCGCTTGGCGCGCCTTGGGGTTCGCTGTGGGGGCCACGCTCCTCACTCTCTTCCTCCTCTCCTCGTCTCCTCCTCTCCTCCTCCGCCTCCTCCTTCTCCTCCTCCTCCTCCTCCTCCTCATCATCATCATCCTCCTCCTCCTCTTCCTCCTCCTCCTCTTCCTCCCCCTCCTCCTCCTCCTCCTAGAAAATGGGATATGCCAGACGCCGTGCAACGTACATTTTCAGACTTGTCTGAGATCTTCGCTCCGTCTGCCCAGGCTGCTTTTCTACGTGTGTGCTTCTCGGCCACGCACACAGGTCGGGTGTTGCCAGAAGTGCCCCTGGCCCAAGGTGCCCCCACGATTTCCATCGAGGCCCTTCGGCCTCCAGAGCACCCCTCACAAGGCCCAGAGGGCCCCAGCGGCTCCAAAACTAAGCGGAGGGCACCTTGGGCCAGGGGAAGGCTTCTCAGAAGCACCCAGAAGCCTTCCCCCCTCCCCCTGCCCCCCGGTGCGCGCCGCCAAGTGACTTCGGAACAGCGAAGTTCATGCTTGCATCTCCTCGCGCCCACGGTGCTGCTCGGCTCTCGGCTCGGCTCTGCCGAGAGCCCAGAGGCCTGCCCAGAGGCCCCCGGAGCTCTCCTCCCGCAGGGCCTCACGAAGCGACCGCCGCCCAGGGATAACGCAGAATCCCCGAAGAACAGTTCGAAGCTCGAACTTCGACGACGACGACGAAGACGAATTCTTTCCAGCACTCGGTTGTGCCAGGCCTGGCGACCTGCGGGGGGAGGGAGAGAGAGAGAGAGAGAGACAGAGCCATGGAGGACAGGGGGGAAAGCCGAGGACAAGCGTGGAGAAGAGAGCACCCGTGGTCATAGCCTTTCTTTTCGCTTTATAGAACGAGCACGGACAAAACATCCCGGAGACTCGGCGGCGAAGCCGGGAGGGAAGCGGGAAGGGGCGGGCTTTCTCAGAAGGTTTGAAAACCCCCGGCCTCCTGAGAAGTTGCTTTAGCCTTGCCCGAAGACATCGACAATGTCTCGGGAGGCCCAAGGGTTTCCGAGAAGCCCAGCCGCCTTCTGAGAAGGCCTCCTCCTTCTCACTTCCCCCATCGCCGCTCGACGCGAGGCATCCTCGAAATCAGCCGGCACGTCCCCCGGCGACCCCCCGCACAGCGGCCTGCCGCCTGCCCGCCCTCGTGGGCGCAGCGCCCGCCAGAGGAGGGCCTCCTCCTGCGGCAGCGGGGCCTCCTCCGGCGGCTCCGGCCCAGCCTCGACGGACGGAGCGACCATCGACGCCAGCGTCGAGGGAAGGTGCGCAGAGCAGGAGGAGGAGGAGGAGGAGGAGGACGACGAGGAGGAGCAGGAGGAGGACGAGGAGGAGCGAGGAGGAGGAGGAGGAGGAGGAGGAGGAGGAGGAGGAGGAGGAGGGAGGAGGAAGATGAAGAAGAGGGATGAGGTAGGAGGGGGGAGGGAGGAGGAGGAAGAGGGTGGGGGGAGGAGGGAGGAGGGGGGAGGGATGCGGGAGGAGGGGGCAAGGAGGGGGGACCCCCCCCGAAAGACCTCGCCATCCAACCTGCTGGCCAACGGGGAGTCGCGGACGGCCCCGGAGCCTCAGAAGGTCGGCGTGGTCGAGGCCGGAGGCTCCTTCGGCGAGCCACGGCCTCAGCGGGGGAGGAGGAGGAGGAGGAGGAGGAGGAGGAGGAGGAGGAGGAGGAGGAGGAGGAGGTGTGCTGAGTGTGCTGACTACACGGGGCAGGGCCCCCTCTCCGCAGAGCATCACGCCGCCCGCGCCCCAGGGGGATAGCTGCACCCTAGGGCCTTTCAGCGGAGCGGACGGGCGGGCCCAAGGGGCCCCAGACACCCAGGAGGGGCCGAGAGGAGGCCCGCTGAAAGAACGAACCCCCCGAGCACAGCCACCCCCCCGAGGCCTATAGCCCGCAGCTCCTCACACCGTGAAGGCCTTCCCGAGCAGCCCGCCGAGCTCGACGAGCCACCGACCCTTTCCCGCCTCCTTCCAGTCGAAGTGCGAAAATCCCTGCCGTCTTCACGCGGCGACTGCGCTCCGCGCGTCCACGGCCCCGCGCAGCATGCGCCACGCGACTCCCCCCGGAAGTGGATCTCGAGCTCCTCCCAGTCGGACTTCGGGAACACCGCGCTCCGACAGCATGCGCTCTCCAAGCACGGCACCGCACAGTATGCACCGTACGTGACGAACACCTTCACAATGATGAAGAATACTACGAACCTTTGCTTCCCCATGGAGTGCATTTCACAGAAACTCCACCATGGGAGACGCCATGGCTCCGAGGCGCTGCGCCCTTTCGAAGTGCGCGCCCCGACCGATCGAGCGGACCCCAGCTCGACGCGAAAGGGCGGAGGAGGAGGAGGAGGAGGAGGAGGAGGAGCAGGAGGAGGAGCAGGAGGAGAGCAGAGGAGGAAGAGGAGGGACACTTTTTTGAAGTACAGATCGACCAGTCGCACGATATTGCATCACAGCAGCACAGCAGGCATCGCATCTCAGATCGCCCTGTGGCCAGGACCAGACAGAACACACTGATTTGCTGTTGCCCAAGACTCTACGTGAGCAATCTGCCCACGCACGAGCTCTAGCGGCACAGCCCTCGCAGAGAGCACAGCTCACAGCGTCTTGGCAGCAGAATTTGATCACCACAGACAGGGCACGCTTTTCTATTCAATTGGCCAGCCTAGAAAGGCCAGCCTGCGACACCTTTCATAAAACTGCTTGCTGGACAATCTGGGTTCGTGCCAAGCCTTGGAAGAACCAAACGAAAAGCACGAGGGTCCCAGTAACGAGGTGGTTCGGGGTAAACCCAAAAACCTTGGGCGGCAACCCTAGAACTGCTACACTTTACTGCGCGTTGCTATGGCAGCTCACACGACTCTCCTTTTCGCATCTCTCGATTCACCAAATGTTAAGTTACCTCATTATTTCCACGACGCCAGCAACATATGATTACAAGTGGCTTCCTTCACTGTGCCACAGACGCTGCCCTTGCATTGCATGTTTTTCTTCACGACGGCCTTATGTTTGCTCCGCCACATTGCCCGTACCTCAGTTACGGCTAAGACAGGCGAGCCTATCAGGCTAGACTAAGCACTGCATGCTGAGTCTCGACGACACTCACATGATTCTCGGGAGGTGGGTGGCGGGTTGTTGGGTGGGTCGGGGGTTGGTTATGGGCGGAGGCTGTTTTGTGGGACACATGTTTAAGAAGCCAGCGCACGCCATATTTTGTGAGCTCCAGTGACTATGTTGCAGCACAGCCTGCCTCAGCAACTCTTGGCAACGTTCGGCATACGGTTATTTTCTCGACGCTGTAATGGCAGCTCACGCAACGCACACTTCTATTTACTTTCCGCAGTCGGCCTAGATGGCACATATTATGTGGAAGGGACGGGGGTTAGTGGCTACGCGGTGGAGGTTCCTTATTTAGTGCGGGAGTAGAGATAGCAGTAGGTCGGATAGCACTAGGTTTCGGGTGCGCCTACAAGCCCCGGGTAGCCGCCCTAGTATTGCAGGCATTGTTTCACTATTGTCAGTCGCTTTTTTTCGCTGAGCCACAGTCGCTGCCCTTGAATTGCACGCGCTCGGGCAGTAGCAACACGATCTAGTCGTCGAGTCGGTCGTTATGTCAGAAGCTGCTCAGGCCCCGGGCGGGCCCGGGGCTTGCCCCCGCCGAGGGCACTGTGACCCTTCTCCATGTGGGACGAGGCGGGGCAGCCGCGAACCCCGCTCGAAGTCGGCTCATGGAGGCCCTTCGAAGAACGTCATTGCGTTGACTTGTTTAACGTTCTGTGCCACCGAGGAGACACTAACTATGATTACAGGGGGACTATGTTACTTAATTAAGGGGGATTGTGATCATTGGAATGCTTGGTGATCAAGGTTGGTGCCCTCCTCGCAGACCTGGCGGGCGCTTACGTTTCGCACTACGTTTAGTTTCTGTTTTTTTTACTTCATTTTCCGCTGCGCCCGCCAGGTGCCTCCTTGACCCGTGTCGTTCATGATTCCTTTCTTTCACTTGCACCTATCAAACGCAACAGGCTAGCACCGAATGTCGGTCTAACGTAACAAGAAACGGATGATCAGAAGGAGGAAGGGAGGAGGAGGGAAAAGAGGATGGGGAGAAGGAGAGAGAAGGGAAGCAACAGGAAGAGAAGGAGGAGGAGGAGGAGGAGCAAGAGGAGGAAAAGGGGGAGGAGGGGGATACACAAAAGGACAATGCACCCATACCTTTACCTTTCCTTGGGTTTTCCCTTTGGGGCCTCCTCGGAGGCCCTCGTCGCCATTGCTGGATTCGCTTCGAAGTTGTGGTCAGAACGGATCCCGGGAGAGGTTTGGGGAGTTGCGGTATTGGTACCTTGCGGTTTCCCCAGGATGATGGGATGATCAGGAGGAGGAGATGCAGGTGGGACGGAGGGGACAGGATTGGAGGGGACGAGAAGGGTGTTCGGAGGCGTCGCTACCATCCCCCGTTGTCCTCTTCTCCGCGCCCCCTCCTGTAATTTTTTTTTTCCCCCCCCGCAGCCGTTTTGCTCAAGACGGAGCTGACCTTCCGTCCCGACCCCAGAGGTTTGGGGCGAGGCAGACGGGCAGCTCCTTCTGCAGGCCTGGTTGCCACGGCCAGCATTGTTGCGATTTCGAACACCTCGTACATACGTTTCGGCCGCGGCTGCCACAGCCCACGCGTTGAGTTGCTGCTGCACGCCCTCCCGCACCGGCGCCTGCTCGTCCATCGGGACGCGCTCCAAGTGGCGCTCGAACCCGCGTGGTGTGTCCCTACCCATCATGCGGGGGATGGTCATGGACGGACCTATAGCACAAACAGTGTGGAACCTGTGGTGCGTGCTTCAGCGGCAACAAGCAAAACCCATCATCCAGTTCAGCATTCGCCCGTTCGACCTCCAGGACCTCCAGGAACAGGTGGACCAGGCACCGGAAAGGATGGACACAAAGTCCATCAGCAGCTCTTGTTTATTATGAACAGTGTTCGTTTTTGCCCGACAGCGGCCGCTGTCGGTTTTTGACAACAACTGCTGTTGGGCGTCGTACCCACGTTGTTTTTCCCATTTCGGGCGTCCAAAGATTACTTCCCTGTAGCACCAGCCGCAGCGGGTCCAGAGCATGTCTGCTCCCAGACCGTCAATTCTGGCGGAAGCTCGCGGGCGTTGGAGGCGCCCACTACCAGTCAGTCTTGGAGGGATTCAAGATCGCGAAGCCCAAGCCCTCGCCACCAAGTCACCAGATCAGCAGACCCAGAGTCTGTCAGACCAGCTCGCAGCCCAGCGCCAGAGGCTGGTGGGCAAGCAGAATGACGCAGCCTGGTTTTTGGACGGAGTCGAGAATTCTACCCATAAGTACGCGACCGCGGCCAAGGAGCGCAACGACATTCTCACTGAGGCCCAGCACTTCGAGAGTCAGCTCAAGGTCGCAGTCCAAGCCGCAGCAGCTCAAACCATCGTCGCAGCAGCTGATGCAGTACCTCAGCCTGTTCACACTCCAGTTGCAGACCTGGCGAACGCCACCTTGGAGGATTTTGCCCAGAAGAATCCCCCCGCAGGCACGAACATCAGCCAGGACATTCAGAACCAGACCAACCAACGAAATGGTCGACAAATTCAACAAAGAGCACCGGCGCATCCAGGCCCATGTTCGCCATCATTGCCAACCACAGCGCCGGGAACCCGAGGTGCTCGACCCCGCCGCCCTCGCCAGCCCCGCCGCCCTCGAGAGCCCCTGCCGTCACCAACAGCTAGAACGCCGAGGGGATCCAGACAAGCCCTTCGGCGACATGGCCCTCGACGAAGGCGCAGGAATGGAAGCAAAACGCATCATGCGTTGCCTGGATCAGGCCACCCAGCTCGAGCCCCCAGGTGCCCTCGGACAAGCAGCGGGGGAGGCCCAGAGGCGTTTCAAAACCAAGGCCCATCCACCAGGATCGCAGGGCCAGGACCAGAGCAGAGGTAAGGAAGGCAGCGCGGCAGCTGTTGGGGGAGCGTCGGGACTTTCCGTCCAGCCCGACTAGGCGAAAGACGCTCACATCTTGTGTTGACAGGAGGTCAAGCTCTTAGATGGCCAGACCACTGACGCCACCCAGCGGCGCTCTCAAAGGGGCGCGACGCCCTCTTGACCTTGGAGGTCCGCAGAGACAGCGGGGCCGTCATCAAAAGAACCGCAGTTTTGATCAGAGGAGGTTTCGGTTTCAGAATCGCACAGTTTGAAGCGCCAGCCACCGTGCCGAAATGGCGGGCTAAAGCCGTGGCTCTGGAGGTGCCAGGCCACGCGCTGCGTCTGCTGAATCTATTTAGCCCACGGAACGGCGTCGACGATCTCAACGTCAGGCTCTTGGCTGGCGTCTCCCAGCTTGGCCAGATGCACCAGGCCCCCCTCGTAGTTGCATGAGGTTTCGACCTCTCCGACCTCGTCCCCGGCCAAGCTCAGCAAGGGCAAATCAACTGATGCGCGAGGCGTGATTATGTTTTCTCCCAGATGCTGCGCCCTCATGTTTTACCAAGACAGTCAAGACCACGCTGGAATTATCTCTCGCCTCGGCGTGCATCCAGGCCCCCAAGTCCCAGTGCCCAGTGTACTTCGACCTCGCCCCAGATGAGCCCCAACTGGCGCCCGTCCAACTTCGGCCCTCCAAGTTGCACACCAGAGCCCCCTAGGATCTCAAGCTAACACGAATGCTTGGATCGAGACGAAAGCCGCCTTGGACCAGATGGAAGCCGCCCTGAACCAGAACCTCGAAGCAAACGTTTCTAGACGGAGCCCAGACCAGACCGACCTCATTTTGGCCTCGGACAGGAGCTTCAGGGAAGGCTCATCGCCGCAGTTGGAAACCGCTGGCAGGCACTACCAGATGGCCGAAAAATCGAATAACCGACGCGCAGCGTGTCTTGGACAAGTCCGAAGACCCAGACATAGACCTCCAGGTCGCCATAGACGACCTCGGCACCGCGCCGGCTAGATTCTCATAAATGAAAGAGCTAGGAGACCCCCATCAAGCAAGTCAAATCGAGCATCCAGACAGCCCTGGTCGACATCAGAAATCAGATTCTCGATTTCGTGAAAGCGCGGGGACTCTTCGCCGAACACTTCACCGATGCCGACGCAGCTCTCGGTCGCGAGCTCCAGCGCGACCAATCGATCGACGAGGAAATGTGGGGGAGTGGGTCAAAACCAGCACGCTGCAAGGAGTGGGAAAGGGGGCCAGGTCCAGGAATGACAGCAGCTGGAAGCCCAGAAGACTTTGGCAGAGTTCTTCCAGTAGGTGGTCTGGACATCCGACTGCGCCATTACAAGCCGAAGCAAAGCGATTATCCGACATCCGTGAAGCCGCCTCTTGGGAGCAGAAACAGAAGCAGCGGAGCCCCTCGAAATCCGCCCTCTCCGAGCCCGACCCGATGAACCCCCGACATGACCGGCGCTGCAGCTGGGACGTTCAACCGCGAGACGGCCGCCAACCGCGAGTTCCGCCCGAGGCATTTCGCTCTGTTGGGGCGGCGAGCACGAGCGGGTCGCCCGCTTCACGCACGCCTTCGGGTCGGTCGCCCCCCCCACCCCCCGACCAAATTGCGCCCCGCTGTCATCGTTCTCACCTCCGCGCGCAGGCAGCAGGAGGCACGGGGCACGCAACGCGACATGGGGAGTCGGGATCACGATTGCAGCGCGGCGACCCTGGGCCAGGAAAAGACCGCTTGTTGCTCGCGGGCCACGCGTCGCCAGCCAGCCAGGGCGGGGCAATCCCCGAGTTTATCTCGGGGCCCTGGAAGCCGAACTGCCCGCCGCGAAGGAGCGGCCAAATACGCGGCCGCCATGCTTCGGGACTTACCGAATTATTACTACGAGGATGCAAGCCTGGACCACTGCATTAACAAATAGTTCGGACAGCCTTCAATCGGGCGCTGACGGCAACCATTGCCAACCAGCACGGCGCCCCCAGGTCTGCGGGACGTCGTTCCCAAGCAGTTGTTTGTGGATGCCCGCAGCACGGCGTGCCAGCAGGTTGCAGCCTCGCCAATGTTGTGGCCCAGATGCTTTGCATTTCGCCGCTCGAAGCGCGGGCCCAGGACAACCCAGACGCTAACCTCTACCCGCCAATAAACGCGCCCCTCCACTTGGACAACAACGAGGACCCCTGGCACTCGCAAGAACCGTCACAGAGGTTTCGAAATGAATGAAATACGCCAGCAAGACCGACCTCGGCAGCGAAGGGGCCACGCACAAATCAGCCATCGTCGCATCCCCCAACTATCATACGAGACCCACTTTCCAAATCACTCGGCGAGTTCGCAGGCCCCCAGGAACCCCGGGACGCGGCAGCCAACCTCGGCTCGCGGCCGAGCCCGCGGCGGCAAAGGACAAGCAGTCCCACGGCAGCGTTTCAACCCAGGAGGAGGCGCCAGCCCTTCAAGCAGGCAGGCCGAGACATGAAGAAGTCGCACAAAACAGGCTTGGACCAAGCTGGCCAACGCGGAAGCGACACACGGCGGAGGGCTTTCGTCAGGGAGCGTACCCAGGAGGCTCCAGACCCTGACGGTTTCTGTATCTGATAAGGGCGGTTGTGATATCGGCAGCCAATCTCAATTGGCGCTCCACCGGCTTCCAAACCCTGGACTCTTTATCGAAGGGTTCCTTATCCAACGTCCGCACCGTATCACAGATAAGGCGTTGAATCAGAGCCAGAAAACATGTTTCAGCACCGTGGACCCCGGAGGCCACACCGCACCCAGGGCCCGCAGCCCGCGCGCCCTGAGAGGCCCATCTTGGAAAGCCACCTCGCGACACATCATTTTCTGTTCAGCATGCTGGTTTGGAGAGTAAGAACCCAACCCGAAACGCTCGATTCCAATTACTTCAAGTTGGGGCATGATCTGCGAGGCCCCTGGATGACGCCCCCCAAAGCATGGAGCCAATGCCGCGGGCCTCCACGGGCCGCCCTCATCTGCCTCCAGCGCATCTCATGGACCCTGCGGAACCCGCGGGAGCTCGAGATGTCAGAATGTAGTACCCTGTCCTCCCCGATCAGGCCGCCCGCCCTAGTGAAGCATCATCTCGAGACCGCCTGGGCGGCGATGCTGACCAGGGCGGCCCGCAAGATGGGCCATAGCGATGACCGGTCAGACACCGCAGCAGCTCGACAGGCGATGGGCGACCCGACCCTTTGCAATCAGTATCGCAGTTGCGCGCTGTCATACCTCACCCGGTGCTCGTGGACTAAGTCTAAGCTTGCAGTTGCGGATGCGACATCCAGGCAAACTCGCAGGGGACAAGTGCAACACCATGAGGAATATGAAGAACAAGAAGGTCGACATGGGGCAGCAGTGGGACATCTGGTGCTGCATATACGCTTGTGTTTGCACGGGAAGAAGACTGGCTTAGAGACGCAAGTTGAAGAGCCGAGATGGAAGCCGCCAGAATTGGGCAAGGGTTTGCTAAGAGTCGCGCGCGACAGTGGAGGAAGCTAGTCGCTGAGGCCTCCGAGAGTGGCGACAAGACAGCACACAGATGGTCGAAGCTACCTACATCTAAGCAACAAGCGGGTACTCATCCTACGCTTGAGATACAACATCACGCTTCGAAGCTGAACCCTGACGTGGAGGAACGGAAGAAGACATGCGGAGTACGCGATGGAGAAGAGAGTTTTGGTACGGGGCTACGCTTGCGGATGACGTTGGCGGAGGTGCAGGTGCTGGATGCGGGACACATCAGGAAAGCAGCCAGCAGTTTCAAGCGTGGTACGGCTGTGGGGGTAGACAACCTCGGGCCACAGAATATGGCGTGACTGTCAGATGGTTCGCTGGAGGTCTTCGCGAACATCACGAAGGTTGCGGAAGCTATAGGTGAGCTGTCGCCGCAGATAACCACCACCATCATGCCAAGGTTACCTAAGCCAGAAGGTGGCCATCGTCACATAGGGCTGCTCACCGACGCCTCGAGGGCATACAACAAGTGCTTCAAGCGGGGCCAGGACGAGTGGCTCGGAGCACACGTCAAGAGTTACCACTACGCGACAGCGGGAAGGAGCTCTGAGCAGGCGGCTTGGACACAATCCGTTCTGGCCGAAGCAGGTTTGGCGCTCAAGAGGCACGCGGCCATGGCAATGCTAGACCCCGAGAAGGATTTTGCGAGGATTCCGCATGCGAAGCTGTGGGAAGTTGGGTTCAGGCATGGCTGCATGCGTTCGAGGCTCGCCTTGGTTATCACGCCTGATGCGGGCAGAAGGACAGTGATACCCGGCGATTCGGTATCTGACTTCGTCATAACGAACAGTGGCGTCATTGCTGGGTGTCCCTTCGCCACGACGATGATGACGCCGTTCGCGCCTGGCGCGCACAAGCGCGCGCACGCGCTATGGCCGCCCCTCAGCATAACACAGATGGTTAACGACGGCAGCCCACAAGCATCAGGTTCCCACGAGCAGGTTCTGAGAACGATCATCCTGGCTGCCAGGCGGTTGCGCAAAGAGCTCGTGGACCATGCGCTGGGGCCCAGCCCAAACAAAGGACACGCGATTGCAGCGTCGCCCCAGCTACAAAGAGAGATTGCCATTGCGCTCAAGAAGTACCATTTCAGACGGCACAGAGCAGCACGGCAGTTGGGACATGACCGCTCTATGAGACGCGGCGCGACAGGACCAGCGCAGCGAGCGCGCATCAGGGCGACATCCAAGAGGATTGCTACATATTGCCGGCTGGTACTAGGTGGAAGACAGTTGGGTCGATTATTTCGCATAGTGGCCTTGCTTCGGCTCCCTACACAGTCAAAGTGGAAAAGTATTACGGACACACAGCTCAAACAGGTGAGGGCCATTGCCGGACATGCGCCGTTCGGCGCTGCCAGAGGGAGATACCGCGCAATCGAGTCTCAACTTCCACACTGCCCAAGAGCTGACCCCACCTTTGTCGCGGACGAGTACCCTCTTGTGCATTGGCTGCGGGCTCTGGGAAATTGGCACGGCACAAAGCGACGGCGTTGGCGTTCATGAGCGGGCACAACCCGATCCATTCCTGGCGCGGAGTTCAAGGGCCAGCAGGCGCGGTCATCACGAGCTTGAAAAGGCCGGGGTGGCATACTGTTTCTTCGGACCGCTGGATTACTTAACGGGGAGCGGCGCTGGACTCGCATGGGTGGGGACTGCCTGCGCTCAAGAGGATTGTCAATCAAGCTACCCGGAGGCGTCTTTTGGTCGAGAAGCCCAGGAGTCGTGGCATGGAGGGCCTCGTGGGCCCACCCTTATGGCAGCCTGCCAAAGACCACATCAGTGCTCTGTATCGGCAAGATGGCTTCAGAGGTGCCGGGCTGGCCAGAACTTGGTTATCTGGTGCTTTTGCTTCCGCCAGGCGCAGCTGTACAATCCTAGGGCAGTGGAGAGCCCGACAGGCGCGATGCGCGGCGTTGAAAATGGCGCTGACTTCCATCTGAGTTTCAGGCGCGACGGGCACGCAGCCGAGATGCAAAGCTGGGCGGCAGAGGGGCGAAGACGGTCGTTGTGGGGCAGGCGCGAGCACTGACAAGAGCATCCCATCACCATTTACACGCGCAAGGGGCTGATGCCCGATCCTACATTCGACTCGCCCATGCCGACCACGAAGTACCTCCTCAACTGACATGTGTGCACGTTCAGTGGATTAAGCAGTGGGGTGATGTGTACGGATGGCAGCTGTATTATTCCGCGCTGCGAAGTTCGTATTCGGATTGGTTGGTCTTTCGTGATGATCAATGATGCGGGAGATACGGCTGCTGCGTTGCTGCTGCGTTGGGACCTGTGCCCTCAGGTGCTGGTGAGATCTGGGCCGCGATCAAAGCGCTGAAGCACAAGCCCGAAGGGCGCACCACTTTCGTGACGGACTACAAAGATCTGAAGCAGGCATGGTTGGAAAGTTACCCATACGGTTGCAGCTCCAAGCACCAGTACATGGAGTGTGGACAGTGTCCTGAGACGTCGCGCACGGCATTGGCATCTCGGAGATTGGCGCGGTCTGGATTCCCTCGCACATGCCGAAGACGCAAGCCATCAACCGCGGCGCGGCTATCTCCAATTGTACGGGAAATTGTGCTGCCGACAAATACGCGATGCTGGACGCCGACTGCCACCCCCGTCAGCGGCCACAACAGAAGCTGCGAGAACTCGGGGAGGCGGCCGTTCCGCTGACGCTGAGGCGCGTGCTTCGCATCCCCAGACTGTGTCAAAAAGGGGGCTGGAAGGATGCTCAGTAAGTGAATGAGGGAAGGCCTGTGCGTGGCCCTAGTCTTGTCCTGAGTGAGGACGGGAGCCACTTAATTCAGCGTTTCCCGGGACGGTGGGTGTGCGGGCTGTGCGGAGATAGCCGAGCTCGTCGTCGGGACCTGGCTTTCGTTCCGTGCCTTGGGGGCCCCAAGGGGGTTCGTGAAGCGCACCCGTCCCACAAGCTCTGGCGGACTGGTCCCATGGTTTGGTGTCTCGAATGTGCAGCTAGGTGTGTTTCAAGGGCTTTTTTGATATTAAACCTTGTATTGGGAGTCCAGCCCTGGGGTCTGCGAGGCATTTCAAGCGCAGGTACCTCATCCAGGGGCGGGGCCCGTCAGGTGATAAGGTGGGGCATGGGCTCAAGAAGCCGGTGCCCATCTTCGCTCGAGGCGATCGGTAGCGGTCGCCTCTCCTCGTCATTATGACATTATGATTATCGTTTTGGTTTGGTGCATCGTTCTCGGCACTCTTTTGTCGTCATCCATCGTCTCCAGAGCCTCCTTCTCCTCCTCCTCCCGTTCCACCGTTAGCCAAAATGTGTCCTTCGGCGGGGTCGCGGGGAGGCTCCTGTTCTCCGAGGCGAGCGACATAGACCCAGCACTTGCTGACGATAGTTTCGTCGTCCGTCTGGCTGTGGAGCATGCTTTGTCGCGGACATCTGGTCTGTTCCGTTCTTCTTGCCCCTCCCTCAGTGGATGCCGCACGAGCAGCCCTTGAGATGTCGGACTGTTTCTGGTCAGGAGTTTTCGCTTAGCGTGCGGCGGCGCTGGTTCTGGCCCACCACGCTTCGGCGTGGCACGCTCACCACGTCCCCGTCCCCAAGCGTCAGCGTCCCGAGCCTTCCCCAGCCTCTCGTACCGCGGAGCGGAGCGACGCGCCACACGCTTGCAAGGCACAGCGTGTCGCCGTGGCCGCCGCCGCGGCACGCTAAGCAGAAGTTCCTGGCTACAGGATTGCCTCAGACGGTACGTTTCGACGGCTTGGCGCCGCGAGCATTGCGCTAGGTAAGTTGGTGCCGCTTCGTCGCGGCGGCGACCCCAGCGCGGGCGTTCCAGGTTGAACGCCGCCGATGGCCCGGATCCGGCCGACATCGGACAGTCGACCAGTGCCATCGGAAGGCCGCCATCGTTCCATGATGAACGATCCCCGTGGTATGAGAAAGCAGTGCCCACATCATCGCGACGCGAACCTGCCGTACACTCAGAGATGACTTCGGTCGTTAACGAACCACGAGTGCGCACTCCACCTTTTCCTTGCGTGGTGGTGCATCACGATCATGATGCTCTTTGTCGCGTAGTGCCCGCTTCAGCCGCGCCCTCGGCCAGATAGCTAGGTCGAGAGGTGGCGTATCGTGTTGTTCATTGGCTCACTCGCCTCAACTCTGAGTGCATTACTGGTTCTGCAAGGTGCGCGACTCTTAGCGGCACTGGCTCCAGGGCGTCCTTGGAGGATGCACCAGGCGAAATCAGCAACTCGACATTCTGGACTCCGATTGCGGCTCGCGATTTAAAGCTCGGAGACGCCAGTATCGCTTGGAGCGGGAGGTAGTGGCGAGCGTTAGGTTGCGCACCAGGGAAGCCCCAATGGAGCAGAACCTTCCACATTGCCCACGCTTGTGACAGGAAAGACCTGCTGTCTGTAAAGCGACTCTGCGTTCAGCGCCTCGCCAAGGCTAGCGCTGATGTACAACGCGCCCCGCGCTGCGACGGTGAAGGCGAAGGCCAAGTCCGTCGTGTGGGTGATCGACCGGGCAAACTTCAAGCGCATGTTGATGCAGGCGCACTGGGCA
Organism: Prorocentrum cordatum; assembly: GCA_963575745.1. Classification (NCBI taxonomy): domain Eukaryota; class Dinophyceae; order Prorocentrales; family Prorocentraceae; genus Prorocentrum; species Prorocentrum cordatum. The sequence goes on along the minus strand of CAUYUJ010016494.1, from coordinate 110,161 downwards.
CAGTCAGAGGCCTGAGGAGGCGCACGAGGGAAAGAGATCAGCACAGAGTCGAGGTTGCCGAGCCAGGCTTCGGCAGGCGGCTCGCTGTTGCCGCCCTGTCTACAGACCCATTCGGCAACGTACCGGTTCGATGTTGAAACCGTCATTGGCATCGTTGGCTCAGTACTTATCGACAGGCAGGCCCTTTTGCTACGGAGCCCCCCCCCCGTCCACCTGTTCGGTTGCGTTTCCAGAGGCGAGCTACATACGCCAGAGTCTTGTCTGCTTGATGGTAGTTCCCCAAACACTTCTTCCACCTGGGGGTTTTTACTGCGTCCCGAGGATCCGCCACGTTCCAGCTTGTTGACGGCGCCGTTGCCGGCCGTTGCCGCCTGTGGGCGTGCCCCGAAGATTCGACGCGTCCCGGGCAGCTGCCGCCCGTTGCCGCCTGTGGAGGTGTCCCGAGGATTCGGCGCGCTCGGCCCCGGTGCCGCCCGCTGCCGCCTGGGGGGATGTCCCGAGAGTTCGCACTGTTCGCCCGTGGCCGCCCGTTGCCAGCCGATGCCGCCTGCGGGGTGTCCCGAGGGTACGCACTTGCGCTTCGAAAAGCGGCCGCAGAGGCGCTTGCGCATCACATTGCCAGCACGTCCACACTGCCAGACTTGCTGTTTGGGGTCCACGCTGGGAGTTTCTGGCTGCTCAGATGCAGGTGACAGGTGAAACACACCGACAACTAGCAGGTTTGTATCGGGGAAAGTTAGACTCAAGTAAGCCGGAATTCGGGTTCGCCGACGTTTTTTGACGAGCGTGTGCTGGATTTTGACGGTCCAGTTTTCGTGGGATGTTTGCAGCGGGAGCTCGCGCCAAATTTCAGATTGGCTCTCGTCCTTTTTACGATGGCCCCGCCAGGCCAACCCGAGTCACCCGTACTCGAGTCTTACGTCTCCCCGATGGTAACATGTCCCACATAGTGGGTAATGGAGGATGACGATTACTAAATGACCGGGGGTCGTGTTCACGCGGTGGCGCCCGAGATGACGATTCGAAAAAACCGGCCGCGGGCTGGAAAACTATTTTTTCATCGTTCTCCTCCAGTCAGAAAATTGTGCAGAAATAGCGGGAAACTCGTTTTTAATCGTTCCCCCCAGTTGTTTTATTAATCGTCATCCCGCATTGGTGGGTATGTGATCGGGTGTGGGCTGTCATCAGACAGCATCAGGCAGAGATACAAGAGGCCAGCGTGGGAGCGCGACGCCTAGCATGCACCGCGAGGACAGGCCCACATGGAGGGTTCCTCCGAAGGGCTCAGGCGGCCCGTCCTCCTCCTCCTCCTCCTCCTCCTGTTCCTCCTGTTCCTCCTCCTCCTCCTCCTCCTCCCTCTTCCTCCTCCATCTCATCCTCCTCCTCCTTCTCCTCCTCCCTCCTCTTCCTCCTCCATCTCCTCCTCCCCCTCCTCCTCCTCCACCTCTCCTCCTCCATCTCCTCCTCCTCCTCCTCCTCCTCCGCCTCCTCCTCCTCTTCCTCCCTCCTCCTCCTCCTCCTCCATCTCCTCCTCCCCCTCCCCCTCCTCCACCTCCTCCTCCTCCTCATCATCCTCCTCGGGTCGCCTATGGCCCCGGAGGAAACCGTGCAGGCCCACATCTAGGCATAGCTCTCCTTTGGTTGTATCCGGCTTCGAATGATCAGGCGAGGATATCACCGAGCACACCATCACGCACATTGTTGCATGGCTGTGTCGCCGATCTCTCGTCAGCGTGGAAGGTGGCAGGGAAGTGATGTGTCCAGGAGGGGAGACTCTGGCCGACCCACGGTTTCACCAGATTGGTGAGGGTGGCGGGTGCACGACAGCTGGAATTCACAGTTCAGTGGACTGCCCAGATTTGTCAGAGGCAGGCCACGCCACCAGAGGCGAGGAGCAGAAAGACGATGATGACGATACGCCATCAAATCGTATGCTAGCGAAGACTGCCAACGACCGCTCCTGCGTTTGCCGACGAGTGTCCGATATGTGGAGCTTCCAGAGTAGCAGTTGCGGCTGCGAGTCCAGATTCATGGCCACATTCGCCGACCCCTCGATCACGTTGGGAATGTGGCTGGCTCCCAGCAGACATTGATTTTCGAAATAAGAGAGGGATCAAGAGTTGGCAAGGGGGAGAAGGTGGAGTAGGAAAACGAGAATAAGGACAAGGAGAAGAAGAAGGAGGAGGAGGAGGAGGAGGAGGATGCGGACACGAGAGAGGAGGTGGAGGACGGAACGAGTTGCAATGAAATTTTTGGGGGCGTCTTGGAGCCCCCTTGAGCCGACGGTGGGACCTCCTGGGGCGTTGTTCCTTCATCATGGAGCACTTGCGGACCGAAAGACACCGCAAGTAAAACACTGATGACAACACATTGAGACAAGAAGCCACCTTCCGTGAGTTCGGCTATCTGGAGCCTTTCTCGGGGCTTCTCTGGATCCAAGAAATCTGCGCGGAGCGCCAACAATCTATGTGTATGCCGTTTTTCCTTCTTCTAGAAAGGGCGTTGGGGTACACATTGTTCATTTTTTAGTATTCGAAAGTTCTTGGATTGTTTGGGGGGCAAGATCCTTTCAGTTCTGAGTGTTCTATCCTGGGCCTCTTCCTGGCCACTAGGGGGCCAGGAACAACCAGAAACGAGCACCATTAGAAGAGAGCACGATTAGAAATGAACGCCGTGTATGTTTTATGCTGTTTTTTCCTCTTCTGGAAGAGGGCGCGGGGGCACCCAGAGGACCGTGAAGGATCCCAGAGAGGCCGGAGCCGGCGTCCACGAGCACGGGGGGAGCGCCCGCTGGAGGGCGTTCGGCAGGACACGGGCGCTCGCTGCGCGACTCTGATGGCGCCGCCAGCTCCCTCCCCTGTTCCTCAAACGACGCGAAGATCGGGACAACATCGGATCGGGATAGCTCGAAATCTCTGAGAATCGGCGGGTTTGGAGGATGTGCTGGGCGCCGCGGCCGCTCCAGAGCGTTCCGGAACGCTCTGAGAGCGCTCCGGAACGCTCTGGAGCGATTTATCCCGATCCTAGCCCTGTTTTAACAGGCGCTCGCTACGCGACTCTGATGGCGTCGCCTGCTCCCTCCCCTGTTCCAGCAGTGACGAAGCGTCCTGGCGTGCCTCCTAGCCCCACCAAACAATGTTCTGAGAACCTCTCGTGGCTTCCACGAAATGTTCTTAGAACGTTCCTGGCCGAGACCGTCTTGTTTTAACACCCCGGGCTTATGTTCTAAGAACATTGTGTTTGTTCTTGGAACATATGTGGGTTCTAAGAACATGTCGTGGCAGGCCCATAGAAATGCCGGGACGGTCGGTCCTTCTCCTCCCTGTCGCCCTCCCTGGGCGGTCTGGTGCGTCGGCTGGCCTGCGTCTCGGGACTCGAGAGCCCTGGCCCGGCAGCACCAAGGGCTGTGCCCAGCGGTCCAATCGGGCGCGCGTGGGTCCATCTCGAGAGCCCTGGCCCGGCAGCACCAAGGGCTGTGCCCAGCGGTCCTATCGGGCGCGCGTGGGTCCATCAGAGTCCGTCCGTGCCCCGTTGGGCAGATTGGGTTTTCTTGCAAGTTTCCTGCACTGCCCTGGCAGCCTCTGGTGGCCCTCGTGGGTAATTCTGGACCCATCGTAGGGGCTGGGACCCTCCTCGGGTGAGCTCGTCCCCCCATACCCCCTCAAACGAATGATTTGGGGGTCCAAATAGGACGCATCTGGCTGAGGAGGAGGAGAGTAAGTGATCCTCATACACACGGACACACAAACAAACACAAACACACGAGCACACACAAACACACACACAAACAGGCATGTACACATATATATATATATATATATATAATATGTGTGTATACATACATACATGCATACGTACATACATAGATCCGTATACATGCGTGCGTACCTACATCCAAACATACGCACACATACATACATACATACATGCATGCATGCATACATACATACATACATACATGCATACATACATACATACATAGATATATACATACATAATGTACAAAACGCATTGAGTTCCTAAAGCCTCTGGAGACCCACCCACCCGACCCCCACACCGCCCCCACGGCGGTCAGGGGCAGGGAAGGGAAAAGCTAGGGACGAGTAGGCAAAGCCTGTACAGGTAGGGCGTGCCAAGGCGAAGCCTGTGCAGAATAGGAAACAACAGCAAGCGTCACTCACGATTATCTCGATAATCAACTCCTTTTTTCAACAGACCACGAAATGACCAAAGCCATATCTCCTGTCGATCACAGTTCAGACGTGTCGCAACATGCTTCCAATTAAACTCCCTCGGCCGAGGGTCTCCTTTGTATTTGACCTCATCCGATTCATCAAGGGAAAATCCCCTGAACTCCAAAGGGCGGGATCGGGTGGGCCCGAAAAGCTATGGAAGCACGCTTGCTGTTGAAGAGCATGGCTGGACCAACACTATACATTAATACCCGCTCGAAGACTCTCACTTCATCATAATGTACAAAACGCATTGAGTTCCTAAAGCCTCTGGAGACCCACCCACCCGACCCCCACACCGCCCCCACGGCGGTCAGGGGCAGGGAAGGGAAAAGCTAGGGACGAGTAGGCAAAGCCTGAACAGGTAGGGCGTGCCAAGGCGAAGCCTGTGCAGAATAGGAAACAACAGCAAGCGTCACTCACGATTATCTCGATAATCAATTCCTTTTTTCAACAGACCACGAAATGACCAAAGCCATATCTCCTGTCGATCACAGTTCAGACGTGTCGCAACATGCTTCCAATTAAACTCCCTCGGCCGAGGGTCTCCTTTGTATTTGACCTCATCCGATTCATCAAGGGAAATCTGAACTCCATAACGTATACAACATGTCGACTCTGAGATAATGCCAAACTCCGGTATCCGATCATACCACTCATATGGCTTTGAACCCACTGAACCTCAGAGCCAAACACCGCTTGCGTACCATAACCAATCGAACTGCGTGTGGGCCCACCGGCCGAGACGGAACCAAAAGGGAGGGCGAGTGGTGGGAAACTGGAGTACCTCCTGCGCGGTCAGCGGTGTCCGCAGCACGGAGGCGTCGACTGCCGACTCTATCGCATCCTTGACTCTCGTCGTGATGCGCTCCAGCTCTCTTCCGGGATCGGCCCCTGTGAGTGCCCACAACGGATTAGCCCACTGAAGTTCAAATCCCAATCTAGCGAAATAGTATCGTACTGCCAGCACCTCTTCGTCCACTAACAGTACCTCCCAATCCCAGATGAAGAAGCTCTCCGTGAAATTGAACTGGGAGGAGAGCCGCGCCGCCACTGGCGCCCTGACAGATACAGCGTTAATGGAACCCCACAACTCCACTGCCAGGTCATCTGGCACCACGGACAGCCCCCGCTCGAGCTCCTTCATCATACTGGGGCGAGAGCGTGCACCAATGTCAACGACGAAGCGGCCGCCTGTGACGTTCAAGCGGCAGCCCAGCAGATCTATCCCAGACCACGCTTCATCCACAAACGTAGCAGAATTTCTTGCAACTGATAGCGCAACCCCACTCACGGCCAAAGTCAGGTTCCTGGCCGCGAGGGCCACAGCCCCACCTGCGCCTGCCACATCCTCCACCAGGGACGCCGCAGCCTCGGCACCCCTGGACATGTTAGGAAAGAGGCTCGACGGGAAACTGACGACGAGCACCATGAGGATGATGGCAGGCACGAAACACGGGCCGCAGAGAATCTGGAGCACCCTACTGTAGCCAACAACCGACTTGAGGTAGCTTCCCTTTTGCGCCCTGGTCTGCTGCGGCTTGCATGGTGCCTGCGCGTAGAACTGCAGCTTGCCTGTCATCGGCTGGCCCGCTGCCTCCGGAGGTGGGATTGCGAGCACAGTGGCGGGCGGCAGCGTACCCGGGCTCTTGGCCTTGGGCGGCGTGAGGACGAGCGAAACCGCCCCCGGCGATGCCGTCCGCGACGTGGCCCTTGACGGCGGTGCACTGACGCACTGCACCCAACTGGACGGTGTCCCAGGCGGGCTCGGCAGTGGTGGCACGCTCTCCTCCGTCAAGTCCGGGCCCTTGATCCACCCCCCAGTGTTCTTGTCCTTGACGTAGCCCTTGGGCGCCATATCCTGGAGGAAGGTGCGCTCCCCAGACGAACGCAGGAAAGTACTGGCGCCACCCTCTCTTGAGCCAGTGCAGCTGCTGCGCAAAGCCCTTCGTGTTTAGCTGGGTGAGGATGTGGCTCGCACCGACGATGTCAAGATAGATACGCAAACTCCCATCTGAGATCCACCTCCCTCTCTCCCGAACTTCTTCAAACGAGAGCCCTTCGGCCCTCGAGTCACTCGCCCATCCTGCTCTAGGGCTGTGAGGCCCCCAACCCATAGATAGGCCCAACGAGCCCTCGGTGTCCTTGAGAGTCTTACGATACTGGGCTAGGCTGAAGGGGAAGAGCGGAGTGCTGGGGTGGCCCTCGTGATCTCCTCAAGCACCTCCATGATGTCCCTGTCCTCCTGGAATATGCGCGCCACCTGGGGCCTCTTGAGCTTTGTCCCCGTACGAGCCCCAAGAGCGATAGAGACCGAGGCGATGTTGATGTTCTCGCCCAAGTCTCGAGGGAAGATGAGGCCCTCCGGTAGTATTCCCAAGAGCTCCGAGGGGCGTAAGCCCGTATGGCATTGCACGATGAGAGCAAGGCCCAGACGCGGGTTCCCTCTGGCGGCCATGTGAACCCCGAGGAGCTTACCAGGCAACTTCCCGAGAGGCACCGTATGTTTGCGTCCAACATTTCTTTCCCAGCCTGCAGTGACAGCCTTGCTCCACAACAGTCTCCCCCGCATGCGAGGGAAGAAGAACTCAACTGCTGCAACTGTATTCACGAATTTCGCTGGAGTGAGGTTCTCAATCTGATCATTTTTGAACTCAACTAGAAGGTCGTCCCATTCGTCAGCACCGCTGGGACGCAGGCCGCGCTGGAGGGCCCAGGTCGAAAACCGAAGCCCAGCGCTGCGATATACTTCTAAAGTCTTCTCAGTCACCCGCGCGGCCTGGTCAGGGTCGACTCGACGAGGTCCGACCCGCCGAGCGCACCAAGCCACTCCGCTTCCTCCTTGACAACTCATCAGCTGTCTGGTGTGCGGTGTCCACCCAGGGTAGGTATAGTTTGATGCCTGTTGCCACTGAAAGTGCACTAATCTTCCTCAGCAGGTAGTTGAGATGCGGGGCCGATGAACGCCCCTTTGCTGCTGCTGAGGACAACGGCTCATTATCCTCCATGTTGCAGATAGCGTGGTCATGAGCTCCTGGAAGAAGAGAGAGCGCCTGACAAAGTCTGACCACAGCTCGGCCTTCTCCCAAGATGATGTGGTCAGGCGAGCGCCAGCGTCCCGCGTCCAGCTCGTGCCACATCTCCTGAGGGATCTGCAGCAGCTCTCGCGGGATGCGTGACACCGGGATGCGGCCACGCAGCTCTCGATCAGCACGGTTCAAATGGAGGACCGTGCCGTCCAGCCTGGAAACTGTATGCCCAGGCCTCGTACCCGCTCCGATGACTTGTTCTGACTCACTCTGGGTGATGGGCGTCACGACGATGCCGTACCCGCCGTGGTCGACTCGGTTGGCGCCCTCCGCATCCGAAGCAAAGAGTACGGGCGCTGCCGGTAGATCCAAGACACACGACATCATCGGGATCATGTCTCTCATGACGCGCACCTCGCGGCGGGCGGAGGCCCACCACCGCACGACTTGACCCTGTCTCTTCTCGAGCAGGTCGAACACTGCGGCGGGGATGGCCATGAGTTCGCGCCTCAAGAGCGCCCCCCACAGCCACACACCCACCAAAGCCCTGAGCAGCTCCACGTCCACCCAGGGCGTCTCCATGATCCACGTAAGTGCCGCCTCCAAACAGCTGGCTTTGCCACTAGCCAGCTTCAGGCGAGGCGGAAAGTTCTGCAACTCGTAGCCCACGATCTTCGAGCCCTCCTCGATCCTCTCGCGTTCGTTGACGACGAAGCCGGCCTGCTCCCAGGCGTCGGCGACCTTCTGCATCATCTGTTCACTCACCACGTCAGCCGACCCGCCTCTGCGGCAAGCCGCTATGTTGAGCCCGTCGTCCACGTGCACGTAGATCGCCTGGAAGCCTGGGCGCAGCCTCACACTGCCGCCCCGGCGGTACAGCTCGTTCAGCACGAAGAGGCCCTCCTTCTCACTCTCGAAGCTCCACTGGGTGTGACGCGGCTTCTCCCGCCCCGTCCTGAGCCACCCTCCTGGTCCCCGGCCTGTGGTCAGCATCCGAAGCGCCGTCCTGACCACACTGAGGGCGATCATGCGGCACAAGCCAGGCGGGTAGGCCTGCAGCCGGCGCGACCTGAAGATGCCGCGCTCGTTCTTCCCGTAGGCCTTCTCGTGACGGTGTCTCCCATCACACAGCAACGCCTGCTCTTGAATGCCGTCCAAGTTCGAAGCCAGAGTAGTGGGCTTCTGGGCCGGTCCCCCGTACATACACTGGTCGATCCTGGTGGTACGCACGCCGTGCCGCCCCAGCATGCCCTTCACTGCTTCCAGGTCCCAGATGCTCGGGTACGGCTCCTCCTCTGGGTCCGCGGGGTGTTCGAACAGGTAGCCCCCCCCGTACTGCTCCTCCACGTCGCGCAAGGCGAGCAGGTTGAAGAGAAGCACGTTCGCCTCCGTGACTCTCACGCGCTCCTCCTTCGACGGGTCGCTCCTGCCCAGTGGCTCCGACCGAAATCGGAGTGGACGAGGACCTCCTCCGTGAAAGCGCGCTCTACTCCACGTGGCACAGGGGGGGGCGCCAAGGATAATGTCAATGAGGCCCTGTTCGATCATCTCCAGCAGCATGGCGATCAGCTTGGGGTCCGCCAGATCCCACCTATGATCAAAGGCAAGATCCACTCCAAAGAAAAAGATCGCAACCCCATATTCGACGGCAAACTCCTCCACATAGTGCTGGATGTCCAGCTTCCTCCGGCCGCCCGCGAACGCGTGCAGCACGATGATCACTCGGTGACGCTCCTGCTTCAGCTCACGGACTTTAACCAGGAAGGCCTCGGGGGAGAGCCCAGCCTCTTGACGCCGCTCAGCACGGCCCAAGGCCTGCTTCTTGACCCACTCGACGTCCTCCACGACAGCTTCGTCCGGAAGATCGATCCACTGGCTCTCCTTGGGCTCTCCTAGGGCGGCCGACCTCGCCAGCGTCCTCCCCACTGCCTCCAGGTTGATGCACATCAGGATGTGAACGGCATGAGACAACCCCATCGGTAGCCTGGTGTAGCAAGGGCACACTAGAGACCACTCCTGGAGACCGCTCCTCATGTCCACGGGTAACAAGGACCATACTGCTGCAGCTGGGATGGCGGGAGTTGCCATCCACTTCCACATCCACTCAGGCAAGAGAACCGAAGAGAATGCATTGCTCTCATCACACCGCGCCATATGAATCTCCATGCCTGGCGCTCGCATCATAGCGAGCGCTCCTCCTCCGCCCAGTCCGTGTTCACCACGTCGTCGCACATCACTCCAGAGGTAGTTCGTGGGCACTGCCATGATGAGCTTTCTCAACTTAAAGCCGTCCTTCTTCAAGACCGCTGATACTCCATTGATCGTCATCACCTCGCTCCTCGGTCTAAATACCCACAGCCCCGGCGGTAGGTCATCACGATGTAAGTAAGATATCCACTGCTCCATCTGGCCCCCAAAGAACCCATACTGCCTCTCTAGTTTCTCCACGTGCTGCATGGACTTGCCTGCCATCTCGACGACGTTCTCCTCCTTCTCGTAGTACTCTGCCTCATCGGCCGGCAACGCCTCGAGTAGCGGGACAACCTTCAGCGTCGTCACCTCGTCCACTCTGTTGGCAATGAACTCCGTGTGGACGTCTCTCTTGTGCACTCTCCTGTAGCCTATCTGGTCCAACTTCAGTAGCTCACACGTCGCTTGTACGCCTGTCACTGGGAACAGCCGGCGAACATTGAGCTGGTCCTTTGCGTGCTGGATGGCCCGCGCCTGGACCCGCCCGACAGCAGAGTTCGTCATCATCTCATTGCTAAACTTCTGCTGCCATGGTGTGGTCTGCTGCTTCATATTGCCCAGGTAGGTCGAGTTGAGAGCACTGAGCACTCGATTGGCGACCTTCCTAACCATCTGCTTCCGATGTAGTCTCTGCCTACTCCGACCCGAACGCACCGACACACGACCTGGCTGTGCAAGAAGTGGAACTGGTAGGACCGCATCGCTGGCACCGAAAACAGAGGCCATTTCAGATATCGAAGGGAAACTCTGAGGGTAGCTGAACTTCGCATCTTCACTAGGCTTATCTGGTTTGGCAATCCATCTTTCCTTCCCCCGAGGTCGGTACCCTCTGGTCCTCTCGCTCGGCGGCGGATGAGACTGAGCAGTGCGTGACTGGGGGGCTCCCCCCAGCCCGGTACCCTCTGGCCTCCCTGACCCGCCACGAGCGAGGACTGAGCAGTGCGTGCCTGGGGGGGCTCGATCAACTTCCTCGAACTGAACTTGTCGCTGCCCTGCACGGGCATCTCGCACCCCTTCACCCCGCGACTCATGATGAAGGGGCCCCGGTAGGCGTCAGCCTCCCGAGCTCTTGTCGCCACGACCCCGGCCCTTGTCCTTGTCCTTCCCTTTGCCGCCGCTCCGTCGTCGTAGCTCTGCTGCCACTCGTTCAGCCCGTTGGTGCTCCATCTTGCTGTGTGTCGTTGCCTCCGTGATGAGCCAGCCCGGTGCGATGTCTATCCCGCTCCCTGGGGCGGTGACTGCCCTCAGCCTAGCCGCGCCAGCCTTGTCGTGTGTGCGTGACTCGTACACGTAGGCCGACAGGTGGCGCAGCCCAATCTCCACATTATCATTCGTGTTGAGGCAGATCATCAGCTCCTGATCATTCCCACATTTGCCTAGCTCGAAGTCCAATGTCGCCGCTGTGCTCCACAGCGACTGCCACTGCTCTCCTCCTCGATATCCTGAAAACTGGGACTGAAGCCAATGTCTGATACTCGTACTCCCAGCTGCGCGAATATTCCGATAGATCTCCATCCCCGCCCTCTTGAAGTCCGGCGGCAGCGAATGGGCCCAGGCGTCCACCTCGGCTCCTCCCGCGGCTGCTGCGGGCGCTCCGAACGTGCCATCGAACGTGTTGGACGACTCCATGTTCTCGAATCCTGCCAGCACGGTCTTCAGCGACTCCACGTCGGGGGCCGACCGAGTCTCCGCTCCCACATAGCCTCGAGCAGCGAGGGCGGCCCGTACCCCTGGATTCAGCTCCCCGGCCTGCTCCAGCTGGTGGACGAAATTCCAGAAGCGACGTCCCCACCATGGGTCAGTGCTCGCTCCAGCATGCAGCATCACGAGAGCCTCCTTCACCTTCTTGGCGCAAGCCGCGGCCGCTGCGGCCGCCTGTAGCCCAGGTCCGCCTGGACCTCCGCCAGGCACCGTCGGCAGGACCGCTGTCGTGGTCGGGCCCGCGCCCGCCTCGGGCTGCGCTGGCGGACCCGACGGTGCTGCAGTCCACGACAGCGGCCCAGTGCAGCCCCCCCCCGCGGCGAAGGCGTGGAACGCGTCCATGGCGGGGTCCACGCTGTGGGGGGGAGCTGGCGGCCCTCCTGCCTGCCCCAGACCTGGCGGGGGTGCGCTCGGCGCTGGCCACGCTGGCAGCTCGGGCGCGCCCGCGCCAGCCCTCGCCTCCGGGCCACTCGCCTGGCCTCCGTCCAGCGAGAGGCTCGCCAGCTGAGCGCGAAGGGCCTCCACCTCGGCCTGATGCCCGCTGGCAGCGCGCCACCAGCCGCGCACCGTCTGGACGGCGACCCAGAAGGCGGCCACGGCCATCAGCGCGGCTCCCAGGCCGAGGCGCACCAGGCTCCCGCGGCCCGTCTCAGCGCGCCACGCCAGCATCGCGGCGAGCAGGCCCAGGGCGCCGAGCGCCCGCGGCGCTAGCCACCAGCCGAGGCTCACGATGGGGCTCGGCTCTGGCGGCGACGCGCTCGCGGCGCTGCCTGGATCCGATGGCGGAGGAGGGACCATCAGCGCGCGTCGGGCATCTGTGACCTCCCTGGATGGCCACCGCGAACTTGGCCCCTCAGGCCGTCATCGTTGCGGTTGACCCGAAAAGCTATGGAAGCACGCTTGCTGTTGAAGAGCATGGCTGGACCAACACTATACATTAATACCCGCTCGAAGACTCTCACTTCATCATACATTCATGCATGCATACATACATACATACATATATGCATGCATACATACATACACATGCACATATGTTTATATATACTGGTATCATGCATATAAGCATACATGTATACCGACATGCATACATACGTACAGACATGCATGCATGCACACAAACATGCATGCACACATGCATGCACGTATACATACATGCATACGAATAGCAATGTCTACATGTATAAACATAAATTCATACATACATACATATACACATACATGCACATATACATACGTATGTACATACTGATGTGCGTGTATATGCATATGTTTGGATGGATTGATGGGTGGATATGCATGCATGCGTGCATGTATACATTCATGTATGTATGTATGTATGTGTAGATGTATGTATGTGTGTATGTATGTACGTATGTCTGCATGTGTGTATGTGTGTATGCACGTATGTATGTACGTATGTATGTATGTATGGTTGTGTGTGCTATCGTATGGGAGTATCGGTGTCTGCTTGTGTATGCATGTGCGTATGTGTATGTGTGTATGGATGTGCGTATGTGCGTATGCATATATAAGTGTACATGTGTATGGGTAGGTGTGTGTATGTACGTATGTATATGTTCGGATGTGGTTTTGTGTGCGTGTGTGTGCACGTATGTGTGTCTGTATGGATGCGTGTATGTATGGATGTGTGTAAATATATGCATGCATGCATGTATGCTTGTACGTGCGTGTGTATGTAGGTATGTATGCATGTGTATGTATGTATGTAAATGTGTATGTTTGTATGTATGCGTGCATGCATGGATGAGTGCATTTATGCATGTCTTGGATTGTGTTGCATTGTATTGGTTTGTATTGTGTTGCATTGCAGTGTGTTGTATCGAATTGTATTGTAGTGGATTGGATTGTATTGCATTGTATGTATGAACGTATGTATGTATGTATGTATGTGCGCACGTATATGTGTGTATTCACTATGTTGGCGTCGAGGCGACGCCCGCGCGAAGCAACGCGGCGGAGTCCCGCGCAGCGGACCCAGCTCGAGCACACACACACACACACTGGCTTGTTGCCACACGTTCCGAGCTCGGATTCGCAGGTAACTTCGTGGCGCAGGTGGGGCACAGGTGTCCCGAGGCAGTTCTGCCTGCCGCGAGCGGCGCAGGCTCCGTCGTTCGGGCGCTCGGTCGCATGGCCGCCGCGCAGAGGCGTCGAACGAGAAGCTCGAGGAGTACGCCGGACTGCTGGAAAACGTCGAGGTGTTCGCCCCGATGCTCTCCAACGAGAAACGGAAGGTCGCAGAGGCTCTCACCGAGATGACGTTCTCCAAGGACGAGAGCATCATCACCCAGGGCGAGATGGGCGACGCTTTCTTCATCCTGTACGAGGGGGAAGTGGCGGTGATCAAGGACCTGGCGTCCAGCATAGAATTGGGAGCGCGGACTGGGAGCTGATTCAAGACGCGCTTTGAAAACGTGTTCATCAGGAGTGAAAGAAGGACGTACATGTACATGAATCCACGCTGATGTCGAGAGCACGCATTGCACAAACGATCGTAGAACGCGGCCGGTCTCGCGGATCGAGGGGCCGTGTTCATGTACATAGCTGGGCGCGTACGTCCTTTGTGGGCTCCCTAGTTCAAGATGACGATGAAGCGGATGACAGATGAAGAGGCGGAGGAAGGGAACAGGACGACGAAGCGGATTAGGATGATGAAGACGATTGGAAGCAGTACGATAACAAACATCAGGAGGCGCAGCAGGAAAAAGAGTAGGTAGAGGACGAAGAGGACCAGGAGGAGGGAGAGGGAGTCAACGAAGACGGGTCTGGAATACAAAGGCGGTGTGCCATAGGTTGGGCTTGTGGTGGCACCCAGAGCGCATCTGCAAACCATTCCTCCCCATGACGATCGTACTGGTTAGCTTTGCCCCCTAAACTCCCACCAGGATCCCTGGCCCCGTCCCCTCCCCCGCCCCACCTCAGGCAAGAAATAGCACTGAAGCACTCATCTCCAGATCTTCAACACCCCAAGAAATCGATCCTTCACAACCTCAGGCTGCCGAATGGCCCCTCATCGCCATCATCTTCCTCATCATCACCACCACCACCACGATCATCGTTGTCATCATCAATATTGTAGTGGCCTCGACCAGTGCCGCCGACCCGGGGGGCGCTCCCGATGCGATCTAATTGGTGGAAGGGGAGGTGGATGAGTAGGTGGAGGATAGGCGGAGGGAGGTGGAGGGAGGGATTGCCTCACGATGGCCCCAGACGGCCTAAGCAGCCCCCAAGAGGCTTCCAAGACGGCCCAAGAGGCCTCCAAGTGGACCTCCAGGAGCGTCCGAAGAGGCCGAAACCATTGATTTCCTGTAGGGTTTTGAAGGATTCGGGGGGTTCTTCCTTTTTGGCTTTCTGAAGGCCCAAGACGGCAATCTTGGGCTCTCTGGCATCCGGGGTGGCACTCTGCTGTGGTTCCCACGACCCGACCCCCCCCCCGGAAAACGCAGCACAGCGCGTCCCCCCCCCCACCCACCCCACCCCTTACCCCGGCAGAGCCACCCCGGCACCCACCCCCAGCAGAGCAGAAGCTCAGGAACTGGAGTTGAGGCTGCATCTAAGGCTCTTTCAAACTCACACGCCGGATCGGCGGATTACCATCATCGTGGTCGTCATCATCACCATCATCATCATCATCATCATCATCAGCAGCAGCAGCAGCTCCGTAGCCATTTTGGCTCAAGGCTCGAGGTTATTTTAGCCTCAGGGTGTGCGCGGTGGAGGTGCTTCTATTAGCCCTGTCAGATCCAACCTTCTGGGACGTTCTGGCTGCCGCGATGGCCGCCACTCTCTCCATGGACCAGAAGATGGATCAGCTGCTGGCATCAATGTCCACCGTCGTAGCCACCGTCAATGCCCACGACGCTAAGTTTGCCAGCCTCGCCAAAGACATGGAGAGCATGAAGACCGACATGCGCAATGAGATGGACATCAAATTCGAGCACATGCAAAACCAGATCATCGCCCTGCAGCAGCGCCACGGCAACATCACGGGCGGCGAAGCCTCTGACGAGATGGTCGACACATGCCTGACGGTTTCACTACTTAGCGCTCAGACCGACTAGAAGATCAGCGTCATCAGTGCCGCACTCGAGGAGCTGAAGACCTCTGTCGCTACGATTTCACGACCACCTTCGACGGCGTCTGGCATCGCCAGCACATGGGGGACCGTGGCCACGCCCCGTGGAGCTAGCGCCGCGCCTGCTGACAGGCGGAAGCTCTGGGTGCGAGGGTTCCCTGTCAAGCTGATGGCTTCTGCATTCGACAAGCACTTCGAGTTCCTGAAGACACTTCTCTCGCCCACCTACCGCGACAAGTGCAGCGCGATCACCAAGAGCTGCAAGTACGCTTACGTCATCATCTTCGAAGACGCCGACGACGCCAAGAATGCCCTGTTGCAGCTGCGTGCCATGACGCTAGAATGGGGAGATGGCAGTGGCTTTCGGCATCGGCTTCGGGTCGGCACCGACGAACCCATCGACATCCGCAAGAAAGGTTGGGTGCTGGGCCAGGTCTGGCAACACATCAAGCAGGTCATGACCGACGCTGGCACATGGCGTCCTGACTCGCAGCTCCGATGCAACAAGTACATGGGCCTCTGCTTCTTGGTCAACGGCGACCTCGTTGACGAGCTCGTCGTGTTGCAGAATGTCCTCGAGACCGACAACCCGAACGTCGAGCCCAACCGCGGCAACTTGAAGCGCTACGGCTTCACCGACGAGCAAGTAGACAAGCTGCCCGAGTGGTCACTGCTGCGCTTCGCCGCGAATAGGGGCGGAGTGAGCCAGTATCTGGGAGCGATAGTGACGATGAATTCGATCCTGAACGTTTGCGAGCCCTGCTGCGAGAACGGGGGGAGGCCACCTCGACGCCGCCTGACTCTCTTCCTCCTGAGAATGCTCCAGCTATTCATGATCCCTACCTTCCTGATCCACACTCTCCTGGGGGAGGTGAAGCTGCTCTTGCTGAGCAGCGGCATCCATTTGTTATTTCTCGTGCTATGGGTCTTGCTTCTTGGAATACTCGTGCATTTTTTGGCAGTGTTTACGGCGATCCACAGAGACAGCATCGGAAACAGCATATTTTCAGAAGTCTTGTGCAACGCTTTCAAGTAGTATTTTTGCAGGAAACCCACGGGACCGAAGAAGATCTTTCCTCGCTGGATCGTGACGTGCCAGCACACACGCACCTTAGCTCTTTTTGCTCTTCTGCGGCTGCGGGAGGCGTTACCATGTCTATTGATCCTTCCTTGCTCCAGCTCTTTCAGGACATCCACGTAGTTAACATTATCGATGGGCGATGCATAGCAGTTACACTGACAGGCGAGAAAGGCACGCTGCAATTGATTAACTTTCACCTCGACCCTACCCTCTCCGACGTTGAGAAGGATCGTGTGATCCGCGCGGTTGCTGCTCACGCTCTGCCTGCTGATCAGGCCACAGTCATCTTGGGAGGCGATTTTAACTTCTTGGAAGAGGGGGAGATGAGGACGTTCACAGACGGAAGGGAACCCACCCCTGAGAGGACCGCTATTCTACACATGTTTTCTCGGGCTTTCGGACACTTTGCTGAAGTTGCCCAACAGGAGCCCACTCATCGGACTGGGAGGAGGGAGGACGGTGCTCTCAGCCTTGGTCGCCTGGATAGGTTCTACATCTCTTCTGCCACCACCGACATTCTTGATGCGACACCAAGAAGCGGTGTCATAGGTCTTGCTCACGATGTCGCCCAGCCGAGCGACCATATTCCTGTTTGGCTTCAGTTTTCGCCTGGCGGCAGAACTACCCCGACGATCCCCTCCTGGATTGCCAAACATCCTGATTTTGGTTCTGAGGTTGATGCTGCCATAAGTTCGGTTGAAATGCCCAGGGACCCGTTCGAGTACCTCCTGTCCGTCAAAGACGCGATGTATGTTGCCAAGGATGCTCTGATGACTCGCATGTTCTTCCGAGGCCCCAACAATGATGCGCAGAAGTTGTCGGTTTACCTTAAGTTTCTACGGGCTGTTCGGGATGGCAAGTCTTGGGACGTTCGGAGGTGTATCCAGGCTATTCCTCATCTTAGTCTACATGTTCATGCTGATGAATGTTGTTTTAGAGATTCTGTGTCTTTTTATCGGGAAATGGCCGAGCTCCAGCATTCTCTGCTTCAGCGAGAAATTCGCGAACACGTCGAAGGTGGCGGAGCCCCCGACGACGATCGAGGCCTCAGGTTGCACCAGCTTCTGCGACAGTGGTCTCCCAAAAGGCGCCGAATCGTTCTGGTTTCGGTCCCCGACCCCACCGGGAACCCCTCGCCTGATCTCGAAGTCAGTGCTCAGAACCTTGCGTCCCACTGGGGGCGGGTCCATGCCGCGAAGCCTCAGGACAGGGGATACCACTTCCAGAAGACACTGTTGAGCAGTGAGATTCAGCAGGTTGCCCCAGGTATCGAGTGGACGCTCGACCTGCATAGCTTCATAGGTAAGCTCGTCAGCCGCAAGGACAGCGCGACTGGCCCTGACGGAATTCCCTACAGTGCCTGGCGGTTCGCTGGAGACGCTGCTCACAATGCCTTGTATCAAGTTTATCTCGCTATATTGGACCATCCTACATATGGGCCCCCGCATAAAGGCTTCAACGAGTCTCTCACGGTATACCTCCCTAAGGCCATCTGCCCTCACGAAGCTGGAACCTCTGAGATCTCTCGGGAAGCGTCTGTGGTGCGCCCTATTGCTCTCAGCAACACTGATAACAAAATAGTATCATTGGCCATATGCGAACCATTTAGCCAACAATGCCAGTACAGCGTCTTAGGCTCCCAGACGGGTTTCGTGCGCAAGAGGTCTATGCTCGAAAACTTGCTCTGCCTTGAGGCAGACATTCTTGAATACGCCTGCTATCGCGGCATGCCGCACGCTGGGCTACTCCTCTTGGATTTCCGCGCCGCGTTCCCGTCGCTGCGCCACGACTGGATCATTGATGTGCTAATCATGATGAACATACCCATGTATATCGTGAATGCCATTCGGTTCCTATACACCGGTATTTACACACACATATGCCTAGCAGGAAAGAAGTTTCCAGGCTACTCGATCACCCAAGGCATTAAACAAGGATGTCCGCTGTCGGGTGCTTTATTTGCGTTATGCATCGACCCGCTGCTGCGCCGATTATCTAACTTGCTAGCTCCTGTTTGTGCTACCCCTCGTGCCTTTGCAGATGACATCCAGATCTCGGCATCCAACCTGTTGCTCGCTGTTCCGATTGTGCTGAAGAATGTTATTAGGTCCAGCCGTTGCACTGGCCTGCTCTTGAACCTTGCCAAGTGTATGATCGTGCACGTGCAAGAGATGCCAGACGACCAGCATTTCGCCCTGTTCGAGTCCGTTCGCACCAACGTTCGCTCGCTTATGCACGGCACTAGTGGCAAAGTCTTGGGTGTCTTTCTGGGCCCTGGAGGTTACAAGAAATCCTGGTCCGCTCCGCTTCAGAAATATATTAATCGTGTCCGTCATGTTCGGTCGCTTCGTCTTGGGCTTACTCAAAGTATCTATGCATATAACTCCTTGGCCTTCTCGGTTCTCACCTTCGTGATGCAGCTATGTTACATATCGCAGGACGCTCTTCGCATGGAAACCAAAGGTTTGCAGACTCTCACCGCATGCCCCTTCTACAGCATCCCTACTGATCTTCTCCGCAATCTCTCGTCTGCGTTGCATTGGCCCATTGCCCCGCGCAACCTAGTGCTGGAGAATCAGGCTGCCATGTATCGGGTCGCTGTTCGGTCTAAGGTTTTTGATAGCATTCGGAAGCGCTTTCATGAGCTTGAGGAAGAGGACTTGGATGTTCTGATGGTCAAGCGATACCCGGCATGGCGTGCCGAGTCCATTGTTTTCCACCTGATTCACAATTACGAGCGACTAACTGCCCTGCCGTGGAACCACTTCGATGAGGACACTCACGAGTTGCAGAGACAGATTTTGAAGAAATTGCTTTCTGAGGCCCCTTGTAGCTCCGCGAGTTTTCTCCTGGGCAATCGAATTCGGTTCGCTTTTCCTTTTGCTGATGCCTCTAGTATCGACCTTGCGGTGCTCAGGCTCCAAATTGCCTGCGCGCGCGTCGGCCCATTTGTGGCTGCGGCCATTCTCAAAACCATCTGCAACGCGTGGGCGACCTCTGCCAGGTATAGGCAAGGCCGTCTTACCTGCCGTTTCGGTTGCCTGGCCACAGGCGGCGACCACGTCCAGCATTACTTCGATTGCCCTCATGTCCTGAGCTTGCTCCATTCTGTTTTGCCCTTCCTGCCAGTCGAATATTTGAATCAGAGCCTCGATGCGCGTATGCTGTGCACTATGCCATGCCAGTCTAGTCAGCAGCTGTTCTCTTTGTTTCTTGTCCACGACCTGCTTTTTTCTACCTTTAACTCCTTGAGGAGCTCGCACAGGTACGGGCCCGAATGCCTGCTGCCTCTCCTGCGCGCGCGCGCCCGCCACATTGCCAAGAAGGGGCGCGGCGTGCGGAGCCTGCTCATCAGGAGGCCCGCGGCAGAGGGCAGCTGAACTGCCCCCCTCTCTGGCGCGCTCAGGGGAGTGCGATCATCAGCAGCAGCAGCATCATCAGTATCGTCATCATCGTCGTCATTAGCATCGTCATCATCACAGCATCATGATAAGTATCATCATCATTGGTATCACCCTTGTCGTCTTCAACAGATTTATCATCATCAGCAGTAGCGGCATCATAATCCTGATCATCATCCTCAACATGTTTGTAATCACCATCAGCAGCACCATCAGCATCAATAACACCATCATCAGCATCATCAACAACAGCAGCATCAGCATCAGCATCAACATCATCAGCAGCAGCAGCAGTTGCAGCATCATCGTCATCATCAGCATCATCACCACCACCATCATCATCATCATCATCATCATAACCATCAGCATCAGCAACAGCAGCATCATAATCATCATCATCAGCATCATCATCAACCTGCCGCACACTTTCGTCTTGCCCCCTTCTCCCCACTCCCCCCCCCAAGCTTCCTTCTCCCTCCTCACCCCTGCTCCGCCCCCACTGCGAGCAGGAAGGGGGAATCGGCAACCCCTGCGAGCGTTCAGCAGCACCTGGCGATCGCTTGTCCCTTGCAGCCCCGAGTCGCTGCTGTACGTTCGGTTCGGCTGCGTCGGCATCGTCGTGCCCTTCCCCGCTTAGCCCGAATCTTTGGCCCTGAAAGCTCGTGCCAGGCTGGTCACTCACGCTGAAACAAGGACCAGTTCGTGATCGTTTTGTTCATTCGTTGTTGTGCCGATCGGCGCGGGCCCTCGACCCTCCCCCCCCCCTCCTGGAGTAGACCTTGGCTGTTTGTTGGCGCCGGTTTCGAGCAGGTGGGAGCCTCCGCCCAGAGGACGCACTCCTGCAAGCAGTCGCATGAAGCAGCGGTCCGGAGCCAGACCCCCCCCCCTTTCCTCCCAAGGTCGAAGCGCCGAATAAAAAAAGGCTCGGGAGGGGCTCTGCTTTTCAGGCCGCTCCTCTTAGATCCAGGTCGGGGACTTCCTTTCGTGGCCGTGGCTCGCCGCGGCCACAAAAGCTTCTTCGCTCCTTGCTCGGCGTTCCGTCTGGCAGCACGGTGACTGTGCTGGGGGGGGGCCAAAGGAGAGCGCTGTGACGGTATGCAGGCATGCCGGATGCGTAGACGCGTGATCGCCTCCGTCACCACGCTGGCCCGCGTGGGCACACGGAGCGCCCTGCGCGTCTGACGGCGCAGAGCACCGTCGCCCGAGGTGGTCACGAAGCGTCTCTCTTGCCCATCAGTCCGGTCCCCGTCGTGAGCGTTGGCGTTGACGCCCCTCCAGCGTCTTCCCTCCATCTTTCCTGCCTCTTCCCTCGTCCTTCCTCCAGGTCGGGCGAACAGGGGAGGATGCAGGGAGGGTGGGCGACGAGCTTTGCGGCATGCAGCCGACCCTCTCCCCGCCGCTGGGCCCTCTCCTCGATGCACTGGCGCGCCTGGGGCGCCTCCCAAAACCAGCCGCGTGAGCCGATTCGCCGGCCCCTTCTTCTCTGTCCCCCTCCTCACCACCCACCAAACCACCCCAACCCAACCCGAAGGCCTCAATTTGCCCTCCATTTCCAGTTGGGGGGGATCGGGGAGCATCGAAAAAACACGTATGGAACCCGTACCCCCCCCCCAACCCGAAATTGGGGTCTTCGGGTTGGGTTGGGGTGGTCTGGTAGGTAGTCACCTCCTTCGTCCAGCTCAACACTGGCCACGCCGCCGGCGGCCCAGCATCGGCCGATGTGGAAGGACCCGGCGCCTCGGAAGCGCCCGATGGCTCCAGGTTTCGAGCGGTCCCCGCGGTGTCGGGAGCCCACGCTGGGGTCGGCGCGGCACGAGCCCGCCCGCCGCGAGGTGGTGCGTGAGCCCCTTTGTGTCTCTCTGTGCTGCAGTGGGGGCCCCATGCCAAGAAGCACCCCGCTGTGCCTCCGGGATGCCCCGGGTGTTTTCTCTGGGCTCCCGACGGCTCTGCCACGGGGACGCGTGGCGTTCCCACGGCAAGAATCAATGGACGTCAGGAGGAAGTGGAGGAGGAGGGGGGGAAGGAGGAGGAGGAGGAGGAGTCCTGGGGTCTCAGGGTTGGGTTTCCTGTGGAAGGGTTCTTGTGGTCGAGCTCCTACTGTATTCCCCCTCGTACGTCCGACCTGACCGTCCTTCTTGCTTCCTCTGTTCCTCTGGAGGAAGGAAAAACTAAATGACGAAGACAAAACACACACACACACACACACACACACACACACACGCACACACACTCAGATCAACTACAACAACAACAACTAAACAAATACGAAAACGTACAAAAAACACGAATCGTCGATGTCCGGGGAAAAAAGGTGAGAACATGTGGGGAGTAGAGGGGGAGACGAACATCCAGAAAATGCAGAGAACATGGGGCATCTTGGGATTCGTGTCTATTCCTTCGCGTGTCCCTGGCCCCACTCACTCTGCTCCTCCCTCCCCCCTTGCTGGCCCCTGCTCCTCCACAAGCCGGCCCACGCGGAGGGCGGCCCCGATGCCCCCGGGATGCCCCCCGCGGCGAGGACGGCAAGCAGGTCAGCACCTTGTCCGCTAAGGTGGAGACCAAGGCGGGCGGCTGAGAGAGTGCGCCAGCTGTACACCTTAGGCGATGCTTAAGAAAACTTAAGTTTTCGTCCAGAGTCTCGATTGTTCTTAACTTTTCAATGTAAATCCCAAGATTTTGATAGAAATTCTGGGTTTTATTCCATTTCTGAGACTATGAATTTCTTAACCCATGATTTCTTAAGCATCTCGCAGGGTGTAGGGGCAGCGTCCCAGCGAAGGACAGGCTGTCGAGGTTCGAGGCTCTGGGATGTCTTCGCCGGTCCTCGGCGGGTCTCCGGCCTCGGGGTGCGCTTCCGCAGCCGCGCCTCGCCGAGGGCGCGTCCCGAGCGGCCTCCAGAGAGCCGGGCTGTGACCCGAAAACCAAACGACGAGGACCATTGGGGTGGGACAGGACTAGGGGAGAAACATCGACCCCCGGTCGCCCATTGATCGCCGAGAAGGGCCCGATAGCCCACCCCGCCCAGGAGCGCGCTGATGCGCTGTCGGGGGTCTATCGCCGATCCTATCGGCGATGCGTCGCCGAGGACAGGTCGACGCCTCCCTCCCTGAGCCAGTCCCCCCCTATCGTTAGCCGTCACGTCTGCGCGGACACTCGCGCATACATTGGAGTACCATCTGGGAGCGTTGGCCAGGGATGCGTCTGGCCGGTTTCGGAGATCCCGGGGCCCAGGCTATTGGCATTGTCCGGGCGTGTGCGCTCTTTTCTCGGCGAGGAGTAGATTGGATCCCTTGTTCCCCACATCCTGAGTGGGGTTCTTGTTTTCCCAGAACACCCTCTCCTTCTCCTCCTCCTCCCGCGTCCTTCTCCTAAACCATACCATACCAAGCCATACCATACCAATACCTTACCATACCAATACCATACCAAGCCATACCAAGCCATACCATATCAATACCATACCATACCATACCAATACCATACCAATCATACCATACCAAACCAATAACATCCCAAGCCATACCAAGCCATACCATACCAATACCATACCATACCAATACCATACCAAACCACGAACAGAACAGAACAGCAACCAAACCAATAACATCCCAAGCCATACCAAGCCATACCATACCAATACCATACCATACCAACCCCTCCAGGGAGGCCCCGCCTGAGCGAGGAGGGTATTCGCATCACCTGTTATTTCTCAGGTTTCGTGCCCCTCCCACCCCTCCAGGGAGGCCCCGCCTGAGCGAGGAGGGTATTCGCATCACCTGTTATTTATCAGGTTTCGTGCCCCTCCCACCCCTCCAGGGAGGCCCCGCCTGAGCGAGGAGGGTATTCGCATCACCTGTTATTTCTCAGGTTTCGTGCCCCTCCCACCCCTCCAGGGAGGCCCCGCCTGAGCGAGGAGGGTATTCGCATCACCTGTTATTTCAGGTTTCGTGCCCCTCCCACCCCTCCAGGGAGGCCCCGCCTGAGCGAGGAGGGTATTCGCATCACCTGTTATTTATCAGGTTTCGTGCCCCTCCCACCCCTCCAGGGAGGCCCCGCCTGAGCGAGGAGGGTATTCGCATCACCTGTTATTTATCAGGTTTCGTGCCCCTCCCACCCCTCCAGGGAGGCCCCGCCTGAGCGAGGAGGGTATCGGAATACCTGTTATTTACAGGTTTCGTGCCCCTCCCACCCCTCCAGGGAGGCCCCGCCTGAGCGAGGAGGGTATTCGTACCTGTTATTTATCAGGTTTCGTGCCCCTCCCACCCCTCCAGGGAGGCCCCGCCTGAGCGAGGAGGGTATTCGCATCACCTGTTATTTATCAGGTTTCGTGCCCCTCCCACCCCTCCAGGGAGGCCCCGCCTGAGCGAGGAGGGTATTCGCATCACCTGTTATTTATCAGGTTTCGTGCCCCTCCCACCCCTCCAGGGAGGCCCCGCCTGAGCGAGGAGGGTATTCGCATCACCTGTTATTTATCAGGTTTCGTGCCCCTCCCACCCCTCCAGGGAGGCCCCGCCTGAGCGAGGAGGGTATTCGCATCACCTGTTATTTCTCAGGTTTCGTGCCCCTCCCACCCCTCCAGGGAGGCCCCGCCTGAGCGAGGAGGGTATTCGCGAACAGTGCTATTTATCAGGTTCCGTGCCCGTCCCACCCCTCCAGGGAAGCCCCGCATGAGCGAGGAGGGTATTCGCAAACCATGTGATAGAAAAGGATGGAGAGGGCGAGGGCAGGTCGGCAATTTCTCTACAAAATGTTGCTTGATCCCGCTAGCCCAAAAACATCATTATGTGGGGAACTCCGTTAGCATAATTTGTTTTGAGCAAAAACACCACCAGGAGAAACAGAAATACAAAATTATCCTGGCGAAGGACCCAACCATATGCAGTTGTGAGTATCGCAATTGGGAGTATCTTCTTCGGTGGCGCTCCCTATGGGGCCACGAACCGCATGAGGGGTGTGCCGAAATGTGGCGGGGTACACAACGCAAAGGATTACGATTGATCTGATTACGAGAGAAAGAACGCGGGTGAGTCAGAGCGCGAGGGAATCTGAGTATGAATGGGTCTGCGCGCGAGTGAATATATTTGCATGAATGCGATCATGGAACCGCCTAGTGTAAGTGTCGAGCATGCCTGTCCGAACACACGTGACACTGGGCGTGGCCGCCGCAGGCAGCTTCCGCGGGAACCCCGACGGCAGCGTCCGCACGTCGCGACGCCCATGTCGGCACGCCTCTTGCGAGGATCGCGCCCGCTTTCGGCTCTTCTTTTCCTTCCTCTTTGCCCGCGCACTCCAAAATCCAAGGCTGCGGGCGCAGCGCAGCGCGGAGTCCCCGCGACGCGCGCTGGTCGCCCCGGGCGGGGTCCCAGCGACGCGCGCGGGTCGTCCGCTGCGCGAAGCAGAGAGAGCTGACTAGCTAACTGGCTGGCTGATAGCGGGCAAGTCTCTGACCGCTGGGCAGAGCGACGACGGGCGAACGAGGCGCCGGGCCCCCCGCAGCACGGAGTTCCCGCGACGCGCGCTGGTCGCCCCGAGAGGGTCCCAGCGACGCGCGCGGGTCGTCCGCGGCGCGAGGCCAAACAATTAGTCGGGCAGTCGAGAGAAGGCGCGGCTCGGGGGAGACGCTCCTCAGGTCAGGCCTCGCGGATGAACTCGGTGAAGCCGAGCTCCCTGGCGAGGGCCGTCGCTTCCCTCCTGCACCGCTTCGTGCGCGCCGCAAACTGCTCCAGCTGCTTCCGCAAGCCCTGCGGCGGCCCTGCCAGGAAGAACTCGATGCGCGGCGCCCGCATGAGCAGGAGGTCCTCGTGGCGCGTGGCGCGCGAGAGCAGCACGTAGAGCTCCAGCCACCAGTCGTCGTCCTCCTTCTTGCCGTTCCCTACCTCGTGGCGGCCGCAATCCAGGATCACGCCTGGGCGACGTCGACCGAGGGAGCAGCGCGCCGGGCAGCCGACGGCCCAGGGCGAGAGTCCACAGGACCGAGAGATGGTCTGGCCGCGGACTGCTCGCGCCCCGGAGGTCTGGCCGCCCCCGGAGCGCCGTTCCCCCGCCCCGTCGCCTTCGCGCATGGTGCGCCCCTGGCACGCCACCGTGGTGATGACCCTGCCGTGCGAGAAATGCGGGGGGTGTGCCGAAATGGGTGGGGGTGACGCATGCGGGCGGCGGCACTGAGGCCTTCGGTGGAGCTCCCTATGGAGCCACGAAACGTGTGAGGGGTGTGCCGAAATGGGTGTGGGGGACGCATGCGGCCGCGGGCACTGGGGCCTTCGGTGGAGCTCCCTATGGAGCCACGAAACGTGTGAGGGGTGTGCCGAAATGGGTGTGGGGGACGCATGCGGCCGCGGGCACTGGGGCCTTCGGTGGAGCTCCCTATGGAGCCACGAAACGTGTGAGGGGTGTGCCGAAATGGGTGTGGGGGACGCATGCGGCCGCGGGCACTGGGGCCTTCGGTGGAGCTCCCTATGGAGCCACGAAACGTGTGAGGGGTGTGCCGAAATGGGTGTGGGGGACGCATGCGGCCGCGGGCACTGGGGCCTTCGGTGGAGCTCCCTATGGAGCCACGAAGCGTGTGAGGGGTGTGCCGAAATGACACCCCCACTGGGCCTTCGGTGGAGCTCCCCATGGGGCCACGAAACGTTGTCCTGGGTGGGGGAGACGCATGCGAACACCCCTACTGGGACCTTAGGTGGAGCTCCCTATGGGGCCACGAAACGCTGTCCTGGGTGGGGGAGACGCATGCGAACACCCCCACTTGGGCCTTCGGTGGAGCTCCCTATGGGGCCACGAAACGCTGTCCTGGGTGGGGGAGACGCATGCGAACACCCTTATTGGGACCTTCGGTGGAGCTCCCGATGGGGCCACGAAACGCTGTCCTGGGTGGGGGAGACGCATGCGAACACCCCTACTGGGACCTTCGGTGGAGCTCCCTATGGGGCCACGAAACGCTGTCCTGCGTGGGGGAGACGCATGCGAACACCCCTATTGGGACCTTCGGTGGAGCTCCCTACGGGGCCACGAAACAGTGTCCTGGGTGGGGGAGACGCATGCGAACACCCCCACTTGGGCCTTCGGTGGAGCTCCCTATGGGGCCACGAAGCGCTGTCCTGGGTGGGGGAGACGCATGCGAACACCCCCAGTGGGACCTTCGGTGGAGCTCCCTATGGGGCCACGAAACGCTGTCCTGGGTGGGGGAGACGCATGCGAACACCCCTACTGGGACCTTCGGTGGAGCTCCCTATGTATGGGGCCACGAAACGCTGTCCTGCGTGGGGGAGACGCATGCGAACACCCCTGTTGGGACCTTCAGTGGAGCTCCCTATGGGGCCACGAAACGCTGTCCTGGGTGGGGGAGACGCATGCGAACGCCCCCAGTGGGACCTTCGGTGGAGCTCCCTATGGGGCCACGAAACGTGTGAGGGGTGTGACGACATGGGCGGTGGGGACGATGATGAAGACGATGATGAGGATGAGGATGTGGATGAGGATGATGCTGCAGATGATCATTCTGACGGAAGAGAGAAGAGGAGGGGGAGGAGGGAGGAGGGGGAGGAGGAAGGAGGAGAGGAACGCGGGGCACCGTCTTTTCAAAACGAGGACCCAACA
The DNA here is from genome assembly GCA_963575745.1 of Prorocentrum cordatum. Classification (NCBI taxonomy): domain Eukaryota; class Dinophyceae; order Prorocentrales; family Prorocentraceae; genus Prorocentrum; species Prorocentrum cordatum. The sequence continues at coordinate 82,772 of CAUYUJ010016494.1, read as the reverse complement.
CCACAGGATGGTTGGGAAAAAAACATAAACAAAAAAGCTAGCCAGGAGGGTCCTCGCGTCCGGGGGGGAATGGGCGTCCGAGCGATGGCCGGGGATGCGTCTGGCCGGTCTCGGATCTCCCGTGGCCCGGACCTTGGCATCGCTCGGGCGTGGCCATTCTTGTCGGCGAGGAGCACCCTGGTCAGGGGGGACAAAGACACACAGACCCAATGGATCGTCGATCCCCCAGGAAAGATGTGTGAAAACTTGGGAAGGGGGGGGGGAAGACGAATGCCCAGAAAAGATGGGAAGCTATGGGGAATCCTGTGATTTGTGTGTGTTTTTTTTGTGTGTCCCAGGGCCCCTTCATTCGAGTGCAACTCCTGGGAGGTGAAAGTCTGAGTTTGCCCTGGTCCGAAATGCGGCTTAATCCCAACAAATCCCGCTTAATCCGTCTTATCCCGCTTAGTCCCGCTTAATTCGGATTAATCCGAGGCCCACTCCGGCGTAACAGCCCCCCTATGGGGCTTAATCTTTTCTAGTTCTTCCGACGAAAACCTCCCAGCAGTTGCCTCCTGGAACCTTGGGAGGCCCCCAAGAGGGCCCCAAAACCGCTTAGGAGGACCCCAGGATGGCTGGACGCACCCAGCCGCAGCGTCATGGCGCGTCGAACGGACACCACGGGAACCAACGTAGTGCGCTCCTTAGGCATTGTTCATTTCTAACTATTCGAAAGTTATTTGATTTCTGGGGGGGGCCAAGATCCTTCCATTTCTAATGGTTCTATCCTGGGCCTCTTCCTGGCCACTAGGGGGCCAGGAACAATTAGAAACGAGCACAATTGGAAATGAGCACGATTAGAAATGAACGACGTGTAGGCATCCTCTTCTTTGTCTTTCTCTATCTCGCAAGTCACGCCCACTTGTCCTCCATGGTCGGGGTTCGTGGCATATATCAGGCGTGTCGGCGAGGAACATTTTGGATCATTTTTTTACCAAAAAGAAAAAACGCGAGTCCGACGAATGCATGGGGAATGGACGTCCGAGCGGTGGCAAGGAATGCGTCTAACCGTTTTCGGAGCTCCTGGGGCCCTCCCCAAGGTGGGCCTGCAGTTCGTCCGTGTTCGTGTCGCCCCCTCTCGATTCGTCCTCGTTCGACTCGTCCTCTCTTGTTGCGTCTTTTTCTCGACTCCCGGACGAGACGAAGCGGACGAAGCGAAGCGGACGGATCGAAGCGGACGAGGTAGCGCGTACGAAGTGATATCCGGACGACATGAAGCAGAAGTTTCCCCGATTCCCGGTGCCGTCAAACAACCATTCGGGATGGAAAAGAAGAAGAAGAACAACAACAACCACAACCACAACCACAACCACAACCACAACCACAACAACAACAACAACAATTACTAGCACGTGGGGACACTCCGTTCTCACCAGTGCCAGGGTTTCGATAGGAGGCGGGCAATACCCCCACTTTGTGGGGGGGCCGGTTCAAGCTCTACCAAATTTCCAAACGACTCTTCGCCACCACCCACACCCAGCTTCCCGCCCTATGACGTTCGGACACTTCACTTCGTGGCATGCGGACGACCGTGGCTACTATTCAGGGCCCCGCGGCCGACGACGACGGCGTGCGCGCGCGAAGAAAAAACGAATGTGTCCCGCATGGTATTATTTGACAGGGATGATGGCCCTGGCAGGTGCGCAACCGTTGTTGCAGAAGTTCGAAAAAGTTGCTCGCAAAAGCCCGTTTGACAGAAATGTTTAAAAAGTGTTGGGTTTCCTACGAATCCGCAAGAGCGCGCGGGATGAAATTTTGACACATTTTTTTTGAAAAACCATTGGTTTTTTTTGATGTTTTTATGTTAAAATCGCTACGAAAACTAAGGTTTTGGAAGGATTTCGTCTTGCGCGCGCGAATGTCCACTTTACCTTATTTTTTGCAAGGGATTCTTGAAGTTTGGTTATGTTAGAACAAGAAATGTCCACTTTAGCTTTTTTTTTTGCAAGGGAAAACCGATCGTAACAACACAACCGGATCTGGATGACATCGTTTTACCTGAGACTTCCTCACGAAAATGATGAAAACGTGGCTGCGGCCTAGGCGCGGCGGGGGGGCCATGCACCAGGGGCCCCAACAATAATTATTCTTTAGAAGTAATAATGTTCAACAACAACAACAACAACAACCACAACCACAACCACAACAACAACAACAACCATAAGACCAGCAGCAACAACAGCAGCAGCAACAACAACCGCAAAATGTCTCGGTGGCAGTCCTGGAATCCAGGGCCCGTTGCCTCCAGGACCCGGCTCAGGTGCCCCACGCATGCCAACCCAGGCATGCGACGTCCTGCTGCTTTCTCGTTCTACGGGGCCTCCGGGAGTCCCGACCCTTTGCCCCCGGACTGGGTTTTTCATCCCGAGCCGTTGTTGTTTCTGGAGTCCCGAAACGGTGCGGTGACAGACCGCGGTGACCTCGAATTCCCCCAAGGACCTCACCGCACGGGCCGTCAGCGCACGGTTCTGGGACCTCGGATGCCCCAGTCGCCCGAGACGTCCTCGGTGAACGACCCGAGTCCCAAAACCGTGCGGTGACCCCGAATCCCCACCGACTCACCACCCCGTTTGGGGGCTCCCGATTGTTTTCAGGGCCACCTACGGTCCAATTCGATGCGATGCGATTCGCTGACTGGGGTCGCGATTCCAATTCGATGTGATCAGGCTCTATTCACCGGCATCCGATCCGATTTCGCGATCCGATCCAGCGCAGACCTCCCTGTCCCAGGGCCCGGCAAGGGCCCCCAGATGCCGAAAACGGCGAACACGACTACCGTCCGGATGTCTTCCAGGTGCGAGCACGTCTGGGAAGTGGCCCCGCTCCTTCCGCCGCTCAGGTGGCGCAGTACTTCGGGGAGCGCGCCCTGCTCAACAACGAGCCGCGGGCGGCGACGATCAAGGTGATCTCGCAGACGGCGAAGGCTGGAAGCGGCCGCGGCCGGGAGGGGGAGGGAGTGGGAGAGCCAGGGGAGGAGGGGAGGGGGTAGGGGGAGGGAAGGGGGAAAGGGGAGGAGTCAGGGAGGAGGGGGAGGAACGAACGGGGAGCGGGAAGCAGGGCGGGGTCGTCGGCCAGCAGGGAGTCCAGCTTGGCATCGCTCGGACGTGTGCGCCTCGTCTCGGCGAGGACCATCGAGGAGCCTTTTGGGTCAGGGAAAACATGCACGCACGAAGCCAAAAATATTGCACGGAGAATGGACGTCCGAGCGATGGCGAGCAAGAGGCGGACTCAGGAAGGAGGAGTGTGAGAGCGGGATGGACGGGGAGGGAGGGGAGGGAGGGGGGAAGGAAGGGGGGAGGGAGAAGGGATCTGGGTGAACGAGGAAGGAGGGAGAAAGGGGAGGACTGAGGGGGGGGCGAGAAGGGAAATGAGGACGGGGTGTCACAGCCAGGCGTAGCCTGGCCTGGGTAAGAGCTGCCGATATCAAGCGTTCGACGCCTTGTGGACGCAGCGGTGCTTCGAGTCACTATTGGCGGCTGCGTGCTAACACGTGCAGCAGGATCATCCTCGATCGGTGCTCCCAGAAACGATCGCTCAAACGAACAATCAGCTCAGCCATCAGCAGATGATCCTTTAACTCGGAGCGTGAATGACCTACCCCGCTTTCGCTTCCAGGCAAAACCAAGTCATGTCACGCGCCTCCTCGTCAAGCGGCCTGGCCAGTACAGGCCGTAGTTTGGCATCGTTTGGTATCTCTTGGAAGCGAGGGTGGTCAAAAGCGAGGTAGGTTTGTGTTCCCCCTATTAACGTTGCTTCAGCGCATGACCATCGCACGGGGTCCTTCTGCAAGGGCGTCCGTGTGGGGCAGCTTTGAAAGGGCAGCGCAGGAGGGCCCAGCGACCCTGGGACACCGTACAGCCGACCTGGAGCTCAAAACAACACCCCGTGGTGTTATGCGCGATTGCAAAGGGGGGGCTGCGCACATAGGCGAAGGAGGCGGTGGGCGAGCAGGCAGGAGGATAAGCAGGAGGAGAAGGAGGAGGACAAAGACGAACAGCCGCGGCAGGAACTGGAGTGGAGGGAGCGTGAGGAGCAGGAGGACCAGGGAGAGGCGGAGGAGCTGAGCAGGAGGAAAAGATGGAGGATGAGGAAGGAGGAGGAAGGAGGAGGAGGAGGCGAAGGAGGAGGAGGAGGAGGAGGATGCGGAGGAGGAGGAGGAGGAGGAGGAGGAGGAGGACGATGACGAACAGCAGCCGCGGAAACTGGAGTGGAAGGAGCGGGAGGAGTAGGAAGACCAGGGGAAGGCGGAGGAAGGGGAATGAGGGCGGCGACAACGATGAGGGGGTACTCGGATCCAGAAAAGTGGCCCACGCTGGGGCGAGAGCGCCATTCTGAAAGACGGGAGCAATGCGCCGATCTGAACATGAGGCCCACGCTGCAGCGGGAGCACCATTTTGAAACACCGAAGCCAATCGGATTGTTCCCCGACCTTGCGGAAGGGTTCCCGTCGTGTGTTCCCTTGTAGTGGTCTGGGGGGGTACCCTTCGAGACCTGGCCTTGGCCACGGGCGAAAGACGGCAGAGGCCGGCGGAATTCGGCCTAATTCTTGCAGACGCGTTTCCTGGCGGCACGGGTGGGCCCAAGATAATCCGCAAGATGGCCAAAGAGGGCTACGAGCCGCCGAAACATGTTGGACAAATACGCCCAAGATGGCCTCCAGGCGGCCCAAGAAGCTCCCAAGACACCTCGAGGGGCTTCCTCTAGGCCTGCAGGATGTGTCCTGGGTTGCCCAGATCATGAAGATGGTGATCTAGATCATGTTGAACACTGTGTCTGCTGTCCTCGCTTGGCTTCTCTGTTCAAGTACTGGCTTGGTCATCTCGTCATGTCGTCTTCGTCGTTTCCTGAGGGTTCGCCCTGGCGTCTCCCCGTCCTCCTTTTGGCTACCACACCACTGTCGCCTAAGATCATCTACTCTGCGTGTGTTGATGTCTTCGTGCCCCTACATAATTGCCGCAGGCTGGGCATCCCAGGCACTCCTGAACAGCACTTTGAAGCTCGCCTCGGAGTCACCTCGAGGCGTCACCGATTTCTGGCCCGTGCGTGGCGGACGCAAGCAGCAGTCGTCACCCCCTCCTTCTGTACACTGTCGGGTAGTAGCCCCTGGAGGGGCGCCTGCCACCCCTGGTGGCGGCAGCCGGGGCCACCCGCGTGGTCGCTGGACTAGCTGCCTGTCCTTTTGGGTGCTGTCTCAGAGGGAGACGGCGAAAGGACGGGCGCGAACAATCCCGTGCAAGGACGTTCAGAAATCGAGCGGTCATCTGGCGCATCAGGGTAGTCCTCCCCCCCAACAAAAACACACACAATATATTGGTAATACTAATAATGAAAATAATAACAATGATAAAAATGATGATGATAATGCTAATGATAATAATACTAATAATAAGAATAAGAATGATGATAATAATAATAATGATAATAATAATAATAATACTAATACTAATAATAATAAAGAAGAAGAAGAAAAAGAAGAAGAAGACAAAAAAACATTATATAGGCTTCTGAGAAGCCTTCCAAGAGGGCCCCGAGAGGCCAAAGTCATTGATTCTCATTCGGCGTTTGAAGGTTCTTCGCGTTTCCGCCTCTTCGGCCTCCCGACGCCCCAGTGCGAGACAAGAGGTCGCAAAGATCGGCCCTACGGCGGCTTGAGAGGCCCCCGGGAGGGCGCCCAGGCGGCCCAGCAGGCCCCCAAGAGACGACCCGAGGGGGCGGCCAGGACTGCCCCGAGAGCGCCCCCGGAACGCTCCCCCCGAGACGCCCCAGAGGGGAGCAAGGAACCTCGGCATCGCTCGGACGCGTGCATCTCCCTTCCTCGGCGAGGACCTGCGAGGAGCACCCTCGACCACCTGGCACAAAAGGCGATGCCAATCTTAGGGATTCGCCCTCAAAAAATAAGGGGATCCCTGAGATCGGCATCGTGATGAGGAGGTGCCCAGCATAGGGATAGGGATATGCTCCAGGCTGGTAATGGATATATTTATTAATCGCTTCGCTCATTCCGCCGGCCCATATTGTCGCACCGTTGTGGGCTAGCCGAGTTTTGGGGCCTCTTGGGGGCCGTTTTGGGGCCTCTTGGGGCCTCTTTTGGGCCTCTTGGGCGCCTCTTGGGGCGTCTTGGGGGCCTCTTGGGGGCCTCTTGGGGCCTTTTTGGGGCCTCCTGGGCGCCTTCTGGGGCGGAGGATATATTTATTCCCAAGCTGGTAAGGGATAGGTAAGGGGAACGGACGTCCGAGCGACGGCAAGGGGGGGAACGCCCCGGGAGCGCTCCCCGAGGGGGGACCGACGCCTCGAGCCCTCCGCCCACGGAGACCCCCGGCAGGCCCGCAGGCCACGGGAAGCCTCCAAAGGGGCCCCCCAAGAGGCTCCCAGGAAGCCCCAAGGATTCCCAAGATGGCTTCAAGACTGCCCAACTGGGCAGTCTTGAAGGACACAGAACAACAACAACAACAACAACAACAACAACAACAAAAACAAAAACAAAAACAACAACAACAATTACTAGCACGTGGGGACACTCCGTTCTCACCAGTGCCAGGGTTTTCATAGGAGGCGGGCAATACCCCCACTTTGTGGGGGGGCCGGTTCAAGCTCTACCAAATTTCCAAACGACTCTTCGCCACCACCCACACCCAGCTTCCCGCCCTATGACGTTCGGACACTTCACTTCGTGGCATGCGGACGACCGTGGCTACTATTCAGGGCCCCGCGGCCGACGACGACGGCGTGCGCGCGCGAAGAAAAAACGAATGTGTCCCGCATGGTATTATTTGACAGGGATGATGGCCCTGGCAGGTGCGCAACCGTTGTTGCAGAAGTTCGAAAAAGTTGCTCGCAAAAGCCCGTTTGACAGAAATGTTTAAAAAGTGTTGGGTTTCCTACGAATCCGCAAGAGCGCGCGGGATGAAATTTTGACATTTTTTGTTTGAAAAACAATTGTTTGTTTGATGTTTTTATGTTAAAATCGCTACGAAAACTAAGGTTTTGGAAGGATTTCGTCTTGCGCGCGCGAATGTCCACTTTACTTTATTTGTTGCCAGGGATTCTTGAAGTTTGGTTATGTTAGAACAAGAAATGTCCACTTTAGCTTGTTATTTGCAAGGGAAAACCGATCGTAACAACACAACCGGATCTGGTACACATCGTTTTGCCTGAGACTTCCTCACGACAATGATGAAAATGAGGCTGCGGCCTAGGCGCGGCGGGGGGGCCATGCACCAGGGGCCCCAACAATAATTATTCTTTAGAAGTAATAATGTTCAACAGCAACAGCAACAACAACAACAACGACGACGACGACGACGACGACAACGACGACGACAACGACAACAACAGCAACAACAACAACAGCAATTACTAGCACGTGGGGACACTCCGTTCTCACCAGTGCCAGGGTTTTCATACGACGCCCGCCAATACCCCCACTTTGTGGGGGGGCCGGTTCAAGCTCTACCACATTTCCAAACGACTCTTCGCCACCACCCACACCCAGCTTCCCGCCCTATGACGTTCGGACACTTCACTTCGTGGCCTGCGGACGACCGTGGCTACTACACTGGCGCAAGGGTACAGTGACTCGTTGTGGTAACATTTTCTGGACGCTAGCTTAGTATACAACTTTTCCCCCTGTTCCAACACTGGACACCTGTACTGGCCTGGTGCGATGTTTTTCGAGGACCTACGGTGCGATTCGTATGATTTTATGCTGCGCGGTGCTAAAATTCCTAAGAAACCCAATGGTTTTTGAAGATTTCGGCGTGCGCGCGCGAAGAAAAAACGAATGTGTCCCGCATGGTATTATTTGACAGGCATGATGGCCCTGGCAGGTGCGCAACCGTTGTTGGAGAAGTTCGAAGCACGTGAAAAAGTTGCTAGCAAAAGCCCGTTTGACAGAAATGTTTAAAAAGTGTTGGGTTTCCTACAAATCCGCAAGAGCGCGCGGGATGAAATTTTGGCAGCTTGTTTGAAAAACCATTGGTTTTTTGATGTGTTTATGTTAAAATCGCTACGAACACTAAGGTTTTGGAAGGATTTCGTCTTGCGCGCGCGAGTGTGCACTTCGTGTCATTTTTTCAAAGGATTCTTGAAGTTTGGTTATGTTAGAACAACATGTCATTGTATATTGTTCTTTGACCGGGAAAGCGGGCGTCAACAAAACAACCGGATCCGGACTCCCCCGTTTTGCCTGAGGCTTCCTCACGAAAATGATGAAAATGTGGCTGCGGCCTAGGCGCGGCGAGGGGGGCGTGCACCAGGGGGCCCAACAATAATTATTCTTGAGAAGTAATAATATTCAACAACATATATATACATATATATATATATATATATATATATATATATATATATATATATAACACAAGACAAAAAAAAAAAAACAAAAAAAAAAAACTGCCCAAGAGGGCCCCAGGACAGCCGGCACGGCCCAAACACGGTCCGAAAACGGCCGACCACGCCCCCGACAACCCCTGAGGGATCCGAGAGAGCCCCACGAGCCCCAAAAACGACGCCAACAAGCCCCGAGAGGATCTCACAACAGTCGGACAGAACACATGCCGCCCGTCGTAGCTTCAAGAGAACTTCATAACCGACACAAGACTGCCACCACTTGCAGCTGCGGCTTCGGGCGCGCCAAGATGGCCCCAAGCCTGCTCGAGACGTCGTCCAGATGGCCCAAGAGGCCTCTTAGACTCCAGAGGGCTCCAAGAGGACCTCCAGGAGACCAGAACCCGTGCTGTTCCCATGGTGTTTCTAGGAGTCTGGCACTCTCGCCTGGTCGGGCATCCGACGCTCCCAGACGGGCCCGTGGGCCCAGACGGGCCCGTGGGATCGCCCCAGGACGGCCCCAAGGCGGCTCCCAGGACGGCCCCAGGGCGGCCCCGGGGACCGCCCAGGCGGCCCCCGAGGGGCCCAGAGAATGCGACCCACGGCTGCCCGGGGAGGGCCCGAGGGCGGCCTCCGAAGGCCAAGGGGCCCCCCCAAGACGGCCCCCAAGGGGGAGGAGGAGGAGGAGAGGGAGGAGGAGGAGGAGGAGGAGGAGGAGGAGGACCTCCAGGAAGCCGCAATCATTGATGCTCGTTGGTTCTCCGCTGAGTCTAGCGGTCTCGCCTCTTCGGGCTGCTGACGCTCCAAGACGGGCCCATGGGCCCCCAAAGATCGCCCCAAGATTGCCTGCGAGGCCCCCAGGAGCGAAAAGGCCCGCATGACAGCCCAAGAGGTCGTGCCGAAAAGGCGAGCAGGCTGAAACCTCCAAGAATCGAGGGAAAAGCAATAACGTTTGCCTCGTGGGACGCTTCTCGGAAGCCTCGAGGGGCGTGTGGGGGGCATCGAGGGCCATGGTGAGGCCATTTTGGGCAACCTTGGGACGCTGTTGGCTTCTGGCCGTAGGGCCTGCCACTGATTTTTCGACTCATTGGGCCGCTCCTGGACGGTTCCAGAGGCCCCCAGGCCCGCGCCCAAGAGATCCGGAATCTCTGACGGGGACTTGCCGGGACCCTGCCCAGGGTATTTTTCGCTCCGGGACACCCAGGGGCCGCCACGCGCGCACAGGTCGCCACGAGCGCGCGAACTAGAATATTATTAATTTGATGCCGGAGATTTTAGCACGCCTCTGGCTTGTTGGGCCGGCGAATTTAGCTTGCTCCTCCTCGTCCTCAGTATCATTACCTTGATGCTGCTCCTGCTCATTATCGTCCTCGTCATTCCTATTCCGCCTCATGCCTGTCATCTTCATTTTATTGTTCTCGATCCTGCCCTTCCTCCTGCTCCTCATGTTCCTCCTCCTGGTCGCCCATCTCGGCCATCCCCGCTTCCTCCTGTGAGTCTGACTGGTGTGGGCCGAAATGGGTCCCATAGGTGTGCCTGCAGTAAACCCTGATAATCGCCAGCAGAGCCATCCTCTTTGATCTAGAACTCGTACGTACGTCCACCCCTTGCTGGGAGGACACAACTGCCAAGGCACCGCTCGTTCACCTCCCCCTCAGCCGAGCCGCCGGCCCTGCAGGCCCTGACCTTGGACAAGAGCAGCTTCGAGATCCTCTTGGGCTCCATCCACGGCATCATGAGCGAGAAGGCCGGCGGCAACGGGTCCGCTCGGCCGTCACCAGTGCAGGCAGCCTGCGGCGCCGTTTTCGTCTCGCTCTCTCTCTCTCTCTCTCTCTCTCTCCCTCCGCTCAGAGGAGGGCGAGTTGAGGCAATGGTGGTGGCCTTCGGGGGGCCCTCGTCGCCACGACTGGGCGCAGCTGGGACAACTTGTGAGGCTGGAATCCCCCGAGGGGTCCGGGGACCGATTCTAAGCTGTCGTTGTCTCAACTCGCCCTGTTCTGATCCGCTCCCTCCTGCTCCCCCGCGTTCTCGTCCGCCACATGGTCATCGTGATCGGCAGGCAACGCCACTCATCGTCACCGTCACCACCACCATCATCACCACCATCGTCTGCGAGAGGAGAATGAGGCGAGCAGGACGAAGGAGGAGGAGGAGCAGGAGGAGGGGAGGAGGAGGAGGAGGAGGAGAGGAGGAGGGGGGGATGAGGGGGGAGGAGGACGAGAGGAGGAGGAGGAGGAGGAGGAGGAGGAAGAGGAGAGGAGGAGGAGGAGGCGAGCAGGACGCAAGGAGGAGGAGAGCGAAGGAGGGAGGAGGAGGAGGAGGAGGAGGAGGAGGAGGCGAGCAGGACGCAGGAGAAGGAGGAGGAGGAGGGCCACGAGAGCGGAGCGCCCCCCCCCCCCCCCACCCCCACCACAGAAGAAAGCACGTCCCTCATCCCCGTCCCTCCTCCTCCTCGCCCCTCCTCCTCGCCCCCCCTCCTCGCCCCTCCTCCTCGCCCCCCCTCCTCGCCCCTCCTCCCCGCCCCCCCCCCCAAAGAAGAAGCACGAGACCGTGCACATGGACGACATCGAGCTGGTCGGCACCCTCGGCGTGGGCGCCTTCGGCAAGGTGGAGCTGCGGGAGCACAAGGCACGCGCACCGGCGGCGTCCACGGCCAGCCTCCTTGCACACACCATCCGGGGCAACGTTACAGTCAACCCGCATAGTAAGGATGGGCAGCCTTCCCAAACGTACCCTTGCATCCTTGCCCCTTCGGCCCATCCTTAGCGAGTTTCGCCGGCCAACCTCGCTCGAGAAACGATAACATGGGCCTCCAAGGCCATTGCACTCTTACCGCGCATCTTTATGATACGGGTTGACTGTAGGGGCAACGTCAGTGGGAGAAACCTCGGGCTCGAGGTTCGAGTTGCTCGGGCACTTTCGTCGCTTCTTGGCGGTTTCCCGGCCTCGCGATGCGTTCCAACGGCTGCGTTTCTTCGCCGAGGGTTCCAGGTGTCCGGGCGTGTTCGTCGCTTCTTGGCGGCTCTGCGGCCTCGGGCTGCGTTCCAGAGGCTGCGCTTCGCCGAGAGGCGTCCGGGGGTGTCCAGATCGCCCCGAACGGACGCCAGAGGTCCGAGCCATGACCCGAAAGCCAGACGACGAGGACCACTGGGGTGGGATAGGCTCAGGCACGGACGCATCGACCCCCAATCGCCGATAGGAGCCCGGTAGCCCGCCCCGCCCAGGACCGTGCGGGTGTGCTGTCGGGGGCCTCTCGCCGATCCATCGGCGATGTATCGCCAGTTCCAGCTCGAGGTCCCCCCCTGAGCCGGTCCCCCCCTGACGTTGCCCCATCCGCCTCTCCCTCGCTCCTCTCTCCAGGCTCCCTCCATGCTTCCTCGTGCACCGCGGGTCTTCGGTCATCGGCAGAGGGTCAGACGGGCCTATACGACGAGGATGCATCCGTTCAGGAGCGCTCCAGAACGCTCTCAGAGCGTTCTGGGACGGGTCTGAGAAGGCCGCGGCGCCCGAGGCATCGTCCAAATTCGCCGGATCTCAGAGATTCTCGACTTATCCGTTCGGCGAGCGGCTTGAATAAGGAACGCTTACTTTGCAAAAGGGGCTCGGTCGTTCCTTAGGCTTGCATGGGTTATTTACCGTTCCCGATGCGTTATGTTTTATTTGCCGTTCCTTACCCGTTATTCCTTGGAAGATCGGGGCTCCGTTCTTCTATGTATAATTCGTTCCTTAGGTCAGGCCGATGACTGTACCCGACTGAGTCCTCGATCTGGCTTCGTCTTAGAGTGGACTTCGGAGCCCTCGTCGCACGCTGCTGGGTTCGATCGATCTCGGTGGCGCGGGCGGCGCAGGGGCGACGGCGTTCCGTCTTGCCCACAGGCGGCGCGGCGGCGCAGGAGGGCCAAGGAGAGTCCTGCCTGCCCTGCCCGTCTCCCTCCCTCTTCCCCCTCCCTCCCTCCCCTCCCTCCCCCCCTCTGTCCTCCTCCCTCGTCCCCCTCCCTCACTCGTCCCCCTTCCTCGTCTCCCTCCCTCGTCCCCCTCCCTACCTCCCTCCCTCCTCCCTCGTCCCCCTTCTCCCTCCCACGTCCCCCTCCCTCGTCCCCCTCCCTCCCCCCTATCTTATCTCCCTCCTCTGCTCCCTCCTCCGCATTCCTGGCGTCATGCACGGGCTCTGACCCGATGATGCTCGCAGCGTCTGGGCGAACAAGGGAAAAAGGGGACGACCGGCTTGGGCGCTGTGGCCTCACTGCGGCCGCAAGCTAGCGCGGAGAAAAAAAGAGTGGCAGAGAGAACTCGAAGTTTCTCCCGCCTCCCCCATTCTCGGTCGGCCGCTCCGTGAAGGGCACACGTGGCAGGCCCGTGCGGCGGGAAGCGAGTGGCCGAGCCGGGGGACCGAGCACAAGAGCTCGTCGCTTGCCCTCCGTGAGCCCCGGGCCCCTGGCCCAGCGCGTGCACCGGCGCGCGCGCCGCGGGGAGCTGTGGGGAGCGGAGGGGGTAGCAGCGAGGAAGACGGGGGGCAGGTCCGGGAGCCGGAGGAGGAGGTCGAAGGTCGGTCCCGCCAGGCCCGAGCCCCCCCCCCCCCAGGCCCTCAGCGGAGGCCCCCAGCTCGACCTGAGGCGCCCCAGCGGCCGTCGACATCACGCTCCTTGAGCCAAACCACCCTTCCCGCCGCTCCCGAAGGGAAACGGCATGAAGCAAAAACAGATTCATCAGCGATCCCTGAGGGCCTTGGTATCGCTCGGACGCGTGAATTCAATTGTCTCGGCGAGGACCTTCGAAAAGCATCCTCGACCATCTGGCACAAAAAGAGCACGCACGGAACCGAAAAATGCATGGGGAACGGACGCCCGAGCGACGGCAAGGAAGGGCCCGGCCAATGCCATCAGATCAGGCCCTCACTGTGAGGGCCACCAGCCCCGAGAGCAGCACCGCCTCGGGCGGAGCTGCGCAGGGAGGCCTCCCGTGCCTCCTCGCGGGCCGGGGCCCGAGCCCGCAGCGCCGCCGCGCCTGGAGCAAGTATCGGGCCGGACGACGCCGAGGGCAGGCCGACAGAGATGCATGCCTCGGGCGTGGCGAAGCGTCCTGGCTCGCCTATAGCCCTACCAGACACTGTTCGAAGAACCTTGTGTGGTTCCCACGAAGTGTTCTCAGAACAGGTCTGTCTGGGAGCGTCTTGTGTTAACACATCGGGCATATGTTCTAAGAACATTGTTTTTTGTGTTTGAGCATTTTTGGGTTCTACGAACATGTCGTGGTAGAACTGTAGGAATGCCAGGACGGTCGGTCCCTGACCAAGGTATAGCCAGGACCCCAGGTAAGGGGACCCGGTCAGTGGCAGGGCCCCGGAGCCTCCCAAATCGGCCAGAGCCCCTAAACCAGGTCTGCCGTACAGTTGGCGTTTGGTTTTCGGGCGGCGGCCCTTCCGGTTGGTGGAACCGGGCGGGCGTCGCCCTGGCATCAGCAGAATGTCTTGCCATCAGTGCCTCAGTGCCTCAGGGTGACGAGGAGGAGGAGGAGGAGGAGGAGGAGGAGGAGGAGGAGGAGGAGGAGGAGGAGGAGGAGGAGGTGGGGCGTCCCCCCAGCACACACCACTGGACCGGGCCCCACTGAGCCCAGTTCTGCCAACGCTCGGATGTCCGCGCGGATCTCTAGGATCGGCGCCGAGTCCCCCCCTAGAGCGGCGCCTCGGGCGCCCCGCACCCGTCCAAGAAGCCCCGCACCCGCACCTCGCGCAGCCCACCAGCGGCGCACGTGTCTCGGGGGCCCCCCAATCGGAGGCTGATAGACCTCCTGCCCCGACACGTCGATTAGCGACTTGGCCGTGTTCGGTTCGCGAGAGGGCGTCGCGGCCGTCATTTTTGCGGGTCCGGGTCCGTCGGTTTCGGTCCTAGGCCGTTTTCACTAAAGGGTGGTTTGCTGAAGGGAGGTTTGTCTACCGCCGACCCAACGGGGTGGTGACCACACCATGTGGTGAGTCGGTGGGGTTTCGGGGTCACCGCACGGTGTTGGGACTTGGGTCGTTCTCCGAAGATGTCTCGGGCGACTGGGGCCTTTAACAGGGTCCCAAAGCCAAGCCGTGTGGTGACGGACCCTGCAGTGAGATCTTTGCGGATTTCGAAGTCACCGCCAGGTTCGTCACTACCCGATTTGGGGACTCCCAAGTGTCCATGCCCACGCCCTTGCGGCCTGGGCTTCCGGGGCGCGATCCACAGGATCTTGGCATCGCTCGGACGTGTGCATCTTTTCTCGGCGAAGACCTTCGAGGAACACCACGGACCATCTTGCGACAAGATAAGCGCACGAGACTGAAAGATGCACGGGAAATGGACGTCCGAGCGACGGCAAGGTCCACGTCCACGCCCTCGCGCCCTGGGGAGTCCGGGGCGCGATCCCCTGTATGCGCGGTCGCATGGATGCGTTCCGCGCGGGGCGTCCGCGAGAAAGGCGCCCCGTGTCCGTGGGGTCGCGGCCCAGAGGCCCAGCCCACGAGGCCGTGGATACGTGGCGCGCTCCAAAGAGGGCCTTGCTTTCGAGGATCGAAGGAGTTGGCACCTCTTCCTCGGCGGAAGCGGGGTCAATGAAAACGGGGGTCAGCCAGAGCGCCAGATCTTGCAGGATCCTGCAGGGCCAGGGGTGCACTGACCCGGGCTTAGATGCAAGATCCTGCAGGGTCCTGCAAAGCCTGACTGACCCGGGTCTGGATTGACCCGGGCCTGTGGATCCGCGAAGAACGAGGCAGCTTCCGCCGGCGGAAGGCTGACGGAAGACGGCGGAAGCAAAAAGTTTGCCTCCAAGAGATGCTCGTCCGGTGCGGGAAAGCGTGCAGGTGCAAGGCCAGAGCGAAGAAGAGGGGAGGAGGGGAAGATGGAGCAGGAGCAGGAGGAGGAGGAGGAGGAGCAGCAGCAGCAGCAGCAGGAGGGAGGGAGGGAGGGAGGGAGGGAGGGAGGGAGGGAGGGAAGGAGGAGGAGGAGGAGGAGGAGGAGGAGGAGGAGGAGGGTCCAGACATGCGACGTTCTGAAGACGCGGTCCCCCGAAGTCCCAACCCTGTCCCGAGGGTTGATTTTCATCCTGAACCGTTGCTGTCGGTGCCTGGACCCGGCGATGCCCCCCCGGGAGGCCGCAGAGACGGCCAAAAGCCCCCCGTCGTGATTTACGACGACGCGAGCATGTGTCTGAGGAGGAGGAGGAGGAGGAGGAGGAGGAGGACGAGGAGGAGGGGGAGGAGGAGGGGGAGGAGGCGGAGGAGGCGGAGGAGGAGGAGGAGGAGGAGGAGGAGGCGGAGGAGCATCTGGATGTGCCTCCCGCCCGCGAGGGGCTCCCCAGGGCCTCAGGGCCTCGCGCACGAGCTCCCGGACCGCGGGCCCCAGGCCGCCCTGCCCGGCCGAGGGCCCCCCTCCTTCGGCCCTGGGCGCTGCCGCGCCCCGGGCCGGTCCGGCCCGCGCCGCGCCAGGTCACGGGCAAGACGTACGCCGTGAAGATGATGAGCAAAGGCCCGTCGGCGGCCGCAGCCCCCCTCGGGCAATGAGAAAAACATGACGGGAGGTTAAGTCAAACAGAGTCGAAACAGGCAGCGCCACACCTCTTATTCGGACCGCGGGGCAGGCCGACAAAGAAAAGCGGGCCAGGCAAGGGCAAGAGACGGGCAGGAAGGCGAGGAGCCGAGGAGCGAGAGGGAACTGGAAGGGCGACAATGTTTGCCATGCAATTTTGGATCACTGAGGACGTGTCCGAGGTGAAGCACCCCAGTCTAGTAGTAGGACGGGAGGCTTTTCCAGATGTTCGGCCTCCGGGGGCCCTTCTACCGGGCCTCGGGGCCGTGAAACAGCGGCTCCGGCTGAAGAAAGCCGGTCCGGGGGAATGGGTCGAGGCCCTTGAGGGTCGACGTTATGCAGAAATCCGAGCATTTTCTTTGGGTGCAGGGCAGAGGGTGAAATCTGAGAGGCCGTTTCGACTCCGAGGCTTGCATCTGCACATGGTGAATCACAGGACGGCTTGAACTTCGAAGTGCAAAAGCCCAATTGGGATTTCACCCTGACCCCTCAACCCTAAGAAAATGTTCTGAAAATCATGGCGTCGGGGGTCTGGGACGACCGAGAGGGGGGGAGGTGCGAGAGAGGATCGCCTTCTCGGAAGGCCTCCCCGGCCGCTCGCGAGCCAGGTGGCGCCCCCCCGAGGGGGCCACCAGACGCCAGGGCCGCACAGGCCACGGGGGAGGTCCATCTCGGCAGCGCGCTCGGGGGGGGGGGGGGAAGTGAGGAGGAGGAGGAGGAGGAGAGGAGGGAGGAGGAGGAGGAGGAGGAGGAGGAGGGGGGGAGGAGGAGGGGGAGGAGGCGGAGGAGGAGGAGGAGGAGGGGGAAGCCTTCTGAGAAGGCGGCGGGGCTCCTCCGAAGCCCCCTCGGGCCTTCTGAGAAGTTCTCTCTGCGTCTTCGGGGGAGGCTCATAGACCGCTTCTCAGAAGGCCGGGGGGGCCTTGCGAGCCTTCTGAGAAGGCCCGCCCCTTCTCCCCAGAACCCCGACGCCGTGATTGTTTCACAGCGTCGACCCCCAGAGGTCCAGACCCCTTCCCTGGGACAAGTTTTTCATCCTGGGCCGTTGTTTGACGGCCCCGAGGCCCAGTAAGGGCTCTTGGCCGCCGAAAATAGCGAGAAGCTTCCCGTCGTGAGTTTTTCACAATGCGCGAGGAGGTCTGGGCTCCTCAATTCCCTCCAGGCTCGCCGCCTAGTCAGGGGCAGCGTTCTCAGACCCCCCCCCAGTCATGCAAAAATCACGACTGGAGGTGTTCCGCTAGGTTCGGCCTCCTGAGGTCCCTCACCAGAGCTCGGGACCGTCCAAAAACGACTCGGGATGAGAAGCCGGTCCCGCGGAATGGGTCGTGACCTCCGGGGGTCGACGTTTTGAAAAAAATCATGACCTCGGGAGTCTGGGCTGGGGTCTAGCCAGAGGAGCAAGAGGTCATGACAACGTCACGTTCCAAGACTTCTAAGGTTTCCAGGATCCCCTGGATGTCCTGATGTTCCACGCGGGCTGCAGAAACGGGGCCGCTAGATACTCAGCCAATTTGATCATGACGTCAGTCTCGCCCTCTCCAGGTCTCCCAGATGGGTTCGGAGCAGATGGGGTCGGAGGATCGCGACGCATCGCCGATACATCCGCGATGGGGCTCGATGTAGAGCCCGAGATTGTCCATGCCGACGTCGTCGATGCATTGGCGATGCGGCGCGATCCACCGACCCCATCATCTTGGAGGCCTCTAGCTAGGGGGTGATGGGCTCAGGGGAGGAGGGGGGGAGATCGGACGGTTTCGTCAGTTCCCTGGGGGGGTCCCCGCCTATGGATGCGTTTCAGCAGCTTCGCCTCACCGAGAGGCGTCTGGGGGTGATCGCCCCGAACGGCCGCCGGTAACCCGAGCCATGACCCGAAACCCAAAGGACGAGGATCGCTGGGGTGGAGTAGGCTTATTGGGGAACGCATCGATCTGCAATCGACCATTTATCGCTGATAGGGACCCGATAGGCCACCCCGCCCAAGAATGCGCGGTTGCGCCATCGAGGGCATATCGCCGATCTCTCTGCGGTGCATCTCCGATTCCAGCTCGATGTTCCCCCCCTGCGCTGGTCCCCCGCTATCGCTGCCCTTCGAAAGGCTACATCGTCAAGATGCGCATGCAGAACAATGTGATCAACGAGAAGCACATTTTGGCCAGCGTGGACTCGCCCTTCATCATAAAGCTCTACAACACGAGCCAGACGGCGCAGTGGATCTACTTTTACCTTGAGCCAGCACTCGGCGGGGAACTTTACGTGGTGTACCACAGAAAGTGCCTCCATGGGAGTGTGGCTCATGCGCGGTATTATTCGGCCAGTGTCGTTCTGGCGTTTGAGCATTTGCACGTTCGTCACGTAGTCTACCGCGATCTCAAGCCAGAGAATTTGCTGCTAACAGCCGAGGGGTATCTCAAGCTCACCGACATGGGGTTGGCGAAGTTCGCTTTGGGAAAAACGTACACCACTTGCGGTACACCGGAGTATTTCGCTCCAGAGGTGATTCGTTCGACAGGTCAGACAAGAGCCGTAGATTGGTGGACGCTTGGTATCCTCATTTTCGAGTTCATGGTGGGTTCCGCTCCTTTCCGCGCAGAGAACGACATGGCCATGTATGGCAAGGTGCTAAAAGGCATCAACTACATCCAGTTCCCATCGAAATGCGACGGCGCGAGCGAGGAGATAATAAAGGCAATCTTGAAGTCCGAGCCATCTGAACGATTGCCGATGAGGGCAGGTGGAGTGAACAACCTCAAGCAGCATCGATGGTACCAAGACTTCGACTGGGACGGACTGGTCAGCAGGGCGCTGACGCCTCCGTATTTGCCCGCCGTGCGAAGTCATACAGATCTGAAGAATTTTTCGCACGTGAAGGCCCAAAAGGCAAGTGGATTTCGTAACGGCTGCACTCGGCATTCTGCCTCTGAGACCGGAGATATGCAATTTCGACAGAGGAGGAGGCGGAGGAGGAGAAGGAGGAGGAGGAGGAGTAGGAGGGAGAGGAGAAGGGGGAGGGGGAACAGGAGGAGGAGGAGGGGGAGAGAATGGGGAAGGGGAAGAGGAGGATGAGGAGGAGGAAAACGAGAGGTATGGGGGGGAGGAGGAGACGGGTAAGGGTTCTGAGCATCTTTATTGTTACAGGCACGTTGCACTCACTGACCCGTCTGGTCGGTCGCCCTCATGGCCACCCTTGGCAGTAAGGGCTCGCCGAAGCACAAGCACCGCGAGGTGAAGTCTTCAACGCGGGGGCCGCCTGCTCCCGGGCGACTGGCACTTGTGTGCTCTGGGAGCGGCACATGGTCGCATGAGGTTTCCAGCCGCCCTGGCACAGGCATCCCCTCATGGAGGACATGTTCACCTTATCGTGTTTGGGCACTGCGAGGGCCCCGTCAAGGCCCAGCCGCCCAGCAAAACACTGAGTCAGTCACACGGCGTGCCTCCAGTAGTGCATACCGCCGGTCTCGGAAGCACGACAGCGAGTGGGGAGTTGTTTGCTGGAATCCGTCACAGGCGAATCACCTAGAGTGGAAGGACGACGGTAGTGGTTGGGACAAAGACTTCTGAAGCTTGTGCCCAAGGCGCTTGTGCTGATACGTGTGGGAACGAAGTTTCCCGCGAATTCCCTTCGGCGAAGAGTCGAATGCTCATGCTTTGAGTAGTGTGTTTAGAGTTGGCACCCACTAGTTTCTCTCGGCATGAATCGTCTGCAGGAGATCCGCGTACCTGGCTGTGATCGAAGCAATTAGGTCTCGTGATCCTTGACTCAGGTGAGTGTTTTGTGGAGAGTCTTGGACTCCTCTGACCTGATTTTTCGTCGGTGTTGACTGTACTTCTCTTCAGCGCTCCCGCCCATCCCTTCCAGCCTCCGCGTCTGGGCCAGTTAACTATTGGAGCACGTCGCGGTCGCAGGCTGCGCAGCGCTAATGCGCGCCGTCGGTGTACCGATCGTGCGGCGGCGCGGCGGCGGCGTCCATGAGCTCCAGGCGATCGCCATCCCAGACCCCGATGCTGATGAGAGCTGGCACTGAGCGGTCCTTCCGCGTTTTCTCTGCTGGTGACTTGGACGAGACTCACCATGCGGGATACATGTCGAAATGGCATCATGCTGGCCCCTCCTTTCACCACGCCACGAGACGACACGCCTTGATTGGTCATGGCTGGTCTTGCACAGCGGACGTGCACACGCAGAGGAAACACAGCTGTAGATTACCATGCGTGATGGTATGTGCATGCACCCATTGCACATGGCCTCGTCGTTGCCGTTGCTCTTCTGTTATGGCCGCTTCCGCACTCCATCGATTGTTCCGAGGTCGCCATGAGTGGAATGCATCAGAGTGGCTCTCGTGCTCTTTGCGGGACGCACGGTCCACCAGCATGAGTGCCACAAGTTGGATGGTCGCCAGCTTGCAACACATCCTCCACATCTTCCCCGCCATCCTTCCCTTGTCATCATGCTCCTCCTCCTCCTCCTCCTCCTCCTCCTTCTCCTCCTCATCCTCATCCTCCTCCTCTTCCTCCTCCTCCTTCACCCTCATGCTCCATTGCCCGATCTCTCTTGCCGCCGACGTCGTGTCCCACACCGCACGGAGTGCAACTGCTCGGCCCGAGTGGCCTGGCAAGCGATCGGGGCGTTCCGGGTGCGCGCGGGCGGGCGCGCCGCTGGCCGCTCCAGGGCGAACAGCCCGCGACAGTTGCCGCCCTCCCTCCCCGGGACCTCGCGCGGGCTGCCGCGGGCCCGTCGTGGTCTGAGCCTCCCCGGAGGTCGTGGGATGCAGCGGGGCACGCGCGGGCCCCCTCCCTCTCGGGCTGGGGGGCGGCCGAGCTCGGCGGGGGGAGGCCTCTCCGGGTGGAGCTGGCGGGTGGCGCTCCAGGGCCCCCGTCCGCCCGGCGGTGCCTCGCCCACTGCGCCCTGCCCGCTGCCGCGCAGGACGCTGCCCGGCAGGGAGCCGGCGGCGGGCTCCACGGGGCCCGCCCGCGGCGGCGGCGGCGCAGGGCAGGGCCGTCGGCGCCCCCGCGCGCGGGGCAGGGGCCGCTCGGGCGCCCGTCGGGAAGGCGTGTGGTGCGCCCCTGCGGCGCACAGGGCGCTCCCGACGCCGTGGCGTGGCGGCGCGCGGCAGGGCACGCGGGGAGCGCACAGAGCCCGGGGCGGGCGCTGGTCGCCTGCCGGGCCACGTCGCTGGGCCGGGCGGCGGGCGATCGAGGCCGCCTCGCCTCGGCGCGCCGTGGCGCCCGACGGGGCGGGGAGCCCCCCCGCCCCCCTGCAGGCCATGGCTCTCCTCGCGCGGCTCTGGGCGTGGAGAGGCCTCCTCTCTCGCCTCGGGTGGGCCCCCCGCGCGGGTGGTCCATTCAGGGCGAGCGCGCGAGGGAGCCGCGCAGGTTCCGCGAGCGCCTTCGCGTCTGCCGTCTGCTCCCCCCGGTTCCGCGAGCTCTCGGCGGACCTCTCCTGCCCAGTAGTCGCCTTGCTTGGATCGGCGCGGGGGGGGCTGAGTGGACGGGGCGGTTGTCAGTGGACGCCAAGGTGGGCTACATCTGGCCTGGCCTCGTTTGTATGCTTGCATGGCCAAGGGCGAGAATGTTTTTTTTGAGAAATACACTTGAACAGCATGCGGAGACCGAATGCACCGCGGGGGGGGGACCTGGGCCCGCGCGGTCGGGGAGGCAGAACTCATGACCCGAGGGCGGAGGGCCTGGGGCGGAGGCGACGCGCACGCCGAAGGCCCACCGCAGGCAAGGCTGCGGCAAGAGTGGGGCTGTCTTGGGGCCGTCTTGGGGCGGTCTTGGGGCGGTCTTGGAGGCCTTTGTGGGCCGTCTTGAAGCGTCGGCAGCCCGAGAGGGCGAGAACGCTAAAACACCCTTGAAAAGTATCGTAGTCGTCGTCGTCGTCGCCGTCGCCGTCTTCGTCGTCATCCATATCGGCGCTCGTATCATCTATGAGTCGTCGTCGTCTCGGTCGTCGTAGTCGCTGTCGCCGTTGCCGCCGTCCTTGTCGCCATCGTCGCCGCTCACGTCGTCATCGTCGTCGCCCTCGTAGTCTGTGTCGTTGTCGTCACCACTGTCGTCGTCGTTCTCGTTGCCGCTCCCTGCGGGCAGAATCGGTGGTGCTTACCTCTTGGGGAACATAGGAGTGACCTTTCGCCGGGGTGACCTTTGGTGAGGACCCACTAGGGTCCCCCGATCGCCGAGTGCGATGCGACAGTTGCGTCTTGCGCGCTTGGGTTTGGCCCCCCCGCGGCCCCGAAAAAGCCGCGCACCAGAGGCCACTCTTACCCAGGGTCGCTCTTGCGTGTAGCCGAAGAGGGTCGGGACCTCCCGGGGCAGCGGACTGAACACCAATCGCGGCGGCGTCATGCCAGGGGCCCCCAGGCGCTGCCGCGCGGCGCCTGGCGGGCAGGGGGCGGCGGCGGGGACGAGCGGGCCAGCAGCACGAGGGTGGAGCCCGGGCGGGCGCCCAGCGAGGCTGTGGAGGGTGATCGGCCAGACCTTGGCATCGCTCGGACGCGTGCATCGTTCGGAGCTGTGGGAAGTCACTGCTGCGTGCAGCCGAGCGTGCCCGTGCACGTGCCGCGGACGTGTGGGCAGCCCGTCGCGCTGCGCTGGGCGCCTCCGGCGGAGGGGCCCAGCCCGCGCGGCTGCCTCGGCGGTGGCTCGCGCCGTGCAACGCAGCGACGACGACCAAAACCACCACAACGACGACGACGACGACGACGACGACGACGACGACGACGACGACGACGACGACGACGACGACGACGACGACGGCGACGACGGCGACGACGGCGACGACGACGACGTCGGCGACGACGACGACGACGTCGACGACGGCGACGACGACGACGGCGACGACGACGACGACGAGGACGACGGCGAGGACGTCGACGACGACGACGCTGGCGCCGGCGACGGCGACGGCGACGACGACGACGAAGACGACGACGGCGGCGGCGATGGCGACGACGACGGCGAGGACGACGGCGACGGCGACGACGACGACGACGGCGACGACGACGGCGACGACGACGGCGACGACGACGACGACGGCGACGACGACGACGACGGCGACGACGACGACGGCGACGGCGACGACGACGAGGGCCGCGCGCGCCCGCCTGGCGGGCAGCACGCGGCCTTGGCCTGTGGAGCCAGGCCTGCGGCCCAGCGCCCCGCGCCCGTGCCAGCCCGGGCGCAGCGCGAGCGTTCGAGGCGGAGCGCCGCCAGCGGCCCGGAGCGGTCCGACATCGAGCGATCAGGTGCCGCCAATCGGAGAGCCACGATCGCACGAGACCTCACGATCCGCGTGGCTGCAACCCAAAAAATGAAGAACGTGCATGAGCATAAACGCGTGGAGCTCCGCGTGGACTTCGTGGATCAGCTCTGGAGGCCCCTTCGCGGCGCCCCTGGCGCCGCCCCCGGCACGCCCCGCGCGCCAGGGACGGGTGGCCAGCTCCGACCCAAGAAATCCGAGCGGGATTCCGAAAGATTATGTGTAATTATGCCATTATTGTCACGGTGCAACATAGAGCGATCCGCGTAGAGTCAGAGACCAGCGCACGAGTCGTCGCAACACGAGCTTTGCCGTAGCTGCTGCTCAGGGAAGCCCCAAAGTGGACGGGCATTGCCGAGGCTGTTCGGGGTCTTGTTTACCTCCAGCGCTGCGGCCTGCGAGCTGGCCCGTGGTGCTAGATGCAAGTCGAACTAGGGTGAGGAGGAGCGCTTGCGAGGGCGCTCGACGTCCTTCGTCGCCTCTTCTTCATCTTCCTCCTCCTTGTCCTCCTCCTCCTCCTGCTGCTCCTCCTCCTTCTCCTCCTCCTCCTCGTCCTCCTCGTCATCATCAGCAGCAGCATCATCAACATCACCATCTTCCTATTCCTCTTCAGATCCCTCTCCCTCTTCATCATCATGGATCACATTGGCGTGTGGACGTGTAGGGGTGTGGGGTGTGGAGGTGTAAGGGTGCGGGGGGCGATCGGGGGGTCGGGGTGTCGGGGTGTCGGGATGTCGGGATGTGGCGGTGTCGGGGTGTGGGGGTGTGGGGAAATGAAGGTTTGGGGTGTGGTCTAAGTGTGGGGATGTGGGGGTGTGATAGAAAGGTGTAGGGGTGTGAGGGTGTGGGGGTGTAGGGGTGTCGGGGTGTGGGGGTGGTGGGTGTGTGGGGATGTGGAGGGGGGAGGGGGGGGGAGGTGGGTGTATGAAGGTATGGGGGTGTGAGAGGGCGTGAGAGGGTGTGAGAGGGTGTGAGAGGGTGTGGGGGTGTGCGCGTGCGTGTGCGCGTGCGTGTGCGTGTGCGCGTGCGTGCGTGTGCGTGTGCGTGTGTACGCGTGTGCGCGTGTGTGCGTGTGCGCGGGTGCGCGTGCGCGCCAGCGCGCGTGTGCGCGTGCGCGCGTGCTTGTGCGGGCGCATGTGCGCGCGGGCGTGCGGGCTGGCGTGCGTGCATGCGCGTGCGTGCGTGCGCGGGTGTGTGTGCGCGGGTGTGTGCGCGGGTGTGTGCGTGTGTGTGTGTGTGTGTGTGTGTGTGTGTGTGTATGTGCGTGCGTGTGCGTGCGTGTGCGTGCGTGTTTTTATGTGTGTTTATGTGTGTGTGTGTGTTTGTGTGTGTGTTTGTGTGTGTTTGTGTGTGCGTGCGTGTGCGTGGGTGTGTGTTGTGTGAATGCGTGTGTGCGTGTGCTTGTGCGTCGCGCGTGTGTGTGTGTGCGCGTGTGTGTTGTGTGTGCGCGCGTGTGTGTGTTGTTGTGCGTGTGGTGGGCGTGTCTGTTGTGTGTGCCTGTGTTGTGTGGGTGTGTGGTATGTGCGTGTGTGTGTGCCGTGTGGGGTGTGGCGTGCGTGTGGTTTGTGCGTGTGATGCGTGTGTGTGGGGTGTGTCTTGTGTGCATGTTGCATGCGTGCGTGTTGGCGCGTGTGTGCGTGTGTGCGTGTGTGCGTGTGTGCGTGTGTGCGTGTGTGCGTGTGTGCGTTTGTGTGGGTGTGTGGGTGTGTGGGTGCGTGTGCGTGTGCGTGTGCGTGTGCGTGTGCGTGTGCGTGTGCGTGTGTGTGTGTGTGTCTGTGTGTGTGTCTGTGTGTGTGTGTCTGTGGTTGTGTGTCTGTGGTTGTGTGTCTGTGTGTGTGTCTGTGTGTGTGTGTCTGTGTGTGTGTCTGTGTGTGTCTGTGTGGGTGTCTGTGTGTGTGTCTGTGTGTGTCTGTGTGTGTGTGTCTGTGTGTGTGTCTGTGTGTGTGTGTGTGTGTCTGTGTGTCTGTGTGTCTGAGTGTCTGTGTGTCTGAGTGTCTGTGTCTGTGTG
>CAUYUJ010016494.1:50000-57501 GCA_963575745.1 Prorocentrum cordatum | reverse complement strand
GTGTGGGTGCGTGTGGGTGCGTGTGGGTGCGTGTGGGTGCTTGTGGGTGCGTGTGGGTGCGTGTGGGAGCGTGTGGGAGCGTGTGGGTGCGTGTGGGTGCTTGTGGGTGCGTGTAGGTGCGTGTGGGTGCGTGTGGGTGCGTGTGGGTGCGTGTGGGTGGGTATGGGTGGGTGTGGGTGGGTGTGGGTATGGGTGTGTGGGTGTGCGGGTGTGCGTGGGTGTGCGTGCGTGCGTGCGTGCGTGCGTGCGTGCGTAGGTGTGTGTGTGTGTGTTTGTGGTTGTGGTTGTGGTTGTGTTTGCGCTTGTGTTTGTGTTTGTGTTTGTGTTTGTGTTTGTGTTTGTGTTTGTGGTTGTGGTTGTGGTTGTGTTTGAGTTTGTGTTTGAGTTTGAGTTTGTGTAGTTGTGTTTATGGTTGTTGGTTGTGGTTGTGGTTGTGGTTGTGGTTGTGGTTGTGGTTGTGTCTGTTTGTGGTTGTGGTTGTGGTTGTGGTTGTGGTTGTGGTTGTGGTTGTGCCTGTGTCTGTGTCTGTGTCTGTGTCTGTGTCTGCGTCTGTGTCTGCGTCTGCGTCTGCGTCTGCGTCTGCGTCTGCGTCTGCGTCTGCGTGTGTCTGTGTGCGTGTGTGCGTGTGTGCGTGTGTGCGTGTGTGCGTGTGTGCGTGTGTGCGTGTGTGCGTGTGTGCGCGTGTGCGTGTGTGCGTGTGTGCGTGTGTGCGTGTGTGCGTGTGTGCGTGTGTGCGTGTGTGCGTGTGTGCGTGTGTGCGTGTGTGCGTGTGTGCGTGTGTGCGTGTGTGCGTGTGCGCGTGTGTGCGTGTGTTCGTGTGTGCGTGTGTGCGTGTGTGCGTGTGTGCGTGTGTGCGTGTGAGCGTGTGTGTATGTTTGCGCCAGAAGCAAGGCCTCCGCATCGACTGGCACGGCGCTTGGGACAAGCAGATCCAGAGAATGGAGCGTCTCCACGGGAAATGCAAAGGCAAAGGGAAGGGGCAGGATCGTACAGGGAAAGGCAAACCCCGCGCCGACCCGACCTGGCCCAGCACCGAGCAGTCCAGACAGCGGCGCCTTGGTAGCCGCACACAGCGCTCCTAACCACCTGGGCCCCCAACCCCCTGCCCGGTGCAGGGTATACTCCGTCCCGTACGACCTGGCGGGCCCCCTCCGCTGCGTCAGCCTTGGCGCTCCCGCACTGAGCCGCCGCCTCTCCCCTCTGCTCTTGCCGACCGCCCACTGCGCGGACTTGCCATCGCACCCTCTGTGCCCCCGCGCAGAGTGGCCGTGTGGCGCGTCCCCGGCCCGTCCCCCCGCGGGCGGCCAGACCGATGAGGCCCCCGCACCAGAGGGGCCCCACCCCACCACGGGGCTGGGGCCGCCTCGATCGCCTTCCATTATGGTGACTGCACCTGTTCGGTGCTTCTCCGGGCGCCCCCTTTCCTACCCTGCTCCCCCAGGGAGGCTGTGGCGGGCGCCCCCCCCCTTTTCCCAAGGGTGCCAGCGCCCCCCCGTCCCTCATCGGGGTTGGGCGCTGGGCCCCTGGCGGTTCTGGCCCAGACGGAGCAGCTGCGCTCGCTGCGCACTGCTCACCGCTCAGCTCCGACCTGCCCATCTGGGCAGGGGGCGCCATGTACTTCCCTTCATCTTCAGCGCTTGCGCCGTTCTGGCGCCCCCCGGTTGCTGGCGGGCCGCCGCGCCCGGCTCCACACCGGTGCCGCTACGGCCCCTGCCCTCGGCCCTCCGCCCCACCGTTCCCTTGCCCACCTTGGGCATGGGAGCCGCACTCCCGCCAGTTTGTGCCAGGCAGAGGAGCCGCGCGCCCGCGCGCCACACCTCCTCCCCCCCTGGCACGCGCCATGCCGCCCTCTCCCCGGCCGGCGGGTCCAACCCAGCGCTGGCTCTGCGCTCGCCCGCCCTTCTTTGGGCCGCCCTCCTTCGCCGCTCCGCCCGCCGCGGCCGGTGCCCGCTCCAGGTTTCCACCTCTTCCTCTTCCCTGCCCCCCGTCCCCGCCCGGGTTCGTGGGTGCGCGCTCTCCACAGCCCTGGACGGGCCTCCGCGCACGCTTGCCCACCACCGTGGCCGCTGCTCTCCCCCGCTGCGTGCCCACCTCGTTCGCCCCAGCAGGGGGGGCCCGTCTACACCGTGACTGCACCTGTTCGGTGCCCGCCCTCGTGGCCGCCCTCGTGGCCTGGGTTTTGCCGCTCCCACCCTTGGGGCACTGGCGATCCCTTGATTGCTCGTTACACGCACCCTTGCCGGCTGACCTGGTCAGCATCTGCCCCCGCCGCCGGTGGGCCCCCAGCCCCGCTGCTGCTGCTGGCCCCGCGGCGGCGACGGCCGCGCCACGCGCCCCTGGGAACGACCCGTTCCCCTGAGCGTCCCTGGCCCGCTTCCTCCTCCTCTCGGCCATCGTTTCGTCGCCTTCTCCTCCCCTCTTGCACGGTGGCACAATGTGCTCCCTCTTCCTCTTGGACATCGCTTCCTCGCCAACGCAGTGACTCTGACTAGCCGCCGACGAGAAAAAGTGTGCCTGTGTGTTTGGGTGTGTGCGTCTATGTTTGTCTGTGTGTCTCGGTATGTGTGTGTGTGTCTCTGTGTGTGTGAGTGTGTATGTGTGTATGCGTGTGTGAACGCGTGTGCGTCTCTATGTTAGTGCCTGTGTTTGTGTCTGTGTCCGTGTCTGTCTGTGTGTGCCTGTGTCTGTCTCTGTGCCTGTATGTGTTCCAAACGGTATGAGGGGTCGGCATTTCGACGCGCGTGCGCGCCCGATTAACCGCATGCCGATGATAATAAAGGGACCCCCCCTTCAGTGTTTAGAGTTGATTATCGTCGCCCTATACAAAATTCAAATTGGGCGGCGAGCGCTGAGGCCGAACTTCATTATCACCTCGAAACGCTATGTTGAGATAGCAATATCAAGCGATGTTGATATAGCAACATCAAGCGAAGCGATCACACTTTTTCAGGATGTGTCAAGCGAAACCAATAATTTTGGGAGGCAGACTCAAACGAAACGAGCAATGTTCTTATTCTTCTTCTACTTTCCTCTTCTTCTTTTATATTTCTATCTGTCCTCACGCTCGCCTGAACTTTTTTATCCCTGGGGTTGATTATCCATGGAAAATGAAGCACATGAGCTACCCTACACGAGCACTTAAAAAATCAATTTTCATAAAGCGTTTGTAAATTAAAATTGATAGATTTGGAACTTTGGATTTTTCCTTTCTTCGTCCTCTTCTTATTCTCCTCTTCTTATTCTTTCTTATTATTCTTATACTGTATTCTTCTTCTTTTATATGTCTCTCTGTCCCCACGCTCGCCTGAACTTTTTTATCTCTGGGGTTGATTATCCATGGAAATTGAGGCACATGAGCTACCCTACACGAGCACTTACAAAAAACATTTTCATGAGAGATAAGCCATTGTTGAGGATATTTCTATGAAAACTAAACGCCAAGGATGTCTCAAAACGTGCTCGGCTTGGTCTCCTCTTGATCATCTCTTACTTCGAGATTATGCTGAGGTCTGCTGGGCTACTTTTATTTATCTCTCCCTGAACCCCGAACTTTATTATCCCCTAGTGTTTATTCTCACGGGCATGAGGTTATTTGACCATCATGCGTCCTGTCGCTGTGCGCGGGGTGCCGACGCCAAAAGTGTTTGTGTGTGTGTTCGTCGGTGCGTGTGTGTGTATTCGTTGGTGTGTGTGTGCGTGTTCGTTGGTGTGTGCTGTGTGCTTTGTATGTTGTGTGTTGTGTTATGTGTGGTGTGTATGTGTGTGTTGTGTGTGTTGTGATTTGAGTGTTTTGTGCTGTGTGTGAATGCGCGTGTGTGTGTGTGAATGGGAATGTGTGTGTGCGTGTGTGAATGTGTGTGAAGTTGCGAGTGTGCGTGATATATATATATATATAGATATATGTATATGTGTGTGTGTGTTTTGTGTTGTGTGATGTGTGTTGTGTGTGAATGTGTGTGTGGTTGTCTTCCTTCCTGGCGGGGCCCTTCCCCTACAGTTTGTTTTTCGCTCGCCGTCTTCCGCCTCTCTTTTACACGGGCCACGCATGCCTGGGTGGCCTATGGCGCGGGGTTCTCCGCTTCTGAGGGCCCTGCGCGCGCGGGGCCTGCGCGCGGTCCTTGAGATCCGACGTCGCGAGACAATTCAAACATGGTCAAAAATGACAAGCAGAGCCTTAGACCCCATCTTTCTGCTCCATTTGTTCGAGCTGGACTGATCTGGCATGGTCCCGTGGCCTAAACCGTGGCGAAAACGCCCGGCTCGGGGTCTCAGGATCTCAGACGCCTCGTCGCTGCGCGCGAGGCTGCGACCGCTGACAAAGTGGCTGTCTGCACCGCGCCTCCGCCCGCACTGCGCGACCACGAGCACGGCGCCACGCGCGAACCTCGCGCCGCCAGCCGCTGCCGCCCCCCGCCGCTCGGGCCAGGTGGCGCGGAGACCCCCAGGAGGCTACCGGACGCCAGGGCCGCACAGGCCACGGGGGGGGGGTCCGTCTCGGCCGCGCGCCCGTGGGAGGGGGTGTGATGAGCCGTCTGCGTCCTCGGAGGGGGCTTGGACGGCTCCTCCTCAGAAGGCCGGAGGCCTTCCGAGCCTCCCGGGAAGGCCCGCCCCATTCTCACATCTCGGCGGCGGGCGAGGGGGGGGGGAGGCGAGGAGGGGCGGGCTCTCTCAGAAGTGTTCCGAGCCTTCCCCGAAGACAGACGGAAGCCTCTCGGAAGGCGCGAGGGCCTCTGAGCAGCCCCGCCGCCTCCCGAGAGGGCCTTCTCCCTCTCGTGTCCCCCCCTCGCTCGCCGCCGACCTTCCCCCCCCCGGGGGGGCTCGCCGCCGACCATCCCTCCCCCTGGAAGGCCGGCCTCTCCCCCGGAGATCGGGGCGCGGCCCTCCGAGGAGGGCCTTTTGGGGGGCTCGGGAGGGGGCTCGTTGGTGTTTTCGGGGCCGCGCCCCAGCTGTAGACTCCAGCAGTGGCGAAGCGTCCTGGCTCGCCTATAGCCCTGCCAAACAATGTCCTGAGAACCTTTTCGTGGTATCCACGTAGTGTCCTCAGGACCTGATCTGGTGGAGATCGTCTTGTGTTAACACAACGGGTTTATGTCATAAGAACATTGTTTTTGTTGTTAGAACATTTCTAGGCTCTAAGAACATTCCGTGGTAGGACTATAGGAGTGCCAGGACGGTCGGTTCCTGCTCAATCAACATATGTCGTGGAACCTGTTCGTGGCCGGGGCCTGCGGTGGCTAGGAAAGCCCGTTCGCTCCTCAGCACGCGCCCCTTATGGTAACAAGACGACGGTCGGTTCGCGTCATGTCGACCGGCGGCGGCCCCGCCGCTTGCACTCAGCCTGGAAGGCCGCCTGCGACCCAAAATCGGTCCATGTTGAGCGATCTGGCGTTTTGGAAACAGCGGATCGTTCAAGACTGAACGAGCCCCGCGGTGTCGGGAAGCGGCGCGAGGGTCGACACGATACGAGCCCGCGGTACCCTGAGACTCAGGGTCGAGGTGTTCGGATGTCGTCGGTTCCTGGGCGTTTTCTCGTCTAGGGATGCTCTCCAGCAGCTGCGCCTCGCCGAGAGCGCTTCTGGGGTGCCAGGATCGTCCCGAACGGCCACGAGGGGCTCGAGTATGGCCCGGGGGTGGGAGGGGCGACCCTGAGATCCAGGCGTTTCAATTTGTTTCACGCTGGGCGTTTTCGCCGGGACTCAGGCCCCACGGCCGTCACAGAGATCGATCGGGCGCAAGATTCTCCGCGGACAAAAAGGGTCCGGGGCCATTGTCGTGACGTCTTGCGATGCCGTAAGTTTTCGCAACTTCGGATCTCAGAGTTTGGGAAGTGGGTATCTGCGCGGTCCTGCCACCCCCCTCTTCTTCCTCTTCATCGCTCTTGCATCCCTCGTCCCCGCCTGCGACTCCTCCACTCCTCTCTTCTCCCTCACCCTCTTCGCCCTCCTCCCTTCCCACTCATCTCCTCTTCCTCCTCCTCCTCCTCTTCCTCCTCTTCCTCCTCTTCCTCCTTCTCCTCCTCCTCCTCCTCCTCCTCCTCTCCTCTCCTCTCCTCTCCTCCTCCTCCTCCTCTTCCTCCTCCTCCTCCTCCTCCTCCTCCTCCGCCTCCGCCTCCGCCTCCTCTCCTCCTCCTTCTCCTCCTCTCTCCTCCTCCTCCCCTCCTTCTCCTCCTTCTCCTCCTCTTCTTCCTCCTCTCCTCCTCTCCTCATCCTTCGCCTCCTCCTCCTCCTCCTCCTCCTCCTCCTCCTCCTCCTCCTCTCCTCTCTCCCCTCCTCCTCCTCTCCTCTCCCTCTCCCTCCTCCTCCTCCTCCTCCTCCTCCTCCTCCTCCTCCTCCTCCTCCTCCTCCTCCTCCTCCTCCTCTACCCCCCATCTTACCACCTCATCATCCTCATCAGTCGCGCGTCGTGCCCGCGTGGCTTGCCAAGCTCAAGGCCGAAAACAGTATGAGCGATTCGAAACCGTCGCCGCCGCCGATTCGCTCGTCCCTGCTGAGTGCCGCCTGGGGGCGCTGCTTGCACTGTAGCCCGCTCGGCTCGCAGCGCTTGTGGGGTTCCTCTCGGGGCGGCTGTTCCCCTGCGCGCCCTGAGCGAGCTTCCCAGGGGCGGGGCACCCTCAAGCACGGCTTCCGCCAGTCTGGCCCCCGACGCCACCGCCGCAGCGCCCAGCGGCCTGCCTGCGCCCGAGGCACCCGCGGCTGCGAGCGCCGCCGCAGCGGCCTCGGGCCCGCGCCAAAAGAGAGCACGACGCCCCCGTCGCGCCGCCCCCGAGGCTTCTTGGAGCTGGGGGGCTGAGGTGGTCCAGCACTGGTTCCAGCCAGCAGGAGGGAAAGGGGAGGCTAGAGGTTCTGGGTTCGAGAACGTGTCTTGCCTTTTTCGGCCTCGCGGGGGCGCTTTCGGGTCCCAGGACCGTCACAAACGGATATGGGTGAAACACTGCGCCAAATGGAACCCAGGGAGAGGTCTGGGGACCGATCTTGAGCGGTTTTGCGTTCGCCCCCCCCCTCTTGACCAACTTCTCGGGGCCCAACCAGCTCAGACCCCCGGGCCGCCTCCAACCCGAGCCCACGGCCTCCCACAACATGCCGGCCAGGCCGCAGCCACCCCGCGCAGAGCATGCCCAGGTTGTCCGAGGGCCGAGGCGGCCGTTCGCGCGGCCGACGGCGCCGAGGCGGCAGACAGGCGCCCCACTGGCAGGGGCTCAGGAGGCACCCGCCGCTGCGGAGGCCGCCATCGGCTGCGCCGTCATCGGTTGGGGGCCCGCCGGTGGCAGTGCGGCCCGCGGCTCGGCTGCCGCTCAGGCTGCCCGCCACTGCTGGCCAGCGGCCGGGCAGGCACGGCTCGGCCAAAAGGGTGGGGGGGAGGGGGGGGCGCTGCGCCCTCGCAGGGGCAGAGGGGAGGTCCGCCCGGGCTCTGCGCCGCTCCAGGGCGGGCCCTGCCGCGGCGCTGCCACGGCCTCCGAGCCCTCCTCGAGCCGCAGCAGGGCCCGGCGCGCGGATCTCGCCGC
>CAUYUJ010016494.1:30000-45000 GCA_963575745.1 Prorocentrum cordatum | reverse complement strand
CTCTCTCTCTCTCTCTCTTTCTGTCTCTAGTCTCGGCTCGAGAGTGCCCTGCACTCAGACCGCAGCCGCGACGCGAAGCGCCCCGCCTCGGAGTCAGACTCCCAGGCCTCGCGAGACCGGAGGGGTCCCAGCAGGACCCTACTGATTCGCGTCACCTCTCTCCCCACCAGAGCGCCCGCCGCAATGGCCCCCGGTAAGCCGGAGCGCCGTCGCTCTTCCAAGCAGCCGCCGAGCTCACGTCCTGCTGCCGAAGGGTCTCTCCTCCAACGCAAGCAGGACTGCATCGCAGCTTTCAAGCAAGCGGGGTCCGACCGCCCCACGGCCGCATACAACGGGCTTGCCGAGCTGAACGCGGACGAGCTTCAGGCCACGTACGACATGCACAAGACCAACACAAAGAAGCTCGGCAGTGCCTTGATCCGCATGTGTGCCGCCAACCAGATCAGCTACACGCTGGATCACCACCAGCGCAGCAAGCCTAAGCGCATTGGTGGTGACACATCACACCCACCAGCTGCGTCCGCACGTCTTCAGGCTGCGGACGCCCAATTCATTGCCTTGGACCCGGCCTTCTGGAAGGTCCCAGTCCTCGCCGAACCCACATCACTTGACGACGGCAAGACGTACAAGCCCAGTATCAGCCTCCACGACTACGAGAGCGGAGAACGGCTGCTGCAACACCACCTCGTGCAGGGTAAGCGTACCACGGGTCAGCTTGCGATTGCTGTCATGGGCCCAAAAAACGATAACTACGTCGGTACCGAGCTCGCCGTCCCCGTGCTGAAGCGTCACCCCAAGGCGCCCAAAGTGGTCCACACGCACGTCCCCGTGACCGTGTACCAGCTGGGCACCAAGGAAGTCGCCTGCACGGAAAAAGTAGCCGTCGCCACCATCGATCCTGCCGACCACGTATGCTGGATTCGGGTGACCATACATGAAACCGAGGCCATCGCCGCAGTCCCGTCCATGCATCAGGCCTTCGAGGATCAGTTCTCGGGAGGTGCCCCCGTGAACGGTGGTCCACGCGCCAAGGGTCCTTTCCGAAGGGACTCCGCTCCACAGGACAAGGCGCGCCAAAACCAAAAGCACAGGGAGTCCAAGAAAGACGCTCGCCGTCAGGAGCTTGATAGTCAGCTCCAGGACACCTTCAAGGCCCTCTTCCACGGCAACTTTAAAGCCGTCACCATCCTCGAACCCTGCAAAAGCCTAGGCAGGTATGGATCGGGCGTCGGAAAGAGGTCCCTGGCTGCCACCTTCGGCGTCAGTCTTCAAGCGGTTGACAAGGTCTTGGCGGGTTCAGGGCAACTCGGCGCCACCTACGACCTCAGCAACGTAGGTGCAGACGAGCCCACTGCAGACAAGTACCAGACCGTGTGGTTCCCTGAGGACCAGCCCATCACGATGGCAGATGCGTTCCAGAAGTCGGTGGACTTCAAGGCCCTAGGAGTCGTCAGGCACGGCAAGTCAGGCTTATTGGGGATCCGTGTTGCACGAGGGTCAGACGCCGCCAAGGCTGCTGCCGTCAGCATCCGTGGCTGCGAAGCCACCCTCGCCAAGACGCGATACCGCATCACTGGCATTGCGGCACGCCACGCCACGCTGACCCAGCTTGCTAAGACTCTCACGGGCCCGTCCGTCAAATGGGACTGTGAGGTCTACCACACCGCCTGGGACCCAGCCACTTCGGCTCAGTTTGCCTTAGTGCGCGCCCATCGTCCCCCACCCACATATACGGTACAGGTCGCAGGGTGCCCCATCCCGTGGAGCATCACCGAGGCCCCGTTGGCTGAGGTGGTGCCGAAGAGGGACAACGTTACCATTGTCACCCCTACCACTATCACAGAGCCTGTGACGCCGCCAGCCCGTGGTGGCGGCTTCAGCCCCGCCACGGGCACACTCCTAACCAAAGCGGCCCAGAGCCCTTACCTCCACGACCTCATGACTGCCACGCCCAAAGGCAAGGGCGTCGCACCGCTCCTGATCCCCAAGGAGGAGCCTCTAGCCAAGCGCCACCGATCCTCCAGTGGGAAACGCGACGCCACGCCGCACGCAAGATCACACGGCGCCCCAGGCCGCAGCTCCTCTGCACCCCCGCACGGCACGGATGGAGCTGCCGAGCAGACGGCCGTCCAAGGACCAGGTGGTCATGACCCGCAACTTGGCACGGTGGCGGCTGAAGGCGGGGGCCACACGGAAGGGGACGCTGCCACAGCCGCCGAGGTACCAGGCGACGCTGACGACGTCGAGATCCTCTCATCAGGGGATGAATTCAGCGTGGCATCTCGCGAACTGAACACCCTCGGCGAACGCTTCGCAACGGCCCCTAAACTGTCAGATGCCGCCACGACCCGCATCCAACACATGGAACAACAGCACGAGCTGCTTGCCAACACGGTGGATAACATGCAGGTTCAGCTTGCGGGCGTTCTCTCATCCCAGGCCACACTCACGGAGCACGTTTCAGGTTTGGAACGAGGGCTTGCCACCGTCGTCACCCAGCAACAGACGGCAACTACCGAAGCTGCTGCACTGCGTGGCGACATCCAGGCCCTCCTCGGGCACCTCACGGGGGGCACCATCCACCTGCCACAGGTGGCCACTCTCGAAACAAAAAAGGAGGAAGCTGCATCAGTTGCCGACCCCGTGGCTGTCTGCGGGTGGATTGACCAGCCAGGCCAGGTCACCCCAGGGACGGGGCCCCCAGGGGCTGACAAAGGCAAAGACAAGGGTCGGGTCACTCAGGAACCCTATTGAAGGTGCCTCAGAGAGCCTGCCTCAGCCCTCCGAGGAAGCGCCTTCAGAGGCATCTCTTCTCTCTTCGCGTCGTATCTCTTTCTTGTCATATCATGTCAGTTTTGGCAGCAGCACGAGCAAGCTATCTGGTGTAGGGACACCTGTCATCTTGCTGTGGGTGTGTTTGTTGCAATGTACATGAGCATGCAGGGGTATCTGAGGATGCGTGCTGACATGCAGCTTTTGGCTCATCGCTCGCGCCGCCCGCCAGGCCTCGCCATCATGTGGCGCCTTGCCTGCAGCCTGGCCCTCCCCTCGCTCGCTGGAGCACGCCCGTCTTCAGGCGGTGCGCCCCAGCATGGAGGTGAGGTTTTCCTGCGACACGCTGAACGTGGGACCCTTTTCTACCTCTGCGATGACAGCATCTACAAGTACGATCACTGCACCATTTTGGACCCGATCGTGAACAGCACCGTAGCCGCGGGTCCGTGCGGCAACGGACCGCTGGGCGCCATCGTGAGCGCATACACGCCCTTGTCAACTACGACACATGCATCGAAATCCACTCCCAGCGTGGCCTCGACTGCGGTGCAGCAGATCCTTGACGGGGACGTTGATTTAGGCCAGGCACACAGTGGCGGCTTCAGCCCCGCTGTCGTGCCCCGCTATTGCCCCACGGGTCTCACCACCCCCCTGTGCGCTAGGGGCGAACCCGAGGAGGACCCTGCTTTCTGGCACCTGATGATGATCCGCGCCCGGCTCATACCGTGTGCTGCGGCGTGGGCACCAGGTGAGGACCACCAGGACGTGTTCTGGGCATGGCTCGAGGACTGCGTCCCGTACATCCTGGCGACGCTTCATCTGCCACAGTACGATCACCTCTTTCAGGAGGATTCTGAGGACACAACCGACGCCCTGCGTCAGCGCACCGCGGTCGACATGTGCGAGGACATCTGGCACAGAGCGGGCCCCGACAGACAGCGCACCAACCGCAACCTCACTCGTATCCAGAGCAGCCGCGAGTACGCCACCCGCTACTTTGGCCTCCTTCTGGAATACCAGGGCGCTCGTGCCACGCTCGTCGGTCCTGAGGCTTTCACGGCACCTTTGCCGCCATACCTCTCACGGGCCCATGCTTGCTGCCAAGAGGCCTCCCTCCACCCGACCAAGACGCCATGGCGTACCTCGCCGATGTGATCCTGCACCAACCGCCAGACATGCTGCCGCTTGTCGAGGCGGAGCTCGCCGCGGCGCCGATGGACGGCACCGATCAGGCCGCAGATGATCCCGTATCATGGCTGCTACAGCACATCGCGGCCAGCGATATCGGCAACATATCCATGGACTCGTTCCACGCGTCGGACGATAGCCAGGACGGCATCGATACCCAGGATCGAGACGGCACGACACCACCAGGCGACTCGGCCCAGCGTGACCGCGACAGTGAACCCTACTTAGGGCACACCTCGTTGCACAGCAGTCCGCCCCACAACTCAGCTCAGGCCGACCCCGGCGCACAGCTCAACGACGCTGAAGGCGTCACTGCCGCCGACGCGACAAGCCATTCCACTGCATCGCCAGCTCATGCCAGCCCGTGCAGTGGCGGCTTCAGCCCCGCTGCAGCACTGGCTAGACCTGGACATCCCCAGACCGCAGGTGGCAGCACCACGCCCTTCACCTCTGTACACCGTGACAACGCGACTGACTCCAACCCCAGTGTCATTGGCCACTGGCAGGCCGACATCGACAACGACCCCATCGATGATGAGTACCCAGATGCCAGCGGTTCCCACGAGCCCCAGCACAGCGCAGCGGCATCACGACATTGTGGCTGCCTCATCTGCCTCTTTGTGGCCACGTACGCCATCGCGATAGCAATGCCGTACAAGGACCAGATCGATGGGTACTTGCCGACACCGAGCCGAGACCCCAGCTACCGACAACGACGACGACGCAAAGCGACGGCACCAGGCCCATCGGTGCCCACCACATCCCGACGCACAACGACATACAACGTCACGTCCACATTGTGGGCCACTCTCAAATGGACCAGCGTCAAACTCAGAGATAGCGTCTCGGGCGGAGCCACCGCAGTCGGGGTCGGCCTCGGGGGTGTCCTGAAATGGGCCAGCGGCAAGCTAGGGGCTATTGCCACGGGTGGAGTCGTGTGTGGTCTTCTACTCGTCGGTGCCAAACTTCTTGCCCAGGGAGCTGTCGGACACGTAGGAGCCCGCATCTGTGCGCGGGCCCTGGACTCATCCACAGCCCAGTGGTGCCTCCGCTGTTGCCAACCGAGCAGGAGGCCGCGTGATGAGGCCACATACAAAATGCCGTGCACGCTCGCCGACGAACACGACGACCAGCATGTGCACGCACTCCGACATCCGCTGCTGCAGGAACACTACGCCGCAGCAGTTGCCGCCGCAGTCGCCGATGTCACTACCGCCACCACCGCCGCCATCGTCGAAGTCACTGCCGCCGTATCGCGAGCCTCGTCTGTCACACCAAGATCGACCAGCCCGTCTCCACGAGACGGCTCCAAGAGCGGCGCGGCATTCGGTAACCTACCGACTAACGAGGATGCCACAGCACACGGCAGCGACACCGAGGCAAGGGAAACGCGTGAGCGCACCCACGATAGCCCGTGGTCCATCTTCCGACATGCTGATGCTCGTGGTTCCTCCCCCGACGCGGACACCCAACCACCACGACGGCGAGCACGCTATGCATCACCCGACAGGCCCCAGGCGCCTTCAGGCCCTGGTATGCCTTACACAGCCCTCAAGCCACCGACACGCAACTTACGCAACACTATCCAGCGCGACCCAGCGGTCCCCGTGCCGCCGAAGAGCATACTTAACGCCCTGTATCAAAACGGCTTTGCGCTAGGTAACAGTGGCGTGTCTACAGAGGACATCAAAGACGCTCTGCGACTCCACGACCATCCTCGATTTACTCATGATCCAACACTCCAAGCGCTGGGGCCGTGGACGGACATCATGCAGAGGCCACCGAACCGCCTCACTTGGGTGCTGGAAGACTCGGGCGGGAACTCAGGCGAGACAATCTTCCCATACCTCACGTGGGACCTCCGCCAACCCACCACCGACGCGCCCACTGTCTTCTGGCATGGGACCCGCGGCGACCTTGCGGCCCGTCTTGCTGCCAGTGGAGGGCACCTCTTGCCAGGTCCCCGCCGTGAAGCGAAGGGCCGAACTGGCACCAACGTTGGCCGCACGTACGCGAGCGTGCACCCTTCGCTGGCCGCGTGGTACGCAATGCCGCCCCACCCGCCCTACAGTCTTGAAGACGACACCCTCGCGTGGGGACCCATCGCACTCTGGATGTGCGAGGCCACCCAACCACCGCGCGGGGAAAACAGGCACAACTACGTGAAAGGGGAGGCCCACGGAGCGCGCCTCATTTACCCTCGGGTCCTGAGCCTCCTCATCCGCATGGACTGGTGTGCCCCCACAGAAGCTGCTTCCAGGTGCCGTGCCCTACCACACGCCTATGGCATGGGCGACTGCGCGCACGCCCTTCACATCGCTGGCTACGATCATCCAGATCTCCGTGAGGCGGCTGAAGCTCACGACCAGGAAGCTAGCACCAGGCGCAGACCAGCCATCGCGGCAGCGTGGCCACCGCCGCAGGCACTATACTCGCCAGAGGCAGCGCGAGTATGGGCCAAACAGCACTACGACACGGAAGCAGCCACCAGGGATGACCCTAACCAGCCCCGCCCACGCGTCTCGCTTCACATGCTCCAGCTGGACCCGAAACCACTCATCGACCTGGTGTACACTGGCTTGCAAGCTGTCCCCGTGCGGGGGCACCCTGACGCACGCGGGTCGCGCCCCAGCGGCTCCAGCCCTGGGGCCGCGTCGGGCCCACCACGCACGTGCAAGTCAGGCACAGCCCTGGCGCACAGTCCAGACCGCTCATCGACGTCATCAGGAGCCGACGAACGCCGTACGCCTTCCCTCATCAGCGCGGCCGCCGCCCTCGCCCGAGGCCGTGCCCGCCCACGGCGATCTGCCTCTCGCTCGTCACGACAGAGTGGCGGGAACTCCACCTCAGACAACAGTGGCATCGAGACGTGGGAGCACATTGTGACGGAAGAGGAGCCGACTGCCTACCACGTCCTCGCCTACCACGTCCGTGATGTGCGGACCCGTGTCAATGCCCCTGGCATCGAGGTCTGGCTTGACCCTGGTGATCACCACGACGGTGCCTACTTACCGTGGGGGACGACAGTCATGGGCCACCGCGTTATTGACCCTGCGGTGGCGGGGCGGGACGGCTGGGTCATCCTCCACCACGACCACGGCGACACCACTACTAAGCTCTGGGCACCGACCCAAGTCCACGTCAAAGCGGACGACACCTGGCGCACCGTCATGGTACCAGCGGACATGGGGCCCCAGTGGATCAGGTGCCATGCCGAGGACGCTCGCCTCCCCGCCGAGGTTGTCCGCACTACAGGCCAATCCTGGTTTGCTGACGTCTGGCCCTTGTGGGATCGCCCGCGACCCCACCCAGACGACCCAGGCACAAATGAGCATGCGCTCCCGCCTTTACCAGGACGCTGGTCTTGCCTACAGTGTCGATTCCAATGCTGTCAGTACTGTGCGGCTCGCCGCAACACGCAGCTCGGCACCTCGGGCCAACCAACGTGCCCAGACTGCGCCCGCAGCGGACTGCGTACACTCATGGACTGGTCCACGGACTACTCGTGCAACAGTTGGACGTGTGCATACAGCACCAACAACAGGGACTCCGACACATGCTGCCTGTCCAGCAGGTGCCCCCATCCCCCCAGTCCACACAGCCTGCTCGACGTCCGTGCCACAGGGATGCCGCCGCACATCCTTGCCCGCCAATTCGGCAACGCGCCAGCCCTCCACGACCTTAAGGAACCCCCCCGAGCGCCTTCAGGCCCCGGGGGGGAACCTCCACAACCAGGGCAAGCAGGTTACCAGGGTCAATGGTACTTCCCACCGCAGCCGCGGCGCGTCCCCAGGCAGGGACTGCCTGACGGCACAAGGCGGCCACCTGGATTCACAGGAACGGGGATGCCCGAAGAACCTTTCCCCGACCAACCTCTTTGGAGGGAAGGCTACGTGCTCTTCAGTCCCCACCAGGCCCTCAAGGAGGAATTCACCTTCAACAAGACGGTCCGCCGACCCTACTCCCTAGCCATCACCAACATGTACAGGGACCGTGTCACGGTCAGGACCGTCTGCGAGTCGATCGCCGAGCGCATCCACACTACCCGCACCCGCTGGCGAGACGTGGTACTGTACTGGGACGCCGAGGGTGGTCCTGGGCCTCAAGCCCTCGACTACGACATGCGACTCTGCGACGCCATGGTGAGCCGTGCCACGACCGAAGCCGAGCTAAACCACGACCGCAGCAACCGTGGTAGTTTCTGCCTCTATGGACCAGCGCACCAGCGAGCCGTCAACATCACGGCGATCTCCGAGCCGCAGAACATCGACTACATGGAGCATGTGCGGCGATACTCACCCGTAGGGGGGACCTACCCTGACCACGCCTTCGAGCACGTCTATCGGGGCTGGCAGCGGCCCGACGTGCCCACCATCCTCCCCGACACCCGTCCCCTCTCGAGAGCCGACTGGCAGCGACACCAACAGCACCAGCAGCGCATTCAGCAGCGGGACCAACGTGACGCAGGACAGCAGGGCACGCCACGCTACCGCTCCCCCGCGCGAGTCCCGACAGGCGGTAACACGGCCTACGACGGGGTTGCCGCCTACTACCGTGGCCCCATAGGTGCCAGGCCCGCGGCTGCTGGAGCAGCCGCCTCCAGCTACGGCCACGCCCCCCACGCCAGGGTACACCCAGCGGTCATCGGCTACCCGCGTGCACCCGTGCAGGCCCTCCCAAGGGCCACCTCGCCAGTGCCAGGGTCCACGCGCGCCTGGGGCCTTTACTCAGGCCGACATGATGGCACCTCCAGCAACCAGCCCGCAGTGATAACCCCTGCGGCTTCAGCCCAGGGGGCTGCAACAAACCGTGGCAGGGCTGGGCGCCCCGAAGGATGGCGTGATGCGAACGTGCGCGCTTGGCAACCGCGCCAGCACACGCCCCCGCCAAACGTGGCTGCAGCACTGCGCCCTGCCCAGGCAAAACCTGCCCCACCTGAGCGGGAGAGGCAGCCGCTTACCCCGCTCGTCCTCACGCACATCCAGGCGCATCACAGCGCCTCCCCGCGGCACAGCGAGGGAAGCGCCCACCACGTCAGCCCCCGCCCCGACGCTGTCGACCCTGACCAGGCCACAGCCACGGCGGAGGGCGGCACAAGCGCCTCTCGCCAGCCCAGCCCATCACCCTGCGCGGCGCCGATCCGATCCCCGAGCAGGGCGGATTCCGAGCGCGCTAATGCCCAGGCGACCTCGCCACGCGACCGCCACACGGGCGGGCGCGTCCCGCGCAGCAGGACCTGCAGCCGCCACAGTTCACGCAAGGCCCCAGGGAGCTCCACGAGCTCGCCGCCTCGCGAGACTCAGGCTGATGGCCGAGCCCCCGAAGTGGTGCCACGCTTCGGAGCCAGCGTCATCGAACCTGGCCAGGTCGACCTCGAGCCGACGCCGTCCACGGACCACGAGCCGCCGCTGCCCACCCGCGTGATCGTCCCCATCGACGAGGCGCCAACCTTCGACCCGTTCAAGAACAAGTACCGTGTCAAGAACCTTGTGGCGGGTTTCGGCGGTGGCTCACCGCTCTCACCTCAGAGTCGGGGCGGAGCCCCCGCCACCTCAGCCGCTGCCGCGGCAGCGGCGGCCCCGCGGGGAATCAGCCCTGTCCGCAACGTGGGCCTCACGGCAGCGGGCATGGACGAGGCCCAGCGCCAGGCCTCCGACCGTGCTGCTGGAGCTGTTCCACCAGATGCTGCTCATCAAGATACTGACGGGGCGGGCGCGCCACCGCAGGACGGACCAGCGGTGTCGCGTGCGCAGTATATGCGCGTGCGTTGTGCCGCTGCCGCGCCTAGCCGCCGCCGCTGGTTCGCTTTTGCTTTTGTGTTCGGCAGGACGGATCGAGGAGTCGCCTCCCTCTCCCTCTGCTGCCGTCTCACCTCTCCTCCCCTCGTCCCCTACGGTACTGGAGTGAGGAGGATTTTTCGTGACATTTTTACTGACGTTTATGAACCCCCCCTGGCGCAGTGCCGACCGTGTCCCGCCTATACTTCTGGCCTGACGGCGGCTTCAGCCCCGGTCAAGCTAATCCATAGGAACGCCATGAGCTCCTACTGTGGCCAAGCCTTCTACCTGGGCGAGGGTCAGGCTGACCTTCACCGTGCGGGGCGTGCAAACCCCAGTTCCACCGATGGAGACGGGCCAGGTCGCTCCATACACCTCGTCAGCCTTAACATCACCAGTCTCTCAGCGAATTGGCCAACCATCACCGCTCTTGGTGTCGACCACAACGCCGCAGTCATAGCACTGCAGGAGACCCGACATGCCAAGCCGACTAGACAAGCCATCGCTACCAGCGCCGCCAATCCACTCCACGGAGGATACCACGCCAGTCTTGGACCTGACCTAGATCTGGCGCGAGCCCAGCGCAGAGCTGCCCACGGCGGCACAGACCACACCGTCGTGGGCAACACTGGCGCCTCGGGAGGGGTCGCCATCCTCTCTAAGGATGCCATTGTCGACTCCACTGTCGACGACAATGCGCCCTGTATCGTCGCCCTCAAGGCCAAGAAAAGATGGCACGAGGTCTTTCTCCCGCTCTGCACTCAACACCGCCGCAGGCGGCGACGAAACAACCACGGGCCCGCGGGGATCTACATAGCGAGCCTCTACGGGATTGCTGGAGGAGACAGCACAGCTCTTTTTCGGCTCGCTGACTGCGCCGCCGCTGGGGTCGGCTCAGCCCCCTACTTCATCTGCATGGACGCCAATACGAACATCGACGACAATCCACACCTTCTGCACATGTTGCAGCACGGATGGTTCAACGTCGCTGAGGGCACACCAGACCACACCATGCACACATACGGCAATATCCCTGACTGGGACCGCGTCACCAAGTGCCCCCGCACTTCGCGCATCGATTATATCATTGCCAACCA
Source organism: Prorocentrum cordatum (assembly GCA_963575745.1). NCBI lineage: Eukaryota > Dinophyceae > Prorocentrales > Prorocentraceae > Prorocentrum > Prorocentrum cordatum. Next base: position 34,163 of record CAUYUJ010016494.1, on the reverse strand, counting down.
AGCGGCGCGATCCCTTGTCACCGACTTCTGCTACTTCGCGACTTGCCAGCGAAGTCTCATGTTGGCCTGCAGGTCACGCTTGACCTCAGTCGCCTCGACCATACGGCCCGACGTCTTCTTGCCCCCACGCCCTACCCTCCCGACGATGGAGCTCATGAGGGTCACGAGCTGCAGGCACTAGGGACCCTCATCGCTGGGCGATATCAGGACCGCATGGAACAGGCCGACACACGCGACGACGTGGAGCGCATGTTCGCCCTGGCTAACGAGGCCAGTCATGAGTACCATCTCACCCGTCTGCGCGACCTGCCACCTCCACCGCCCGACCACCCAAAAAAGAAGCCCCCCACCATGCACGGGCTCACGCCCACGTTCGAAGAGCGACCAGTTGTCCCCCGCGCCTTCCCCACCTACGGAGCTTCCACGATACACATGAACCGACTGCGCAAGCTCCATCGGCAACTCTGTGAGCTTCGTTTCATCGGACAGCACCATCATTTAGATTGCCGTGCCATCCCGCCGTACCTCGCGCAGCGCATCGACTGCACGTGGACCGCGGCCCGCCTCCTATGCCACAAGCTGCGCCCCACGGTTCTCCTAGACTTCCCCGAGGCCTGGACCCCCGACGAGCCAGCACCTCACGGAGAGCACCTTGACGTTTTGATCCAACACCTCGACTTGGAGCTGGCGCGACGTGCGAACCGTGCCAAAGCTGAACGCATCAAGATATGGGCTGAGGGCGTCCGCGAGCCAAGCGGGCGAAAGGCGGCCATATACGCACGGGCTGCTGACAGCTCGCCCACGGCGTATCTCCGCACGCCTACCACACCTGACGATACGCAACTCCACTGCGACACCAACGCCTTTAAACCTGACGAAGCTAGCACGGACGACAGCGACGCTGACACCGAAGCTGGCGGCTTCAGCCCCAGCGACGGTAGTTCGCCCGACACGGACAGCGACGAAGACCACACTCGTGAACCACCACCTGCGCAAGTCCCCGACATCCTCCCTGCCAACGCCATTGTTGCTAACACCAAGGACATGCTTAAGCTCATGGTCGACACCTGGGAGCCCATCTTGGGCAGGTACCGTGCACGTGCGGGACATGACGCCGAAGCCATGCCGACGTGGGCTGACTTCTACGACGAGTACCGACAAGAGCTGCCTACGCCATCACCAGCTACCCCTTTCCACCTCACCGACGACCAACTCATCCACTTCATTCGCACCCGTTCACCGCGCCGCGCGGGGGGACTGGACGGCTGGACTACTAAGGAGGCTAAGGAGTTACCCGACGACATTCTTCGCCTCTTCGCCAGCGTCCTACGCGCTATGCAACGCACTGGCACCATCCCAGAACCCCTCCTCCACGTGCCAAACCCGTGCCTCCGAAAAGGCCGAGGCGAACTCCCAACGGACCAACGACTTCTCTCGGTGCTTTCCGTTTGGATGTATGCGTGGGAAGCGCCAGCTTACCGCAGCCTCACGGACTGGCGGAAAGGATGGACCCACGCCACGAGTTTTGGCGCTGTCCCCAAAGCTACCATTGGGGACGTCAGCACCTCTCTTGCCCTGCGCATCGAACACGCCAGGGCCTTACTCCTTCCCTTAGCTGGAGCTGCCCTGGACCGACAGAAGTGTTTCGACTACCTCATCACGGACATCTGCCTTAACCTTGCGCTTCACGCGGGGTGTCCCCAAGACATCGTTACTGTCCGCAGAAACTTCTACAGTCGCCACAAACGCTACATCCGCATGAACGGTGCGTACTCTAAGGAACTGGCCAGGACAAACGGTCACCTCCAGGGAAGCTCTTGGTCCCTGGACGACATTAAGCTGCTCATGTGTGTGTGGACCAAGAGACAGCATCGATACGTTCCGCGATCACTCAGCACTACCTTTGTTGACGACAGCAACTCCACTACCCACACCGCGCCTGAGTTGCAGAAATCTCTTGATGAAACCGCCAAGTTTGATCGATTTTCAGGTCAACGCATTCACCCTGGCAAAGTGGCGGGGTGGGCGCTCACCGACGAGCTTCACACCGCCGTTACCCAGCTCACTCTGGCGGAACGGCCCTTACGCGTGGTCGACTCCTTCAAGCTCGTCGGGAGTTACATCAACGCCGAGGCAGCGCCGGCTCCAGCCGCGCTTAACCTCACGGCCACCGCTGACGCCCGTGTTCGCAGGGCGACTAGTCGCCTGCCGCGCATTGGCAAGCTCCCATCACCGATGCTTATTAAGGCGCGGCACGCCCGTTCCCTTGCTGCCAGCGTCTGTACCACGGGCACCGACATTCAAGCCCCATCAGGCCCCGTCAAAACTGCCTACAACCATGCCCTTAAGGCGGCTATCCGCCCCAAGGGAAACAGGTGGGTCGAGTTTTGGACTCTCATGGCCGTGTGCGTCCCAGGACACGCCCTGGAGATTGACGCCATTATGCAGCGTGAAGTCTTCCTGTGTCTGCGGCGACAGGTTAACCGCGACGCTACTCTCTGCGGTCTCGTCAGGGATCTCCAACACCATGTCCAGACCCTTTTCGGGGGAGGACCTGTCGGACGACTTGTCCAGACGCTTCAGCAGCTCCGTTGGACCTGGCCCACATTTGGCATCATGTACGACGACTGGGGCTGTCAGATCAGTTGGCTGAACTTACCCCAAAACGCCTTCCTTCACATGCTGCGAGCCTCACAACGCAGAGCCTTTCTGAGAAAAATCAAGCCACGGCGTCATGACCTTGGACACCTGGCCTCTGTCAGACAGGGCCTCGACCTCTTCGCCAGCACGTGGCTCGCCCGAACGAAAGGAGCAGCCAAATGCAACGCATGGCAGCTGGCGCTCCTCCTCAACTACCTGTCGGGCGGGGACCACACCCAACAGCGACGATCCCGATCAAACACGTCCGCTGACCCCAGCCCCATCTGCCGATACTGCGACGAGGAAGAGGAAACTCAGGAGCACACTGTTCGCGACTGCAAGTGCTGGGCCCGAGAAAGAGTCCCTCTCACCACCCTCATCAGTGACGAGCAGTGGGCCCGTCTTCCGCCGCACACAAGACACTGCGGGCTCTTCGATGAAGACCCAGCCCTCCTCGACCTGCAGGCCGACCTCGCGAGGGACCCGCTACCTCAGCCCATACCGCGGCCCCCACCTGAGGGAGATCCTGCGGCTTCAGCCCAGGACTCCTACACCACCTACCTTGACCACGACACTGGTTGGACATGGGTCTACGCTGCCACGGACGGTGCATGCACCAACCAAGCCATCCCATTGCTTGCACGAGCGGGCTACGGCGTCTACTACGGCATCGACCACCGCATGAACTACAGTGCACGCGTTCACGGCATTACGCAGAACGCACAGCTTGCGGAGACCCTCGCCATTGTCCACCTCACGGCATGTGCTGAACGGCCCGTACACGTTTTCGTGGACAACCAGGCGGTGGTTGATGGTTTCCAAAGGATCATCGACGGACACTCACCACCGCAGGGCACGCACGTGGAGCTCTGGGAAAAGATCCACCGATGCGTCATGGCCAAGCCCAACATGTTCCGCGTCGAGAAAGTCGCTAGCCACCAGGGCGACATGGGCATCGACCTCGGGCTCATCGGGCCCATCGCGGAGGAGTTCAATCGTCAGGCTGACGCCCTCGCCACAACGGCGGCACGTACTCATAACCTTCCAGACGACATTGTCGAAGCTGCCAAATCACGACATCGCCAAGCGACCGTGCTTCATGGAGTCGCTGTCGCCATCTACGAGCGTAGACACCGTACACTCCCCCTCCCACACCGCAGGGCTGGGTTCACAGCTGCGGAACTCAACAAAATGGAACCAAATCCCCTGCTGTCTGACCAGGCACCACCCGCGGCTGGACCAGACATCCCACAGAACCCGGACGAGCTCTGGGCCGAGGCCCAACGGGCGATATTCGACGAACAGGAGGACGACCCGTTCGGCTTTGGTGGGGGCCTGGACTTCCTGGGCGACGGGCCAGCCAGCGCCAACCCTGCCCCGTCGGGCACCCGCACGGCGCCCCCGACTCCGCCATTGAGAGCGGCAGCGCACCCACATGACAACGCCGCTCATTTTCAAGACGCTGACGAACAGGAGGATGACCTGTTCAGCTTCGGTGGGGGATCGGACGCTTTGGACGACGG
>CAUYUJ010016494.1:0-25000 GCA_963575745.1 Prorocentrum cordatum | reverse complement strand
GTGGGGGAGGGCTTCGCCCTGGCCTCTTTGCCTGGTTCTTCCCCGCACTGCCCTGTTCTGTTTGCATGGCTCTTCCCTGCAATCGCCTGCAGTCGAACAGGCTGGCCACCGTGCCAAAGTCGGCTTCTGTCACATACCAGCTGTTTACCATCCAGTCAACCCCCGCATAGTAAGGATGGGCAACCTTCCCAAGGGTACCCTTGCACCCTTCGCCGCTTTCGCTGGCCGCGCCCCGCTCGAAAAGCTTCGAAATGGGCGTCCAAGGCCCTTGCATCCTTATCGCGCATCCTTCCTATGCTGGTTGGCTGTACTGACGCTGCCATCTGTGCGGATTGATGTCCGACCAGCGCAGAAGGAGGAGGAGGGCGAGAGGGATAGGCAGAGACGGGAGGACCAGCGTAAGCACAAGAACCATCAAAGATGTTACAGCAAACCTTCCCTCCAAGCTCTCTCTTCACAGGTCCTTGCAAGGATGTATTCTTATTGCGGGGAGTGGCACAGTCGAACGGAACCGTTTGAGAATCCTCACCCGTGCCAAAAACACCCTTCCTGGGGCTTCAACGCTCTGGGTCAACTGAACTGCTACGTCCTAACAATCCTAAATCGTGCCAGAACCAGTTTCGTGGGACTTCAACGCCGCGCATCAACTTAATTGTTGCGTCCTGACAGTCCTCAATCGTGCCAGATCACAATTCCCGTCACCTCAACCAGATGCATCATTCAAACGGTCGCAAATGGCAGACGAATGCGCGCGGCGCTAAGGCGAGGGCCACCTCTTGAAAGGGAACCGCCCTCCATCCTTGAAATTGGCGCACACTTTTCAGACGGATGTGCGCGGCGCTTAGACCACATTTGGAAAACGACTTGTCACCTATCCTTGAAACTGCTGCAAGCCTTTAGACGAATGCACGTAGCTCTAAGGCGAGAGCCACATGTTGAAAACGACCTGCCCTCCGTCCGCGAAATTGCTGTAAATATGTAAGACGAAGACGAATGTGCGCGGCGCGAAGGCGAGAGCCACATTTGGAAACGATCCGCCCTCCATCTGTGCAGCAGTAGCCCTCCATTTTGAAACCCTTCGGGATCATATGTTGTGAGGACGTCTCAGTCGAAACGCCCGGCCCGCCCTACCGACACGCCTGGGGTACGACAGGGCGGAGTTGTAGAAGTAAGGAAACAGGGTGGAGGAGGAGGAGGTGGAGGAGGAGGAGGACGACGACGACGACGAGGACAAGGACGAGCCCTCTGGAGGTGCTCGCGCGCCACGTCGTGCGCCTCGGGCGCTCCGGCCGCCTGCTCGAGCAGGCGATCGGGAACGCCTACCGGGCCGCCCCTGGCGGGCGCGACGCCTGGCGCTGCTGGAGCTTCCTGTCCAGGCGAAGGGGCCGGGCGGGCGAGGAAGGAGGAGGAGGACGAGGAAGAGGAGGAGGAGGAGGAGGAGGAGGAGGAGGAGGAGGAGGAGGAGGAGTTACCACGAGTTACCCCTCTGCCGCAGGCAGTCTCTCCCGCCCCGTCGCGGCCCCCCGCCGCGCGGCGCGCGCCGCGCACGGGGCCAACCGCTCTGGGGGCCGCGCCCCTGAGGGCCGCCCACCTCTCCACGCGCGTCTTGCGGAGGCGCGTGGAGCAAGGCGGCCGAGCACGTCCTCTGTGTTGTCCGCGCTCCACCCCCGAGATCCTCAGCACCCCGCGAAGCACCCTCGGGGAGGCCGCCCCGAGCGCCCCTCGCGGCATGCCTTCCAAGGGAGGTGGCAGTACTAGGCCCCTCCAGTCTGGCGCGGCCGTGCTGCTGGCCCTCTTTGTCGTGCTGGTCTCGGTGAAGCTCGGTGGCGTGGTGCTGTTGGGCGTGTTGCTGCTGGTCGCCGTCGTGCTGTTCGATCGGTCGGCTGGCAGCGTAGAGGAGCCTGCGGACCCATTGCCTGCGGCGTTCCTCGTCGATGCTCGTTACAGTCACTTCGGCTGTCGAGGGTCGTTGAGGTTGATGCGCACAGGTTTGCTGTTCGTCGCATTGTGGTGGTTGCTCAATCTGCTTGTCCTGGTGGTGGTCGGGCTGATGTGGAGCGGTTGGGGAGCGCGGGCAAGGGCCTTCAAATGCATCTCCTCGCTGATCTCCCCTGACCGCCCCTTCTGGTGGACGCGGGGAGTACTCGTCCTCCCCCTCCACACCGTTGCGGTAAACGGCTTGCGTCCTTGGTGGTGGAGTCTGTGGGGGTTCGGGTTCGTCGGGTTCGTTGGTCTGCGTCAATGTGGGGGCTGGGCTGTTGGGTCCATGGTCGAGCACGTTGGCAGCGGTCCCGGTGTCGTCGGGCGTCCTGGTAACGGTGCCGTTTGCTCGTTCGGTGAGCTGCTCAAGTAGTAGTTTGTGCTCGGGTGCCCTTTGAGCCTCGTCGCAGTCCAGGTCGTTGGGCAGCGCTGATTTCTCGTGGTCGTCGGTGTAGTCCATGTCGCTAGCGTAGGCCCTTTGAGCTTCTGCTGCAACATGTGTATACCCCTCCGAATCATGCATGTTGTCGCTGACGGCGTGGTGCCATCCTTGCGGTCCAAGAGCTTCCCAGCGGCTGGCGTCGGTCTGGTCTTGGTCGAGTGATGGCTGTGGGGATGTCGTTGCTTGAGTCTTGGGGCGCCTCTTCTTTTGGCGTTTGGCGGTAGTTGGCTGCTTGGTGGGTGGGGCAGGGCGTGGGAAAGCCTCCGGCGTCTGCAGTCGTCGGGCGTGGTTGGTGCCCGCGTCCGCTCGAATAGTGATGGCGACCCCGATGTGCGGCTTCCATGGTACATCGTGTACTGGTTGTATTCCTCGCACGAGTCGTTGTCCTCCTTCGTTGACGAGCGCGTAGCCGATGTTGAATGGCTTCACGTCGCCGAGGAGGCCCGTGCACTGGTTGTCGTCGAGTCCCACGTAGGCGGTGGCGCCAAGGGCTGTGGTCCAGCCTGACTGCGCCAGGTCGGCGTAGGAGCGGTTGAAATCGCCGCAGATGATCCACGGCATGTGTGTGTTGGCGAGGAAGGCGGCCAGGGACGTCAGCTTCCTGAAGTTCCCGCCGCAGGTGAGGGAATGACGCGGGTCGAGGTAGAGGGAGATGATGAGGAGCTGGGAGCCTCGCAGGTGCAGAGTGACTGGCGTCCAGTCGCACATGCGGTAGGTGGCGTGGGTGTCGTCGGCGTCGTAGGTGGTGGCGTCCGAGACGAAGGTACGTTCTCCCCGATGTCGGTGTGTCGTTGCCTTGTGGTGGCCCTTGGTGAGGACTCCCGTGCCCCCGCAAGTTCCACTGAGGCTGCTCGCACTGGCGCGCGCCGCGGTGAACTCTGTTGAGAAGCTCATCTTCTGCAGCGCGTGCTCCGTGTCCGCGAGCTGGGCCTGGGGCAGGTGGGCCTTCTGGATGGCGTAGACGTCGCAGGGCTGCCGTACTCCGTCTCGATTTAGCCAGTTCAGCACCGCGGGGCCCCAGGTCGTGATGTTGGCGCTGAATATGTGGCGCTCGTGGAGGGAGTCGTCGCCGAACTGCCGCCCCCCACCGCGCCGTGACTTTCAGCAGGATGCGGAGGCCTGGGGTGAGGCCGCCGCGTCCCGCCGCTGCTGGAGGTAGTCCTCCGCGGCGGTTGGTACCTTGCTGTCGTGGGCGTCGTTGTCGTGCTGGGCTGCAGATCCAGAGGCGCCTGCGGTTGGTGGAGCAGCGGCGGTCGGCGCGTCTGCGGCTTGTCCCGTCGCATGCTGCTCCGCCTTCCGCTTCGTGTAGGCCTGCTGGATCTCGGCCCGCCCCTGCTCGTCCTTGGCTTTGGCGGCCTGGAGGTGCTGCTTCGGCTGGCCCGCGAACTCCCTGGTGTTGCGCTGCAGCTGGTCGAGCACTTGTCTCTTGGCCCCGTCCACGGCCTTCTTTCCCTCGGCGTCGAGGTCTTCGTCCTGGCGGAACTCGCCCTCGATCTCGGCGATGTGCACGTCGCTGGGCGAGAGCAGGTCGGCGGCGTCCGTGTCCAGCAGCTGCTCGATGATGCTCTTCGGCGCCTGCTGCTTGCCCATGGCCTCGATTTCGGCCTCGGCGTTGACGACTGCGTTCGCGCTCTCCTGCAACCTTTCGCGGGCCTTGGACGCCTTCGCTTCGGCCAGCACCTTCTGCTCGTACGCCCAGTTGTAGGTGCGGGTCGCGGAGTCGAGCGTCTTCGCCGCCTCCGCGAGGCGCACCGCCTTGGACTTGGGCGGCTTCTTCTTCTCGGGGACGTTGAGCGCGTCGGCCACGTGCGTCAGCTGCTTCGCGATGTCTTCGCCGTTGGCTGGCTTCAGCGAGCCGATGGACCCTGTCACCGTCCGCAGCGCTGTGGCGAGCCTGGCGACGCCCTGCTCGGTGGGGGAGGCGGCATTGTCTTGCGACCGTCCTCTGCCTCCAGCAGCCGAGCTCGCGCCTCCGTTGTTGCCGATGGGTTGCTGTCGCCACCATCCGCTGCCGCTGCTGGAGTCTTGGCCGCCTCCCGTCTTGGGCCTGGCGACTCGGGCTCCGCAGCTGCACCAGTAGTCGTTAGACGAGCGTGGCGTGCCACGACCACTCCTTGCAGCGCTTGCAGGTGGCCCATGTCGTGGGCGACTGGCTGCCACGGTGCATCTTGGGAGCGGCACTGCCGTGGTGATCGTTCAGCAGTCTCTGGTCGCGGTCTAGCTGCAGCCGCCTCCTCGCCGCTGCACGCTGGCGCCGCTCCCTGCGGTGCCAGGCTGGCGAGCGGGAGCGCGCCTCCGCAGCGCGGTGTCGCCCCTCCGTGGGGTTGGGGGCTATCGCTCGGCGGGCGCCCGCGCCGAGGGCAATATGCCTGCGGGCCCGCGCGAGAGCCACCTAGGAGGAGGAGGAGGAGGACGAGGAGGAGGAGGAGGACGACGACGATGAGGTGGAGAAGGAGGAGGAGGAGGACGAAGAGGAAGAGGAAGAGGAAGAGGAGGAGGAGGAGGAGGAAGAGGAGGAGGAGGAGGAGGAGGAGGAAGATGAAAAGGAGGAGGAGGAGAGGGAGGGGAGGAGGAGGAGGAGGAGGAGGGAGGAGGAGGAGGAGAGGACGGAGAAGGGGGGAGGAGGAGGAGGAGGAGAGGAGGAGGAGGAGGAGGAGGAGGATGAGGAGGGATGAGGAGGGACGAGAAGAGAGACGACGACGACGAAGGAGAAGAGAGGAGAGGAGGAGGAAGGAGGAAGAAGAGGAGGAGAGGGAGGAAGAGGAAGAGGAGGAGGAGAGGGAGGAGAGGGAGAAGGGAGGAGGAGAAAGGAGAGGAGGAGAGGAGGAGGGGAGGGGAGGAGGAGGAGGAGGACGGAGGAGGAGAGAGGAGGAGGGGAGGAGGAGGAGGAGGGGGAAGAGGAGGAGAGGAGGAGGAGGAAGAGGAGGGAGGAGGAGGAGGAGGAGGAGGATAAGTAGGTGGCGGAGGAGGAGGAGGAGGAACGGGAGGAGGAGGAGGAGGAGGAGGAGGAGGAGGAGGAGGAAGAGGAGACGGAGAAGGGCGGGTGGAGGAGGGGGAGGAGGAGGAGGAGGAGGAGGAGGAGGAGGAGGAGGAGGAGGAGGAGGAAGAGGAGGAGGAGGAGGAGGACGAGGACGAGGACGAGGAGGAGGAGGAGGAGGAGGAGGAGGAGCCTCGTGCCTCCCTCCTCTCTTTCTTCCCTCCGCGCCACCAGCTCTGGGCAACGACGCGTCGGCGCGACACGGTGTCCACGCCCCCCGCTTCAAGCGCCAACGTCCCGAGCTTTCCCCGGCCTCCCGCCCCGCGGCACGGAGCGACACGCGATTCTGGCATGGCGTGTCGCCTGGTCGCCGCTTCGACGTGCTCCCTCGATGCTTCTTCGATGCTTCTCGATGCAGAAGGCATTGGCCGTGTTCCCTCGATGCTGCTCCCCATGGGTGCTGGCCGCCTCGCCGCGCCATCCCTGCCAGAGCCGTCAGGCAAGACGGCCTAACCGCGTACGTGGACGAGAAGATGCGGCTGCTCGACCTGTACGACAAGTACAAAGCGCCTGGCGCCTCGTTCAGCACGAGGCAGGGAGGGCCTGGATTAGTCAGGGCCCCCCAGACGGTGTGGTGACCACACCGTGTGGTGAGTCGGTGGGGATTCAGAATCGCCGCAGGGTTTGGGGACCTGGGTCGTGCTCCAAGGACGTCTCAGACGACCAGGGCATCCGAGGTCCCGAAGCCGTGTGGCGACGGACCCTGCGGTGAGGTCTTTGCGGAGTTCGAGGTCTCCGCCGGGTCTGTCGCCACACGGCTTTGGGACCCCCAAGTTAGCCTTGGAACGGTGAGCGCGCTGCTTCCGTCTCGCAGCGCTGTGGGAGAGGTTCCTGTCCGGACACGTGCATTTAGCGCAGCCCCTAAAACAGGGGAAGAGAGGACGGATGGAAGGGGGACGGAGAAGGATGGAGCACGACAGGGATTAGCAGGAGAGGGGCTAGCAGCAGAAAACACGCGGCAGAACCAGACGGGCTGATCGGGCGAACAGACCCTAGCGGGCGGGTCGGGAAGGCGGGCCCAGGCGGCCAGGTCGAGCAAGCGGGTTGCTGAAGCGTGCATCCTGCATGAATCGCGAGTAGGTCTCGAGCGATGGCGCGATCGCCAGGTAAATCGTGAGAAAGGCCAAAGCGAGAGCGTGATTCCTGAATGTCGAGGGCGCGGCGTCCGAATACATTTCGAGGAAATCCCACGCGAGAGTGCGATTCCTGCATACATTGTGAGGAAGTTCCGCGCAAGAGCGCGATTTGGGAATACATTGTTAGGAAGTATATGGCGGGAGCCATTCTTGTTGTAACTCGGGGGCCAGGGGCTCAGTTTGAACACGCAGACGTTCCCTGATACATAAACAGGGTGAGAGCCCCGGGAGGAGCACTGTGATTGAAAAACATAATTGGCACCGGTGGAGAGATGAACAATATTTGTTCAAGAATGAGAGCCAAACAACAACACCAGTAATAACAATAACTACAACAGCAGCAACAACAATCATGTCAAGACTGTTCGCTCTTATCTGCTCGCGTGCCATTTCAACACGTATATCCCAAACCCTCGATGCCCGCCCTCTTCGTTTGCGATCGTACCCCCATGGGGGTATCGGAGGTGAGGGGTGAGATCGGAGTGGGACGGAGAGCCCCCCTACCGTGGAATCGGTTTCGGTTTCGTGTTCGTGCGTGCCGTGCGTGCGGGCGAGGCGAAGCTGCGTGGGCGGGCGCGAAGAAAGTCTCCTCCGGCTGAGGCGCGGCCGGACCAAATGATTCCTCTCTGGGGGCCGGTGTCGCGCGGTGTCCCGCCGGTGTCCCGCCTCCGGAGCAAAAAGCACGTGGCAGAACCAGACGGGCAGATCGGGAAGGTAGGCCCTAACAGGCGGGTCGGGAAGCAGACCCAGGCGGGTCGAGCAAGCGGGTTGCTGAAGCGTGCATCCTGCACGAATCGCGAGTAGGTCTCGAGCGATGGCGCGATCTCCAAGTAAATTGTGAGGTAGGCCAAAGCGAGAGCGTGATTCCAGAGATGTGAGGAACTCCTGCGCGAAAAACGCGATTGGGGAATAAATTGTGAGGAAGTATCAGGCGGGAGCCGCAGTTGTTGTAAACCGGGGGCCATGGGCGCAGTTTGGTGACACCCCACTGTCCCTTGTAAAAAAGTGGGTGCGAGCTCCGAAGGAGGGGCATTTCAATGGAAAGCATACAATGGTTCTGGAAGGGGGGGTCAACAACAAATACTCTTTATAATTGAGAAGTCAACAACAGCCAGCCACAACAGCAACAGCAACAACAACAACAACAACAACAACAACAGCAACAGCAACAACAACAGCAACGCCAACAGCAGCAATAGCAACAGCAACAACAACAGCAACGACAGCAACAACAACAACCACATTACCAACGACTACAACAACAGCACCAACGCTAACAACATCGAGAACGACAACAACAACAACAACAACAACAACAACAACAACAACAATTACTAGCACGTGGGGACACTCCGTTCTCACCAGTGCCAGGGTTTTCATACGACGCCCGCCAATACCCCCACTTTGTGGGGGGGCCGGTTCAAGCTCTACCACATTTCCAAACGACTCTTCGCCACCACCCACACCCAGCTTCCCGCCCTATGGCGTTCGGACACTTCACTTCGTGGCCTGCGGACGACCGTGGCTACTACACTGGCGCGTGGCTACTACACTGGCGGATTGTGGCCCCTGGCAGGCGCGCGAACGCCGTTGAAAGAGCTTGCGAAAGTAGCTCGCGCGAGCTCATGTAACATAAATGTTGAAAAACCATTGGTTTTTAAGGATTCGGACAGCGCGCGCGGGTAGAAATTTTGAAAATCCGTGCACGTGTTTTTCGAGGACCTACGGTGCGATTCGTGCGATTTTATGATACGCGGTGCTGAAATTCTTAAGAAACCCAATGGTGTTTGAAGATTTCGGCGTGCGCGCGCGAAGAAAAAACGAATGTGTCCCATATGGTATTATTTGACAGGGATGATGGCCCTGGCAGGCGCGCAACCGTTGTTGCAGAAGTTCGAAGCACGTGAAAAAGTTGCTCGCAAGAGCCCGTTTGACAGAAATGTTGAACAAGTATTGGGTTTCCTAAGAAATCCGCAAGAGCGCGCGGGATGAATGTTTGAAACTTTTGTTTTGAAGAACCATTGGGTTTTTCATGTTTTTATGTTAAAATCGCTACGAAAACTAAGGTTTTGGAAGGATTTCATCCTGCGCGCGCGAGTGTGCACTTCGTTTCATTTTTTGCAAAGGATTCTTGAAGTTTGGCTATGTTAGAACAAGACATGTCATTTTATATTGTTTTTTGACAGGGAAAGCGGGCGTCAACAAAACAACCGGATCCGGACTCCCCCGTTTTGCCTGAGACTTCCTCACGAAAATGATGAAAATGTGGCTGCGGCCTAGGCGCGGCGAGGGGGGCGTGCACCAGGGGGCCCAACAATAATTATTCTTTAGAAGTAATAATATTCAACAACAACAGCAACAGCAACAGCAACAACAGCAACAACAACGGCAACGACAGCAACGGCAGTAGCAACGGCAGTAGCAACAGCAGCAACACGAACAGCAACAACAACAATACAACAACACAGCAACAACAACCACAACAACAACAATCATGGTATGACTGCTCGCTCTTTTCTGCTCGAGTGCCATTCAATGTGTAACTCCCAAACCCTCGATACCCGCCCCCTTCGTCTTCGATCGAACCCCTCTTGGGGGTGTATCTGTCTTCCCTGCAGACCGGGCCCCGGCAAGCGACGGGGTGGCCGCGGACCGTCGGCCTGGCCAGCGGCAGCGCTGATCGGCGGCAACCCGACCCCAAGAGGGACGGACATTGGACCGACCACGACGAGGACGACGACGACGACGACGGCGGCGACGGCGACGGCGACGGCGGCGACAACGACGACGACGACGACGAGCGAAAGCGAGAGCGAGAGCGAGAGCAAGAGCGACAACGGGGCCACGAAGGGCAGGAAGGGGGCCACGAAGGGCGACAGCGGGGCCACGAAAGGCACGCGCACGGGGCCAACGGCGCGAACGAGCGGGGGCCACGAAGAGCAGATAATGCGGGGCCACAAAGGGCAACGACGGGGCCACTGAGGGTAGCAACGGGACCACGTAGGACAGCAAAGGGGCCACAAAGGGCGACAGCGGGGCCACGAAGGAAATGCATATGGGGCCACGAAGGGCGTGAACGAGCGGGGGCCGCGAACGGCATACGTATATTGGGCTGCGGAGGGCAAGGACGGGGCCATTGAGGGCAGCAACGGAGCCACGAAGGGCAGCGAGGCCGCGAAGGGCGACGGCGGTGCCACGAAGCGCGCGCATATGGGGCCACGACGGGCGAGAACGAGCGGGGGCCACGAAGGGCGTACATACACGGGGCCACGAAGGTTTGCAACGGGGCCACGAAGGGCAGCGAGGGGGCCACGAAGGATCGCTACGGGGCCACGAAAGGCAGCGAGGGGGCCGCGAAGGGCTGCAACGGGGCCACGAAGGGCAGCGAGGGGACCACGAAGGGCTGCAACGGGGCCACGAATAGCAGCGAGGGGGCAACGAAGGGCTGCAACGGGGCCACGAATAGCAGCGAGGGGGCAACGAAGGGCTGCAACGGACTCACCAAGGTGAGCGTTTTTTATTCAGTAGTTTGCCGATCGGCGCGGGCCCTGGCACCACCACCCCTTTCCATGTATTAGATATTGGCTATTTCTGGCGCCTGTTTCGAGCAGGTCGAGTCCCTCCCTCATCGGACACGTTGTTACAAACAGGCGCATCAAGCAGGGGTCCGCAGCCAGACCTCACCACGAAGAGCTGCAACGGGGCCACGAAGGGCAGAGAAAGACCGATTCCTGAATACATGCTAAGGAAGTCCCAAGCGAAAGCGCGACCCTTGAGTAATATGCGAGGAAGTCTCAGGCGGAACGGGGCTGCTGGCTAAATTGTGAGGAATTCTCAAGCGGGAGCCATTGATGTTGTAATCTGGGGGCCACGGGCGCAATTTGAGTCCAGGGGCCCAGGGGAAGCCTTTCAATTGAAAAAGCACAATGGTCACCGGAGGGGAAGACCAACGGTAATTATTCTTCCGTTGTGAGAGTTCAACAACCGCAGCACCAACATCATCGGCAACGGCAACGGCAACAGCAACACGAATATCAGCAGCAATAACAACAACAGCAATAACAACAACAACAACAGCAGCAACAGCAACAGCAACAGCAGCAACAGCATCAACAATAATCACAACAACACCAACAACCGCAACGGCAACAGCAACAGCAACAACAGCAACAACCACAGCAATAGCAGCACCCTAGCAACACAGCAACTATACCACCAGCAACTTCAGGAAGGGCATCAAAAACAATATCCTCAACAACAACGACAACAACAATGATTATAATACTGTTCGCTCTTACTTGCCCGTGTGTCAACCGAAACGAGTTCCACACACCCTCGATACCCGCCCTTGTTGTTTTCGATCACGCCCCCTTTGAGGGGAATCTTTCTCTTTGCGGGGGGGGCGGCGGGTTGAGACAGGCGAGCAAACCTGAACGGGCGGACAACCCTTTGTGGGCGAACATGTGCCCGCCATTTGAATTGGTGTGGGCCCTGCAAAAAGAGGAGGGGGAAAACGAGGGCGAACGGGAGGAAGGGAGGGGGAGGGACGAAGGAAGAGGGAAAACGCCAGCAGAAAAGGAGCGAAGAGGGGGGCGGTTGATTAGAGATTAGAGGCAGAGAGAGAGAGAGAGAACAAAAAAAAAGGTAAGGAGAGAGAGAGAGGGGAGAGAGAGAGAGAGAGAGAGAGAGAAAAAAAAAAAGAAAGAAAGAAAGAAAGAGGGAGGGAGGAGGCAGGATAGCTGAGGGAGAAGGGAGGAGGGAT
Organism: Prorocentrum cordatum; assembly: GCA_963575745.1. Classification (NCBI taxonomy): domain Eukaryota; class Dinophyceae; order Prorocentrales; family Prorocentraceae; genus Prorocentrum; species Prorocentrum cordatum. Next base: position 13,643 of record CAUYUJ010016494.1, on the reverse strand, counting down.
ATGAGGGAGAGGGGATAGGGCAGAGAGGCATAAGGATGAGGGAGGAAAGGAGGGAGGGAGAAGGGATGAGAGGACGGAGGAGGGAGGAGGGAGAGGGAGGAGGAGCAGGAAGGTAAGAGTGTGAACGTTCGAGGAAGTCCTAGGCGAAAGCGCCGTTCCTGAAGGAAATCTCGGGCAGGAGCCCACGACGGGCGGGCGATCCCCTGACGGGCGGGTCGGGCGGGTGGGACATTCAAACGTGATGCCTGAGAATGGCGAGGGCGCGCTTATCCAATAAATTGTGACGGCGTCCTTGGCGCAGCGTGCTTCAGCGTCGAAAGCGCGATTTCTGAATAGATTGCATGGGAGCCACAGGCGAGAGCGCAACTCTTGAATAAAATGTGAGGGGTTCTCTGGCGGGAGCGGGGGTCTTGCTTAAATTGCGAGGAGGTCTTGGTTCAATTGCGAGGAAGTCGCAAGCGGGAGCGCCGTTCCTGAGTTGAGTGTGAGGAAGTCTCAGATGGGAACGGGGGTCCTGACTAAATTGCAAGGACGTCACCGGCGGGAGCGCCGATGCTGAGTAAATGATGAGGGGAGTCTCAGGAACGGAGGTCTTGAGCAAATGCGGAGGAAGTCTCAAGCGGGAGCCGCTGTTGTTGTAATCCCGGGGGCCAGGGGGCCAGTTTGAGCAGGATGACTTCCCCTGTCAAAAAAACAGGGTGCGAGCGTCGAGGGGCACACTTTGATTCAGAAAAAACCGTATGCACCGGTGGGGGCAATAACAAGTATTCAGAAGTGAGAGCTCAACAACAACAACAACAACAACAACAACAACAACAACAACAGCAGCAGCAGCAGCAACAGCAACAGCAACAGCAACAGCAACAGCAACAGCAATAACAACAACCACAACAACAACAACAACCACCACCACCACCACCACGACTGCGACGATGACGACGACGACAACGACGACAACGACGACAGCCGCAGCAGCAACAGCAACAGCAACAGCACAAGTAACAACAAAGAACAAACAAACTGGGAGACCTCCAGGGAAGACGTGCCTGGAATGCCGCCAGAGATCTGCGAGGGCGTGCTGCCTCTGAGGCTCGCCGCTCGCGCCCCCCGCGGCCAGCCTCCCAAGGGAACAGAGGACCCACGGCGCTCTGCGCGAGGAGGAAGAGGAGGAGGAGGAGGAGGAGGAGGAGGAGGAGGAGGATGAGGAGGACGAGGAGGAGCAGGAGGGGAGGAGGAGGAGAAAGAGGAAGAGGAAGAGGAGGAGTGAGCGGAGGAGGAGGAGGAGGAGGCGGAAGAGGACGAGGAGGGAGGAGGAGGAGGAGGAGGAGGAGGAGGAGGAGAGGGGGGAGGAGCGAGGAGGAGGAAAGGGAGGGGAGGGGGGGAGGAGGGAGGGGGTCCTCCTCCACCTCCTCCACTGGGCCGTCAGCCCCCCCACCATCGTCGCCGCAGCAGGGCGCAGCTCGGAGAAGGGTTCGGAATGGTACTCAGAAGGAGCCAGGGACCAGCTGTTCAGCGGGTGCTGGCGGAGGGGGGGGGAGGGGGAGGGGAGGGGGAGGGGGAGGAGGAGGAGGAGGAGGAGGAGGAGGAGGAGGAGGAGGAGGAGGAGGAGGAGGAGGAGGAGGAGGAAGGAGGAGAAAAGGAGGAGGGGAGGAGGAGGAGGAGGAGGAGGAAGGAGGTGGAGGAGGAGAGGAGGCGGAAAAGAGAGGAGAAGGAGGAGGAGGGGATGGAAGAGGAAGAGGACGAGGAAAAGAGAAGGACAAGAGGAATGGAGGAGGAGGAGGAGGAGGAGGAGGGGAGGAGGGGAAGGAGGAGGAGAAGGAGGAGGAGGAGGAGGAGGAGGAGGAGGAGGGAGGAGGAGGGGGGAGCGAAGGAGCAGGCCAGTCCGCGGGGCCCAGCGGACTCGTGACCCCTTTGCTCCCGAAATTCACGCCCTGGCCGATGAGCTCCCAAGAGTTTCCGCACCCGCCGCGGTGGCCCCGAGGCACGACGACGCTTGCGTGGACGGCCAGATGACCATGTCCCAGCTGTACGGACGGAGGTCGCTGCTTCCCAGAGTCGCAGACGAGGACCTAGGGGGGATTGGAAGAAAAGAAATCGCCTTAAACATCAACTGTCCGAGGTCCTCGCGGAAATCCTGGAGCGGCGTTGGACCCTGAGGAGGAGGAGGAGGAGGAGGAGGAGGAGAAGAAGAAGGTGGAGGAGGAGTAGGAGTAGGAGGAGGAGAAGGAGGAGGAGGAGGAGGAGGAGGGGACGGGGGGAGGAAGGAGGAGGAGAAGGAGGAGAGGAGGGGCAGGGGGAGGAGGAGGAGGAGGAGGAGAAGGAGGGGAGGAGGAGGATCAGGAGGAGGATCAGGAGGAGAGGATCAGGAGGAGGATCAGGAGGAGGAGGAGGTGGAGGAGGAGGAGGAGGGGGCGGAGGAGGAGAAGGAGAAGGAGAAGGAGGAGGGAGGAGAGGAGAAGGAGGAGGAGGAGGAGGAGCAGGAGGGGAGGAGGAGGAGGAAGGAGGAGGAGAGGGAGGAGGGAGGAGGAGGGAGGGAGGAGGAGGAGGAGGGAGGAGGGGGATAAGGAAGGAGGAGGAGGAGGAGGATCAGGAAGAGAGGAGCGGAGGAGGGAGGAGGAGGAGGGCGCGTCAGCGCCGGCTGCCCCCCATACAGGAGGCGCGCGATCAGCTGCCCTTCCCTGGCACCTTGTCGTCCGTCCCGCCCGCGCAAGACGAAGGCGCCCTTTGGGGCGTCGATTTCGTCGTCGTCGCCGCTGCCGTCGGCGTTGCCGCCACCATCGCCACCCCCGCCCTCGGCCTCGTCGGCGTCGTCGGCGGCGGCGGTTTGCATCGGCGTCGGCACAGGCGAGGAGGAGGAAAAAGAAGGAGGACAGAGGAGGAGGAGGAGGAGGAGGAGGAGGAGGAGGAGGGAGGAGCGGGGACGAAGAGTGAGGGGGGACAAGGAGGAAAGGGTGAAAGGAGCGGGGAGCGAAGAGGTTGTAGGAGGAGAGGGAGGATGTACGGTCGGGAACGTTGGCTGAGCGTGTCGCGCCGCGGGTTCTGGCCCACCAAACTGCGGCGAGACGCTAAGCACTTCCACCTCCCAAGAGTCAACGTCCCGAGCAGTTCCCAGCCTCGCGCCCCGCGGAGCGGAGCGACACGCTATCCGATTGCAAGGCATGGCGTGTCGCCGGGGCCGCCGCGCGACACGCTAAGCAAAAGTTCCCGACAGTAGGATGTAAGAGATGTAGGAGGAGGAGGAAGAAGAGGAGGAGGAGGAGGGAGGACGGAGGAGGAGAAGCAAGAGCAGGAGAGGAGGAGGAAGAAGAGGAGGAGGAGAAGGAGGAGAAGGAAGAGGAGGAGGAGGAGGAGCAGGAAGAGGAGGAGAAGGAGGAGAAAGAGGAGAAAAAGAGGAGGAGGAGGAGCAGGAGGAGGAGGAGGAGGAGAAGGGAGAGGAGGAGAAAGAGAAGGAGGAGCAGCAGGAGGAGAACGAGGAGCAGAGGGATGAGAGCACGACACGTCTGCCATCAGGCAGCCGTGCAACCGGGAGGGCGAGGAGGAGGGAATGAGGAGCAGCAGCACCAGGGAGGCGAAGGGCGAGGGCGAGGAAGTGTGGCAGCAGGCGGCGGCGGCAGCTGCCCGTCGCCCGCTGGCGGGGGCGGAGGCCGCCCTGCCCATGCAAGTGCCACGGCTCCTCCCGCGCGCCGGCGCCCCTGCGCCCCCTGAGCGAGAGGCTACGCAGTCGTGTCGAGAGTCTCGAGACGCTCGGGTGCCCAGACATGCTCGCGTCGTGATCAAAAGCCAGGGCGGACACTTGTCCGTCGTCTGCGGCCTCTCGGGGCCCTCACCGGGCCCCGAGAGGCCGCCAAGAACGACACGGGAGAAAGATTCGGCCCCAGGGGACAGGGTTGGGATTTCTGGGGACTGCGTATTGAAAAAATGAGGACGTCGAATGTATGGGATCCTCCTCCCCTCGGTCCCGGAACCCGCCTCCGTTGCCATGTGGCGCGCGGGTGCAGGGCAATAAACGAGGCGTTTCAGAAAGGGTCTCGCCTTCGAGGATTGAAGGAATTGGTATCTCTTCCTCGGCGGAAGGCGGTGGAAAACAAGGCCGCCTCCGCTGGCGGAAGCTGGCGAAAGCAAGAGTCGGCCTCCCGAGAGATGGCAAGGTTTTGTTGGTTCAGTGTTTTCGAGCCTCCCATCGCGAGGAGGCGGGCTAACACGTCCTCGGGAGTGGCACAGCCGCACGCACTGCAGCCCCGTCTACCCCCACACCACCAAAGCAAAACACATCGTCTCCGTCACCGCTTATAGTGAATTTGGGGACCCTTCTTCGTCAGCAGCGAGGGTGAGCTCTAGACCTCCTAGATGGGGTCGGAGTAGATGGGATCGGAGGATAGCGCCGCATCGCGGATGCATCGGCGATGCGGCTCGATGTGGAGGCCGATTTTCTCCACGCCGATGGCGCCGATGCATCGCCGGTGCATGGCCGATACATGGCGGATGCATCGCCGACGTATCGGCGATGCGGCGCGATCCTCCGACCCCAGGAGGAGGAGGAGGAGGAGGAGGAGGAGTAGGAGGAGGAGGAGGAGGCGGAGGAGGAGGAGGAGGAGGAGGGGGGCCGCGGAGGGAGGAAGGCGGGAGGAGAGGCCTCGGGCGGTGCGGGCGTCTTCGCCGCGAGGAGTGCGCAGGAGCCCTCCGGCGCCTGGGGGGCCGGTGTACTGCGAGCTTTAGAAGAAAAACGAAAAGTTGTCAAACAGAAATCGAAAAAATAGATCGAAAAAAAAAATGTCAAAGATCATAAATCATAGATCATAAAGATCAAATATAGTGTCAAAGATAAAATCGAAAGTTGTCAAACAGATCATAAATCGTCAAAAATGATCGACACAATCGTCCCCATACTATCTTTTACTACTCGGGCATGTCCTCCTACGGGCGGGCTTTCGAGGAAGAACGAAAAGTTGTCAAACAGATCATAAATCGTCAAAAATGATCGACCAAATCGTCCCCATACTATTTTTTACTACTCGGGCATGATGTCCTCCTACGGGCGGGCTTTCGAGGAAAAACGAAAAGTTGGCAAAACAAAACATGAACCGTCAAAAATAATCGAAAAACATCGTCCCCCATACTATGTATGTTTTACTACTTTTGGAGATTCATCCTGTAGAGGGGCAGGCCCGACTTGAGTGTACTGAAAGGTGCTCGGTGAAGTCCAGGTTGCCGAAGGGAGTGCACTAGAAGAAGAAAGCGGCATAAGCGTAAACTTGTGGAGTTCCGTATGGAGCGCCAAAAGTTGTTGCTTATGCAGTTTGTTCTTCTTCTAGTGCAGCGCCGTGGCCACCGGAGAGACAAGTCGTGCGAACAGGGATACACTCAGCACATCCTACGAGAAGTCGGCCTGCCAGCAGGTGCACCACGGAGGGTGCTTATCCCCCAATGGCCTGTGGGACCCACAGAAGCCCTTGGGCACCTTAGGACACTCAAAGATCGACGACGAGTGTGCCCCAAGATGTCTCATCGCAAGGTTTGTTCAAAGGCAGACGCCATTCCGCCGACCCCCCGAAGAGGCGGGAAGTCCACGGTTGAGGCGTCGTGGGTTTCTTGGACACTATCAAGGGACTCTTGTGGGCGTCTTGAAAGCTGCTTGGGGGCCTGGCTGAGCTTCTTAGCGGCAGTTTTTGAACATCTTGGGGGGCGCTTGGGGGCCTCTGTTGGGCCTCTTGGGGGCCTCTGGGGGCTTCCTGGGGGCTGGTTCATCGCAAGGTTTATAGATTTGCATGTGTCCACTGCATGGGGCGTTCCAGATCGGGCGGAAAGTCCAGGTCGCCTGCGGGGCGCGAGGGTAATCGCGCGTCGCGGTCTCGGTCAGAGCGGCTGCCCTTCTCCAAGGAGGCGGCGCCAGGTCAGGTGGCCCATGGTAGGCTCATGCGGAAACCTGTGCGCGCATCGACGCCGCGCGAACTTGCCTAAGGATTGTCGACGGAAGGAAGGCATAAACAAAACTTGGCGGAGACCCGCATGGACTTATCGGGTCGGCACGGCAACCCTCGCCTCCGTCGCTGATCCGAGACATCCGCGAGGACCTCCGAATGTTTAGGATGCTTATGCCAGTGTTCTTCTTCTGATAAGCGGCGGAGGGCGGCGGAAGGAAAAGCGAGACGTCAGCACTGTGTCGGCTCGGGGTATGTTCCGGACTTGGGCCATATCATGACCCCGGCGTGTGTTCCCAGCGGGTCGCGTCGTGGGGGTCGGGCCCGCCGCTCCCCTCGGGCCTCGCGAGCCCTGCAGCCTCGAGGGGGGCCCAACTGACAGACTTGAGGGCTCTTTAGGAAACACAGCACACAGAGGAGCTCGAAGGCCTGCCTCTCCTCGGCTTCCGATTCCTTATTATCCTCCTCAGCGTCATCACCCTCTCACGAGAGGACTAAGATGAGGCTGCAGGTCAAACATCGATTACAGAGCGACAAGCGACTGTGCAATTGAAGTCTTACCTGTCGCGAAGACTTCTGCTCTTGCGCCAGTGTTCTTTCCCACGGCGCGTCTGTGCAAGACGTCGTGAGGAAGCGGTGGTCGGACAGCCGCAGGCACTAGAAAGGGGTCGGGGGACAGAGCCTCTTGGAGGAGAGACGTAGAGCACGGCGGTCTCCGGTCCGAAACGGTTCGGGTATCAGCAAGTATCGTGCGTCTTGTCTTGATCAGGTTTACAGTGTGCAAGAGGGCCAGTAGCAATAGGATCTTCAGGCCGTGTTCGTTGAGAATGGCGACCCTCTCTTTCTTAAGGATGTCTCCCCCTCTCTCCTCGAGGTCCCCCCTCCCCAAAAAACAATGCAAATACAAAGGGAAGTCAGGCCATGCAAAGCAACGCAAGTCAACGCAACGCAAATTACAGCAATGCAGCGCAGCTCAAAGCGAGGGACACATAGCAGAGCCTTGCGGGCAGAGCAAGCGACGCAATGCGATGCACGGCACTCCAAGGCAAATCAGCGCCGCAACACATACGTGGAATGTCCGTATATCTACGAACATTTGTTATATTATATATATATACATACATATATATAAACGAATTTACCGTGGGTTCGACGAGCAAATCAATGTGGGGTCAAATCAATCCTGTAGACGATCCTCTACTCGAAAGAAGCCTGTGCACTTGGACTCTTCGACAGAAGCTTCGGCTGTCTGCGAGTAGCCTTCACGAGCATCTTGCGCATCTCGTCCTCGCTGGTCCCGGGCCCGGTGTTCGATGGCCCCTTGGGGCCTGGGACTGGGCTGCGGAGGCCGAAATCGGGGAAAGGCGCCTGGGTCGAAGAATGAGCACGGAAAACGAACATCCAAAACAATAACGATAATAAGGGTAATAGAAGTAGTCATAAGAATCAGTATCAAAATAATTGTAATAACACGAATGGGAATGAAAATATAATGATCGTAGTCGAAGCCGTAGTAGTAGTAGTAGTTGTAGCAGCAGCAGTAGTAGTAGTAGTAGCAGCAGTAGTAGTAGTAGTAGTAGTAGTAGTAGTAGTAGTAGTAGTAGTAGGAGTAGTAGTCGTAGTCGTAGTCGTAGTCGTAGTAGTCGTAGTAGTAGTAGTAGTAGTAGTAGTAGTAGTAGTAGTAGCATAGTAGCAGTAGTAGTAGTAGTAGTAGTAGTAGTAGTAGTAGTAGTAGTAGTAGTAGTCGTAGTAGTAGTCGTAGTAGTAGTAGTGGTGGGAGTAGTCGTAGTAGTAGTAGTAGTAGTAGGAGTAGTAGTAGTAGTAGTAGTAGTAGTAGTAGTAGTAGTAGTAGTAGTGGTAGTAGTAGTAGTATTAGGGTTGTTGTGTTGAGGTTGTAGTTGTAGGTCTATCAGTAGTAGTAGTTGTAGTAGTAGTAGTGGTGGTGGTAGTACTAGTAGTAGTAGACGTGGTAGTAATAGTAGTAGTAGTAGTAGTCGTAGTCGCAGTAGTCGTCGTCGTCGTCGTCGTAGTCGTAGTCGTAGTAGTAGTCGTACTCGTAGTCGTAATCGTAGTAGTAGTCGTAGTAGTAGTAACAGCAGCAGTAGTAGTAGTAGTAGCAGTAGAAGCCGTAGTAGTAGTACTAGTAGTAGTAGTAGTAGTACTAGTAGTAGTAGTAGTAGTAGTAGTTAAGTAGTAGTAGTAGTAGTAGTAGTAGTAGTAGTAGTAGTAGTAGTAGTAGTAGTAGTAGTAGTAGTAGTAGTAGTCCTAGTAGTAGTAGTGGTGGTAGTAGTAGTAGTAGTAGTGGTAAGTAGTAGTCGTAGCAGTAGTAGTAGTAGTAGTAGTAGTAGTAGTAGTAGTAGTAGTAGTAGTCGTAGATGTCCGCAGCGGTGGTAGTATCGTATCGTATCGTAGTCGTAGTAGTAGTAAGTAGTATAGTAGTCGTGGTAGTGGTAGTAGTAGTATAGTAGTAGTAAGTCGTCAGTAGTATTAGTATTTTTTATCATTAGTAGTCTAGTAGTATAGTATTTGTAGTATAGTTAAGTATTGAGTAAGTAGGAGTATAGTGGTGGGAGTAGTCGCGTAGTAAGTAGTAGTGTAGTAGTTTAGTAGTAGTAGTAGTGGTAGAGTCGTATAGTAGTCGCATAGTAGTAGTAGTAAGTAGTAGTCTAGTAGTCGGCTTATAGTAGTTGCAATACTAGTAGTGTAGTATAGTAGTAGTAGTGTTGAGTAGTAGTGTAGTATCGTATATTATTCTGTAATAGTCGTAGGTGTTGTTGTTGTTGAGGTCACAGTCGTAGTAGTTAAATTAGTATCCGTAGTAGTAGTTGTAGTAGTAGTAGTAGTGGTGGTGGTAGTACTAGTAGTAGTAGAAGTGGGAGTAGTAGTAGTAGTAGTAGTAGTAGTAGTAGTAGTAGTCGTAGTAGCAGTAGTCGTCGTCGTCGTCGTCGTAGTCGTAGTCGTAGTAGTAGTCGTACTCGTAGTCGTAATCGTAGTAGTAGTCGTAGTAGTAGTAACAGCAGCAGCAGCAGTAGTAGTAGTAGTAGTAGTAGCAGTAGAAGCCGTAGTAGTAGTAGTAGTAGTAGTAGTAGTAGTAGCCGTAGTAGTAGTAGTAGTAGTAGTAGTAGTAGTAGTAGTAGTAGTAGTAGTAGTAGTCGTAGTAGTAGTAGTAGTAGAAGAAGAAGAAGAAGAAGTAGTAAGTAGTTGTAGTAGTCGTATTTGTAGTAGTAGTAGTAGTAGTAGTAGTAGGTGTTGTTGTGGTTGTGGTTGTAGTTGTAGGTCTATCAGTAGTAGTAGTTGTAGTAGTAGTAGTAGTAGTAGTAGTAGTTGTGGTAGTAGTAGTAGTAGTAGTAGTAGTAGTCCGAACAGTAAGGATAACCATAGTAGCATGCACAATAATAGTATCACATAAAACAACACTAGGTACTAGTAGTGGAGCCATACGACTAATAATAGTAGTAATGATCAGATATAGAAACCAGGAGCAGTATAAGTGTTGTATAGTTAGTAATCGTGTTACTACAGATGTTGAAAACAATATTCAAGCAGCAGCCGCAGCAACAATAAGGCATAAACACACACTGGCGCACTGGGAGCCAGTGTGCCAGCTCCCGGTTTCGGCTCCGGTGGCGAAAACCCTCACTGGTGCACTGTAGCCGACCCCCCCCCCCAGCAACACGGCAACAGAGCAACACACCCCGACAAACAACAAAGAAAAAAGAGGTTCAACCCTTACGGTCGTCGCAGTGTTCCCAACAGGTACATCCAAAGACGTTCTGTGGAGCCGAGCTTCCGCAGCGATCTTCGCTTATACTTGTTCGGAATACTACGACAACCGTAAGGATGATACTCTTGAAGTAGGAGTCCCCGTAACAGTCCTCCTAGGAGTCGTCGTAGGAGTCCTACTTGTCCTACTAGGAATCCTCATAGGAATCCTAGTAGTCCTACTAAGAATCCTCGTAGGAGTCCTACTAGTCCTACTAGGGATCCTCGTAGGAGTCCTACTAGTCCTACTAGGGATCCTCATAGGAGTCCTACTAGTCCTACTAAGAATCCTCGTAGGAGTCCTACTAGTCCTACTAGGAATCCTCATAGGAATCCTAGTAGTCCTACTAAGAATCCTCGTAGGATTCCTACTAGTCCTACTAAGAATCCTCATAAGAGTCCTAGTAGTCCTGCTAAGAATCCTCGTAGGAGTCCTAGTAGTCCTACTAAGAATCTTCGTAGGAGTCCCAGTAGTCCTACTAGGAATCCTCGTAGGAGTCCTAGTAGTGCTACTAGGAATCCTCGTAGGAGTCCTAGTCGTGCTACTAGGAATCCTCGTAGGAGTCGTAGGAGTCCTAGTAATCCTACTAGGAATCCTCGTAGGAGTCCTAGTAGTCTTACTAGGAATCCTCGTAGGAGTCCTAGTAGTCCTACAGAGTCCTCGTAGGAGTCCTAGTAGTCCTACTAAGAGTCCTCGTAGGAATCCTAGTAGTCCTACTAAGAATCCTCGTAGGACTCCCAGTAGTCCAACTAGGAATCCTTGTAGGAGTCCTCGTAGGAGTCCTACCAAGAGACCTCCGAACTGCCTCAAACACGCCGCCGACAGACATCCCACGATATCCCAACGGTCATCATCATCATCATCATCACAATCATCATCATCGTCATCGTCGTCGTCATCGTCATCGTCATCATCATCATCACCATCCGCATCATCATCATCATCATCAGCATCTTCCTCATCATCGTCATCATCGTCGTCATCATCCTCGCCATCATCACCATCATCAGCATCTTCCTCATCATCGTCATCCTCGGCATCATCATCAATGTCATCGTCATCGTCATCATCGACCTCACCACCATCACCATCATCATGATCACCATCACCATCACCATCATCGTCATCATCATCATCATCACCATCCTCACCATCTTCCTCACCATCCTCATCATCATCACCACCCTTATCATCCTCAGCGGGGCAGGCCGCAGGCAGCTGGATAAACCTCTACTCACCCTCCTCCTCCTCCTCCTCCTACTCTCGTCCCTCCTTCTCCTCATCATCGTCATCATCATCCGCATCTTTGTCCACATCATCATCATCGTCACCATCATCGTCACCATCATCGTCATCATCATCCACACCCACGTCATCCTCCTCATCATCATCCTTATCATGATCATCATCCTCATCTTCATCATCAGCATCATCGTCATCGGCATCATCATCACCATCCTCGTCCACATCATCATCGTCATCATCATCACCAGCCACATCCACGTCGTCATCATCATCATCGTCATCATCGCCACCATCATCATCATCAGCGTCATCGTCGTCGTCATCGTCATCGTCATCATCATCACCATTATCATCATTATAGGCATCGTCATCGTCATCGTCATCACCCTCATCATCATCACCATCGGCATCGTCATCGTCATCGTCATCGTCGTCATCATCAGCATCACCACCACCACCATCATCATCATCATCATCGTCATCGTCATCGCCATCGTCATCGTCGTCATCATCATCTTCCTGATCATCAACATCATCATCATCATCATCATCATCATCATCATCATCATCATCATCATCGTCATCGTCATCATCATCATCATTATCATGTTGCGCACCCCTCGCGAGTACGGCCTCCTTTGCCCCCTCGAACGAGCGGTGCCCAGCATCATGGCCTGGCACGGTGGCGGGACTTGCCGCAGGCAGCTGGTATTAACAAGCGCCCCCTCCCACAAGCTCCTTATTAATAAGCACCCCCATCCCAGGCGACCAGCGAAGAGGGGGGGCGCGAATCGACAATCCGAGCCTTCCGCCCGAAGAGGCCCCCAGGAGGCACCAAGAGGCCTGCAAGAAGCCCCAAGAGGCCCCCAGGAGACCCCTAAAGAGGCCCCTAGACGGCTACCAAGAGACCTCCGGACTGCCTCAAACACGCCGCCGACAGACATCCCACGATATCCCAACGGTCATCATCATCATCACCACCATCATCATCATCGTCATCGTCGTCGTCATCGTCATCGTCATCATCATCACCATTCGCATCATCATCATCATCATCAGCATCTTCCTCATCATCGTCATCATCGTCGTCGTCATCATCCTCGCCATCATCACCATCATCAGCATCTTCCTCATCATCGTCATCCTCGACATCATCATCATCGTCATCGTCATCGTCATCATCGTCCTCACCACCATCACCATCATCGTCATCACCATCACCATCATCGTCGTCGTCATCATCATCATCATCATCATCATCATCATCATCATCATCATCATCATCATCATCATTATCGTCGTCGGCGGCCTCGTCCTCATCCTCCTCCGCCACGCGTCCCGCCAATGTCCCTCTACCTCCCTGCCCCTCCCACCGGGCGGGCACGCCAGGCGGCGCGCGGGGGTGGAGCGACGACACCGATGACGACGACGACGACGACGGCGGCGACGACGACGACGGCCATCCTCGCCCCAAGCCTCAGCCACCCTGTCCTCGTCCTCCACATCATCGTCCTCCGCATCGTCGTCTTCGTCATCCTCCAGGAGGCCCAAGACGCGCTCCAGGAGGCCCAAGACGCGCTCCAGGAGGCCCAAAACGCTCGCCAGGAAGCCCAAGACGCTCTCCAGGAGGCCCCAGAGGCTCCCCAGGAGGCCTCAGAGGCGCTCCAGGAGGCGCCAGAGGCGTTCCAAGAAGCCCAAAACGCTCTCCAGGAGGCCCCAGAGTCGCTCCAGGAGGCCCAAGACGCGCTCCAGGAGGCCACAGAGGCGCTCCAGGAGGCCCAAGACGCGCTCAAGGAGGCCCAAGACGCTCTCCATGAAGCCCGAGACACTCGCCAGGAGGTCCCACAGGCTCCCCAGGAGGCCCTAGAGGCGCTCCAGGAGGCGGTAGAGGCCCTCCAGGAAGCCCAAAACGCTCTCGAGGTTCTCCTGTGTTGCTCTGTTGCTGTTGCTGGGGGGGGGGGGTCGGCCGGGCGCCAGTGAGTGTTTTCGTCAACAATAACAACAGCAGCAACAACAGCAAATCAACAACAACACCAATACCACCAATAACGACGACCTCCCGAAGAAGAGCGACGGCATCAGCAGGAGCAAAGAAGATGCTGCGGCCGCTTGCCTGTGCTGCTCACGCAGAGAACCTGGTCCGTCCCAGATCACTATAGGCAGCTCAGTGTTGGGACGCTGGCCGATGACATCATCGAGGATGAATACACTTGTTTGAGCCGGCGGCGCAGAGGGTCCTCAGGCGCGAACAGCAGATGGAATTGCTAATTGCGATCGAACCTCGTCGACGGCACAGTGTGCAAAGCGTCGCACACCGTCGAGTGCAGGACGGTTGGTGTGAAGGGGGAATTGCCCAACGAAACATGCAGCGGCCAGAAGACGAGGAGAAAACGCAGCTCAAAGCAAACGAGGCAGGGTAGTGGGCGTTTTTGTATTCATTGTTTTGCCGATCTGCGCGGGCCCTCGCACCCCCCTCCCCCCCCCCATGGAGCAGATCTTGGCTGTTCTAGGCGCCTGTTTCAGACAGGGGGAGTCCCTCCCCCATAGATCCAGAGCCAGACCCCCCCCCTCCCCCCCCCCTCCCCCCACTACTACTGATAGACCTACAACTACAACCACAACCACAACAACACCTACTACTACTACTACTACTACTACTACTACTACTACTACTACTACTACTACTACTACTACTACTACTACTACTACTACTACTA
>CAUYUJ010016493.1:913569-956218 GCA_963575745.1 Prorocentrum cordatum | reverse complement strand
TCCTCCTCCTGCTCGCCCCCTCCTGGGCGACGACAAGCACGAATCCTTTTTGTCAATCGCTGCGGACAAGGCGATGGTCCGTGCAAGCTTGCCCCCGCGACCCGTTCGCATTTGGCCCCGCAATCGTCCCCTGCCCCCTCTCGTCATCCCGCCGCACCTCATCATCCCCCCTTTTCACCTCATCCCTCCTCTTCCCGTCATGCCTTCCCCCAATCGTCGAGCTCATCGGCGCAAAACGGAACGAGGCGGAGAACGATGAGCCAAGTGGAGCAGGGGGGCGCGGATGATGAGGATGAGGTAGGGGAAGGGCAGAGGATGAGGAGGGAGGGAGGAAGGTAACAGGGAAGAAGATGATGATGCTGATGCTGCTGGTGATGATGATGCCAGTGATGCTGCTGCTGATGATGATAATGATGATGCTGATGCTTATGATGATGATGCTGCTGCTGGTGATGATGATGATGGTGGTAATGGTAATGTCGATGTCGATGCTGATGTTGATGATGCTGGTGATGCTGATGATAGTACTGATGATAAAAAACGAAGCTGATGATGCTGATGATGATGATGCCGATGATGGTGATGAGGAGAAGTAGCAAGATGAGGGGGTAGAGGAGGCGGAGGAGCAGGAGGAGCAGGGGGAGGAAGGTGATGATGAAACTGAGGAGTCATCTGGGAATTACTAGAAGCATGTGTGGGAAGGGAAACACATAATCGGATACACACGATGGCCTGATGAGACGAAAGACAACTGAAGATGGTCAAGTCGGTGTCGCCGGAAAAACCGATGCCCCCCCCCACATTCCGCCCCGCAACGCTGTAGCGACAACGGCGCACGGCCGCCATGGAGAGGCGGTCAGTCAGCGCGTGTACCCGTTCGTGATGTCGGTGTTGCAGGAGCAGCGGTGGACATCGATCAGCGCCGAAGCGCAGGCGAACGGCGCGGATTTGATGTCGACGGCGTCGAAGTGTGATGCGCTGGCCGTGCCGCAGACTTAGAACATTGATGATCGCGCTCTCTGTCTGGATGTTCGTCCTCGGCGGCGCGCAGAACCTTCAATGCAGAGCAAGGTGGGTACGGCCTGCACATGGTATTCTCTGATGGTGGTGGTGGAACCCTTGGCGAGCGCGTGCGAGTCAGGCCCCTGGTGCCACTTCCGCATGGGGGCGGACCACGTCTCGGCGATCACGCTGGTGCCCATGCGTGGCCGAGGTATGTGGCGGACTTGACGTTTCCGAACTGCGCCTGCTCGGGCACGATGGTCAGGAAGAAGATGAACTCGACCATAGCGCGGCATGATCTAGAGTCGTTTTCGCTTCGACCAGAGGCCGCTGCATGATTCGATTGTAGCGAATATATTTCGGCGCACTCGCCGAACGTACTCTTAAGCCCGTGACAGCTACGCCCGCGTCGTCGGCGCAGATCCAGGTCGCGCCCAAGCTGCAGAGATCCGCTGTACAAGTTCGCGCTGCGCGACAAGCCCCTCTGTAGCGTAGACGCCCTGGGTGGTGACGTCCCGCAGCGTGAACCCGATTGCGCCACAGCTTGACTGCGGCCCGTGCTCTCGAGGCCGAGCAGGGGCGCGCGTCCTCAAGCCTGCGCGCAATCTTGGCGGAATCCCCCGCCTTTGCCCCCTTCGGGAGGAACTGAGTGACTCCGGTTCCGACACGCTGAAGGTGAGACGCAAGAAGCAAATAAATAACTTAACACATATATCTAACTGAAGGAAAAATAAACGCATAACAAAACATAACAACACATACAACGAACTGGAACAACTGAAACACACATAACAAACCTTGTGTTTTTTATGTTTTCTTTTTCTGCATGAAGTCAGCGCGCACGTGGGGCCCTGCAGCAAGGCCTCGGCACCACAGTCGCCAGCGTGTGCTTCCAGAGTGATGGGGGCGAGGCCGTCGGGACCAGGGCTACAAACCTGTGACTGCCTTTGGGAAGGGCTTGACAAGGGCGGTCGATGGCGGCGGGGCTGATGCCCAGTCCTGCAGAGACTGCGCGGCGACGTGCTTGTTGGTCGGCTGCTTCCGGAAGTGTGGGGCCCGAGCCTTTGCAAGCCCGCTCGCTCGACCCTTCCGGGTGACTGACTACCATCGGGGACTCGCCGCCGAGAGGGTTAAGGGGGCGCCAGCGCGTCCCCGTGCAGACCTTTCGGCGTCGTGGAGGTGGAGCGTGCCCCTGCGTTGCCATTCTGGCCCTTCCTGTTTGGCCGTTTTGGCTCGGCCTGGGTGCCCCTGCGTCGGCCGCCCTCCCGGGTGCCGCTGCGCTGCTCGCCGCTGCGACAAGCAGCTGCCAGACAGCCCGGGTGCCTGTCCCCTTCAGATTCCAAACATTCGGCCTCTATGAATTCGTCTTGCCTTCCGTCTGCTACCTGCGATGGGAGAGCAACGTCGTGGGAGTCCTGGGCCGCGGAGCCCGCGTCGAGCCCAGGGCGGCGCGCAGCCTGGCGGCGCGCCGACTGGACGCGCCGCTGGCCCCATTGCATCGCAGGACTACGCGCGCCAATCCACGGAGGAGTTCGAAGAGAACACCGTCGCCGACATCGCAGAATTCACGGCCACGTTCGGCACGCAGCAGCGCTCGAACCTCGACCCACTCTTCACGTAGCTCGACGAGAACATCCAGGGGCAGTTCAACGAGCCCAACCTCCGCTAGCACGACGTGGCCAAGCAGTTCCTCAAATCGCGGCCGCCGCCAGCGATAAGCGCGCCGCCCTCCGTCGTGCCATCGAGGACCTCAAGCGCCGCCTCAACGCGGCCGAGAAGCGGGAGCGAGCTACCCCTGACGACATCGGATCCATCGGGGGCGATGCCATGCCCGAGACCCTGCCGCACCTAGGGTGAGAGAGTCCGAGTTCGCCGCCAGGCCAGCCGTCTGGTAGTAGTTCGTGCAACTTAGCAAGCTCGTCAAGCGCAGCGAGGACTGCGCCAGCACCTTTGGCCCCAAGCTGGCACATGCTTGGAAGTTCGCTTCAGTGGGGTCGACGCTGCCATTAACGCAACGAGGGCCCTCGATGCCCAGCAAAAGGACGGCGAGTGGACTCAGCTACATGGCAACGTGCAAGCGGCAATTGGACGCGACATTTTTGCCAGCCCGAGGAAGACCGCCAAGATCTGGCGCAACGACGGAATATTTCGACATATTGGCAAGGCCGTCGTCTCTGTCTACCCCCACCTCCAGACCCGTATCAAATCCGACGGCATCACCCTCGTCGACGCCGGGCTCGTCGCCCGCGTCATCAGTGGCAAGCCTGGCCACTTGCACCACAATTGGCGGATCACAGCGTGCTCGACTCACGGTGTGGCACGGCCGAGACCAGCGATAATACAACCGAACTCAACAACAACCGCGTCGCTGATGCCGAATGCAATGGGCAACGGGTCTTCGACACGTGTGGGCACGTCCGCGGACATGGGCGTCGGCTTGCCGTTCTGGGACTCCTAGGGCTTCTACGCCTACGGCCACCGCCAGCGGACGGACAAGATCGAGTACTTGCGCCGCTTCATCAAGACGAGCTCAGCCGTCTTGATCGCAGAAGCGCGCTGGGCAATCGAATCATGCCACTCTCTTCTTCCCGGCGCCGCTCGTGAACGGTGCGTTGATGGTGTTACTGGATCTCGTGGCCCTGGCGGGGTCACCGCCCTCATTCACACATGTAAAGCCGACGCCACCTTCAAGCCCGAATGTGGCCTACTTTCCCCGAAGCGTGCGGCTTGTCTACGTGCTCAATGTGTCAAATTCAGCTAGGTCGCTTACGCCGTCAACAGCTTCAACACCAACGGCATCGGCCTCTCCATCATCAAGATCAAACAAGAGTAAGGCCTTCAAAATCATCAAGGACGCGAACAACTTCCCCTCACCATGTATATCTGGATCATGGGTGACTGGATGTTCCTGGACGCCGACGACCGTGTGAAGGCGGCCAAGGACCTGCTCGCGCTTGAACGGCATCGCTCGTCGTAGCACGCCGCCACATGGGCGTCTCTGTTTCACCCGTGCACGACGTATCAGACGACGGAGGCCACTCACGACGTCCAAGGGAAGTATGCTTGGCTCGACCGCACCGTCACCACCATCCCAATCGGTTTCGTCAGCGACTGCTCCTCCACACGTTCAACGACCATGCCACCTTCGTGGTTCACGGTGGTCGCCGCCAAGCGCGGCCGTCACATCGCCAACTTGTCTCCAGACACGTCGCATAATACGCTGTGTTCGCTGAGGTGCACGACGCGATGTGCAACAACATCAACATTTCCGAGCTGCCAACCGCTCTGAGGTGAGAGGCCCACAGTGACATTACTCGCGAGGCTGGCCGCAAAGTTCGCAGCGTCATCCTCAAGACCGCGCCCGACGTCAAGATCGCAGAGACGCTCGCCATGTCCATCCTCCCTGGCCCACGCAGCCCAGCAGGGCGGCCCCGACCTCGCCAACGTTGCCCTCGGCTTGGAAGCGGCCGCGGGGTCTGGCCTCGAGAAAATCGATCAAGAGGGGGTGGACGACGGCAAATCCACGCAAAATTGGTCTCCAAACCCATTTCGGGGTCGGAGCTGACAGGTTACTCGAGCCGCGTCCAGCCATGGCGACGAGGGAGCCTCTTTTCTACACCCGTCTGCTCGCCGGAACCAATGCCAGGCTACCTCAGCCCCTCAGCCAGCTGCAACACCAAGGGGCACAAATTTGTCCCGACCACCATCAACGACGAGGTTACGATGAACGACCCACAGGTCTCCGCCGACACCTCCGACGATACCGTCGCTGCTGAGGTCGCCGAAGCGGCTGGCCGCCTCGAGGTCATGGCCGCGGGGTGTCTGGCCTCCTGCGCTGCCATGGTGATGACCAAGGGACGAAATTTTCGTTTTCAGATTTTGTTTCCTGGCTTCCGTGGCTTCAAAAAGGGAACCTTAGGAAGGGACGGGAGGAAGAGGAGCAGGAGGAGGAGGAGGAGGAGGAGGACCAGTGTAAACCAAAGACGCATCAACGATGTTGCAATAAACCCTCCCTCCAAATTCACTCTTCCTATGCCCCCTACGAGGATGCATTGCCACTGATGGGAACATGTCCCGTTGGAAGACAACAATTTCAGAATCTTGACCGGTGCCAAAATACCATTCCCGGGACTTCAAAGCCGCGAATCACCGTTGCTGCTGGGTCTTGCCGATCCTGAATCGTGCCACTACACATTTCCTGGGACTTCAACACCAGTAATCAACATACTTGCTGCGCTCTTACAATCCGAAGTCGTAGCAAAACATCCTCTGTGGGAGGCTAGTCATGACAATCCTTGAAATTGCTTCAAACAGTTAGAACGTATGTGCGCGGCGCTACGAGCGAGAGCCACATTTTGAAACAGAGCCGCCCTCCATCCACGAAGCTCTTGCAATGATTCAAACGAATGTGCGTGGCGCTAAGGCGAGAAACACATTTTGGAAACAACGCGCCCTCCATCCATGAAGCTTTTGCGAACTTGAGAAACGAATTTGCGCGGCGCTGAAGCGAGAACCACATTTTGAACACCACCCGCCCTCTATGCGTGAAGCTCTTGTATCTCTTAAGGCGTATGTGCGCGGCGCTGAAGCGAGAACAACACTTTGAACGCGGCACTCCCTCCATCCGTGAAGCTCTTGTTTTTTCCCAACCATCCTGTGGTGTTGGGTCCTCGTTTTGAAGAGACAGCGCCCCGCGTCTCCTCTACTCTCCTCTCCTCTCCTCCTCCTCCTCTCCCCCCTCCTCCCTCCTCCCACCACCAGCATCATCATCGTCATCATCATCATCATCATCGCCATTCGTTCCCATTTCCGACCACCCCTCACACGTTTCGTGGCCCCATAGGGAGCTCCACCGAAGGCCCCAGTGGCAGGGTTCGCATGCCGCCCCCACCCCACTTTGGCACACCCCTCACACGTTTCGTGGCCCCATAGGTAGCTCCACCGAAGGCCCCAGTGGCAGGGTTCGCATGCCGCCACCGCCCCACTTTGGCACACCCCTCACATGTTTCGTGGCCCCATAGGTAGCTTCACCGAAGGCCCCAGTGGCAGGGTTCGCATGCCGCCCCCACCTCACTTTGGCACACCCCTCACACGTTTCGTGGCCCCACAGGGAGCTCCACCGACGGCCCCAATGGCAGGGTTCGCATGCCGCCCACCCCACTTTGGCACACCCCTCCACGATTTCTGGCCCCATAGGTAAGGCCTCCACCGAAGGCCCAGTGCAGGGTTCGCATGCCGACCCCACCCACTTTTGCACACCCCTCACACGTTTCGTGGCCCCATTGGGAGTTTCCCACCGACGGCCCCAGTGGCAGGGGTTCGCATGCGCCCCGCGCCACCCATGTCTGACACACCCTTGGACACGGTTTCGTGGCCCCATAATGAGCTCCACCGAAGGCCCCAGTGGCCAGAGTTGGTGGCGCCACTTCGCCCATTTCGGCCCACCCTCACACGTTTCGTGGCCCCCATAGGGAGCTCACCGAAGGGGCCCAGGAGTTGAGTTCGCATGCGTCCCCCACACTCATTCGCACACCCCTCACACGTTTCGTGAAGGTGAACCTGCCACTGGGGTCTTCGGTGGAGCTCCCTATGGGGCCACGAAGCGTGTGAGGGGTGTGCCGAAAATGGGTGGTGGGGAGGCATGCGAACGCAGCCACTGGGGCCTTCGGTGGAGCTCCCTATGGGGCCACGAAACGTGTGAGGGGTGTGCCGAAATGGGTGGTGGGAGGCATGCGAACGCAGCCACTGGGGCCTTCGGTGGAGCTCCCTATGGGGCCACGAAACGTGTGAGGGGTGTGCCGAAATGGGTGGTGGGGAGGCATGCGAACCCTGCCACTGGGCCCTTCGGTGGAGCTCCCTATGGGGCCACGAAACGTGTGAGGGGGGTGCGAAATGGGTGGTGGGGAGCATGCGACACTGCAATTGGGGCCTTCGGGGAGCTCCCATAATGGGGCCACGAAACGTTGTGAGGGGTCGTTCGTGTATTATTGTCGTGCCGGAAATGGGTGGTGGGGAGGCATATGCGAACCCTGACACTGGGGCCTTCGGTGGAGTTCCTATGGGGGCCACGAAGCGTGTGAGGGGTGCCTTTGTAGCCACAGGGTGGTGGGGAGCATGCGAACGCAGCCACTGGGGCCTTCGGTGGAGCTCCCTATGGGGCCACGAAGCGTGCGAGGGGTGTGCCGAATTGGTGGTGGGGAGGCATGCGAACGCAGCCACTGGGGCCTTCGGTGGAGCTCCCTATGGGGCCACGAAACGTGTGAGGGGTGTGCCGAAATGGGTGGTGGGGAGGAATGCGAACCCTGCCACTGGGGCCTTCGGTGGAGCTCCCTATGGGGCCACGAAACGTGTGAGGGGTGTGCCGAAATGTGTGGTGGGGAGGCATGCGAACCATGCCACTGGGGCCTTCGGTGGAGCTCCCTATGGGGCCACGAAACGTGTGAGGGGTGTGCCGAAATGGGTGGTGGTGATGATGATGATGATGATGATGATGATGATGATGATGATGATGATGATGATGATGATGGGAGGAGGGAGGGGGGGGAGGAGGAGGAGGTGAGGAACGCGGGGCGCCGTCTCTTCAAAACGAGGACCCAACACCACAGGATGGTTGGGAAAATCATATGGGGATTGCAACATTCGAAATTCGGCGGCACCCCTTCGCGCAGATCCGTAGGGTCAAGGCGACAAAACACAAAGGGATTTGCACATTTCTGAAATCCCCACCAGCCCTTTGGGCGTGAGTGGTTTAGGGAGTCCGCTCTGTTCTCAACCCCCTTTCTTCCCATTCGGGGAGGGGTTTACCCCTCCCCCTTACCCCCTCCCCCTGGACCTGGAGGGGGTCTTCCGCGGGTGGTCAGAGGGTACTTGTTCTATCCCTGGGAGGGCTAAAATTCGACACCCCTCACGAGGATCGTCGCCCCCAGGGGGGGGGGACACTGAAAAATGCTCGCCTCATCTGCGACCGATCGCCCCCAAGATGGCCTCATCATGCCCCCAAGACGCTCCAAGAGGCGACCCAGAGAGCCTTCGGACGTTCCCCAGGGGCCCAAAAGAGAGCCCAAGAGGCCCCAAAACTGCCTCCAAGAGGCCTCCCTATTGCCTTGGATACGACTACTCCTCCTACTACGACTACTATTCCCACTACGATTGCTACTACTACTGCTACTGCTGCTACTACTACCACTACTACTACTACTACTACTACTACTACTACTACTACTACTACTACTACTACTACTACTACTACTACTACTACTACTACTACTACTACTACTACTACTACTACTACTACTACTACTACTACTACTACTACTACTACTTACTACTTACTACTACTACTACTACTACTACTACTACTACTACTACTACTACTACTACTACTACTACTACTACTACTACTACTACTACTACGACCACGCCTACTACTACTACTACTACTACTACTACTACTACTACTACTACTACTACTACTACTACTACTACTACTACTACTACTACTACTACTACTACTAGTCCTACTACGAGGGGCCCGAACGACTCGCACCAGGACGAGGTGCCCGAACGCCTCACACCACGAGGAGCCCGAACGACTCACACCAGGACGAGGGGCCCGAACGACTCACACTACGAAGAGCCCGAACGACTCACACCAAGAGGAGGGGCCCGAACGACTCACACCAGGACGAGGCGCCCGAACGACTCACACCACGAGGAGCCCGAACGACTCACACCACGACGCGGGCCCCGAACGACTCACACCACGAGGAGCCGGAACGAGTCACACCAGGAGGAGGGGCCCGAACGACTCACACCAGGACGAGGGGCCCGAACAATTCACACCACGAGAAGCCCGAACGACTCACACCAGGACGAAGAGCCCGAACGACTCACACCACGAAGAGCCCGAACGACTCACACCAGGAAAAAGGGCCCGAACGACTCACACCAGGACGAGAGGCCCGAACGACTCAAACCACGAGGAGCCCGAACGGCTCACACCAGGACGAGGGGCCCGAACGACTCACACCACGAGGAGCCCGAACGACTCACACCAGGAAGAGGGGCCCGAAGGACTCACACAAGGACGATGGGGCCGAACGACTCACCCCACGAGGGGCCCCAGCGACTCCCACCAGTCGTCGTCGTCGTCGTCGTCGTCGTCGTCGTCGTCGTCGTCGTCGTCGCCGCCGCCTTCGTCGTCGTCGTCGTCGTCGTCGCGGTTGTGGTCGTCGTCGTCGTCGCGGTCGATATCGTCGTCGTCGTCGGGTGCGTCGTCGTTGTTAGGATCATCGCTGTGGTCGTCGTCTCCGCTAAATCCCTCTTGCCTCCCACCGCTTTCTCTCCCTCCTTCTCCGCCTCGTCCTTCTCCCGCTCCCACCACAAGGAGGATGTACAAGGAGGCGGGAGGAAGGAGGAACAGGGGAGATATGCGGGGGCAGGCGGAAACACGCCTGAAAAACACGACTGTCGGCATGCTTCGCAAGAGTTGCTGTTTTGAGATGGGCTGGTGGGGATACGCGAAGCGTGAAGAATTCGGTGGCACCCCTCACGCAGATCGGCAGGGTCAGGGTCCAAAAACATATGGGATTTGCCACATTTGTGAAATTCGGCGGCACCCCTCGCGCAGATCCGTAGGGTCAGGGTCCAAAAACATATGGGATTTGCCACATTCCTGAAATTCGGCGGCACCCCTCACGCAGATCCGTAGGGTTAGGGCCGAAAAACAAACAGGTCCCGACACTGCTTCACGGCGGCGCCCAGACCTCGTGATTTAGCTTGTGCATCTCCCATTATCCGAGACAGGGGGCCGGCGGCATGGGGCGAATACCTTACGGATTATGATGATGATGATGATGATGATGATGATGATGATGATGATGATGATGAGGAGGATGAGGATGAGGAGGAGGAGGAGGAGGAGGAGGAGGAGGAGAGGAGGAGGAGGAGGAGGATGAGATTAGGAGGAGGAGGAGGAGGGGAAGGAGAGGGAGGAGGACGAGGAGGAGCGGAGGAGGAGGAGGAGGAGAAGGAGGAAGAGGAGCACGAGGAGGAGGGGTATGAGTAGGAGGAGGAGGAGGAGGGGGAGGAAGAGGAGGAAGAGAAGGAGAAAGAGAGGAGGACGAGGATGAGGAAGAGGGGGGGAGTGGGAATATGAGGAGGTGGAGGGGAAACTTAGCCTGGCGAAGGACCCAACCATATGCAGTTGTGAGTAATGCTGGTGTGAGTACCGTCTTCGGTGGATCTCCCTATGGGGCCACGAACCGTTTGAGGGGTGTGCCGAAATGGGTGTGAGGGCGGCATGCGAACGTTGCCACTGGGGCCTTCGGTGGAGCTCCTTACGGGGCCACGAAACGTGTGAGGGTTGCACCGAAGTTGGTGTGGGGGCGGCATGCGAACGCAGCCACTGGGGCCTTCGGTGGAGCTCCCTGTGGGGCCACGAAACGTGTGAGGGGTGTGCCGAAATTGGTGTGGGGGCGGCATGCGAACGCAGCCACTGGGGCCTTCGGTGGAGCTCCCAATGGGGCCACCAAACGTGTGAGGGGTGTGCCGACATGGGTGGTGGGGAGGCATGCGAACCCTGCCACTGGGGCCTTCGGTGGAGCTCCCTATGGGGCCACGAAATGTGTGAAAAGTGTGCCGAAATGGGTGGTGGGGAGGCATGCGAATCCCTGCCACTGGGGCCTTCGGTGGAGCTCCCTATGGGGCCACGAAGCGTGTGAGGGGGGCGGGGTGTGCCGCGAAATGGGTGGTGGGGCGGCATGCGAAACCTGCCACTGGGGCCGTCGGTGGAGCTCCCTGTGGGGCCACGAAACGTGTGAGGGGTGTGCAAAAGTGAGGTGGGGGCGGCATGCGAACCCTGCCACTGGGGCCTTCGGTGGAGCTACCTATGGGGCCACGAAACGTGTGAGGGGTGTGCCAAAGTGGGGCGGGGGCGGCATGCGAACCCTGCCACTGGGGCAGTCGGTGGAGCTCCCTATGGGGTCACGAAAACGGTGGAGGGGTGTACCGAAATGGGTGGTGGGGAGGCATGCGAACCCTGCCACTGGGGCCTCGGTGGAGCTCCCTATGGGGACACGAAACGTGTGAGGGGTGTGCCGACATGGGTGTGGGGGCGGCATGCGAACCCAGTCACTGGGGCCTTCAATGGAAATCCCCATGGGGCCACGAAACGTGTGAGGGATGTGCCGAAATGGGTGTTGGGGAGGCATGCGAACCAGGCCACTGGGGCCTTCGGTGGAGCTCCCTATGGGGCCACGAAGCGTGTGAGGGGTGTGCCGAAATTTGTGGTGGGGAGGCATGCGGACCCTGCCACTGGGGCCTTCGGTGGAGCTCCCTATGGGGCCACGAAACGTGTGAGCGGTGTGCCGAAATGGGTGGTGGGGAGGCATGCGAACCACTGCCACTGGGGCCTTCGGTGGAGCTCCCTATGGGGCCACGAAACGTGTGAGGGGTGTGCCGAAATGGGTGGTGGGGAGGCATGCGACCCTGCCACTGGGGCCTTCGGTGGAGCTCCCTATGGGGCCACGAAACGGGTGAGGGGTGTGCCGAAATGGGTGGTGGGGAGGCATGCGAACCCTGCCACTGGGGCCTTCGGTGGAGCTCCCTATGGGGCCACGAAACGTGTGAGGGGTGTGCCGAAATGGGTGGTGGGGAGGCATGCGCCAACCCTGCCACTGGGGCCTTCGGTGGAGCTCCCTATGGGGCCACGAAACGTGTGAGGGGTGTGCCGAAATCGGATGATGATGATGATGATGATGATGATGATGATGATGATGATGATGATGATGATGATGATGATGATGATGATGATGATGATGATGATGATGATGATGATGATGATGATGATGATGATGATGATGGGAGGAGGGAGGGGGGGGAGGAGAAGGAGGAGGTGAGGAACGCGGGGCGCCGTCTCTTCAAAACGAGGACCCAACACCACAGGATGGTTGGGAAAAACAAAAGAGGCTGGCGTGCATCACTTGCTCCGCGCCGCGGGCCCGCGGCTGGCGAGCAAATCTCACTACAGAGGCTGCCGCACCAGGCACGGCGCTGGAGCAATAGCACACGACGAAGGCAGGATGAGGATAAGTCCGGACGAGGGTACATCGGGAATTTCTGAGAACTGGCGGGTCTGAATGATGTACTGGGCGCCCCCTGGAACGCTCTGGAACGATTTATACTCGACCCAGGCCTGCCTCAGAGCAGGGCGCGGAGGAACAGGAGACAGACCAGCCACGAGAGAGCACCTGCGCTGCCGATCGGCCCGCTCTGTCATGTCAGCAGGGGTACTGAGGCCGCCGCAAGCAAAGCTAAGGTGACCAGGCAATTAACACGCAGAGGCACCGAGCCAGATTTCGCCGCCGCCGTGGTAGTGGTGGTGGTCGTGGTCGTCGGGCACGCCTTCACCTTGCACTTCGTGGTCTCGAACTGCGAGCCTTCGCACATCTTGCCGCCGTTCTGCGGCAAGACCTTTGGGAAAGACGGAAAGGGTCTTGGTGGAAACGGGTCCTAGTCCCCGGGTCTCTCCCCGGGACCAACCTTTCATCGTGAGTGCTCCTCGACGGTCCCAACCGCCTGGTACGGGCGCCAGGAGATCGAAATGGGTGGGAAACCTCCGGGGCCCCTGTTCTCAAGGACCTTTTTGTCTCTCCAGTGGCGAGACCTTGTAGCCGCGAGACCGGACCTGGGTGCCGGGATCCTCCCTGGGGCCGCAGGACTTGGTGCAGGCGGAGTAGGCCGCCCACTCGGCCCACTCGCAGTCGATCGGCTTGGGGGTGTCCCCCTTGGCCCCCTTGGCTCCAGGGGGGCCCCGGGCTCCCCGGGCCCCTGGTGCTCCGCGGGCACCCGTGCCCCCTCGCACCGTGGCGCCGCGGGGCCCCGTGCCGCCGCGCGGCCCTGGGGGGCCGCGTGGCCCAGGTGGTCCTCTCGGCAGCCTCCTGCGCCTGCGGCGCCTCGCCCACCAGAGACTCTGGTCCTCCGCGAAGCTCGCGCGCGGGTTCGGTCCGGGGTCCGTGTCGTCGTCGAGGCCGCTCGGCCCCTCTTCGAGCAGCGAAGCGTTGTGGTCGAGCGCGTCACCGTCGTCGTCGAGTGGGATGTCTGGAGGATAAGAGAGGCGCCCATGGTGATCAACTTGAACAAGCAGATTGCTCTTTTCTGCACCAGCAGTTTCGTCATTGCTCTCAAGCTCTTTCCGCATCAAACTTCCCTTTCGACTGTCGATGCTGGTATAGAGCGCATCTTCCAGCTTTTCAACTGCTGCGCCACTGGTGGGACTGACGCAGTCAACTGCCGCGCGCAGCAAGAGGAGCGAACATAATTTCGTCATGGACGCCTGATGGTAGTTGGATTGATCTGACAACTGAACTACGCGGCGGCTTGAGCCGAACTGCCTTCTGAGGCCAGAGAAAGAAGAGCAGTGCGAATCATATACACTGAATGATGTAGCCGAATCGGTCATGAGGCCTCCCCAGAGCAGCGGCCAAACCTGCGCGAACGCCACCAAGCAGGGCCATCGCGCGGCGCCGCGCATCGTGCATCGTCTGCGTCTTGCGCGGGCCGCAGATGCAGCGGGACCTTCTCCCACAAACGACTTCCAGCTCCTCTACCTTGCAGCCGACAAAGCTCGCCGTGACTTCGTTGCGCTCCTCCTTCGCCCTTCCGCGCCTTCGCGCCCCCTCCCCCCCACGGTGCGCGGCGGCGGCGCCACGTGCCCCCCCCTTCCTGCCAAGGTCGCGAATCTTGGTGCAATCCCCGTGCTCCTCCCAGTTCTTCTGCGTGCAACAGGTCGGGCACTTCTGGGCGATGCAGCTCCACGACAGAGCCGACGGCGGCGCGCTCGGACCACTGCACCCACGCCCCTCCCCCCCCCCCGTGCTGAGCACGGACGGCATGGCCGCGTGACTTCGACCTGGCGCCCGTGCCGCAGGTCTTGCTGCAACACCCCCACGCTACCCAGCTCGCCCAGTGGCAGTCGACAGGGCAAGGCCTGCCATGGCAGCTCGAAGTCTGCCTGCTCGGACCCCGGCGCCCACGCCCCCTCGTGCTGGACGCGGACGGCGAGGCCGCGTGACCTCCAGGCCGTGTCCGCGCCGCAGGTCTCGCTGCAGCGCTCCGCGCCCATCGCCCGAGAAGGGGCTGCGCGGCGGCGGCGGCGCCTCGGCCGCCACGTCTGCTCGCGCCCCCCCTCTCCGGGCAAGGCACCCCTCCTCGCCCGAGCCGTCCTCCTCGAAAAATCGCCGTCGCCCTCCCGCCTCCGCGCGAGGCCGCATCGCACCCACGGGAGCCTCGGGAGATCCCTGCGGCGAGCGCGTGCCGTCGGCGACGCTCTCTGCCCACCCCCCCCCCCTCCTCCGCCGAAGCTCTTCGTTTTTTTTTTTTTATTGTTGTTGTTGTTGTTGTTGTTGTTGTTGTTTGATTTTTTTGTTTTTTTTCAGCGCCAGGCTCCACCGCCGTGCCCCGAGGCGCGCAGCGGGAAACGTCCTCCTCTGGCCCCTTCCGAGGCCTCTCCCTCGCGTCGTCCGTGGGCGCTCTCGCGGTCAGGGCTCCAGGGCGCGCTGGCGCGCCCGAGCAGGCTGCAGCCGCGGGTCGGCACGTTTTTCCATTTCTCGCCCTCTTTGGAGGTCCGTCCACAAGAAACCTCCCACGAGAAACCCAACCCTGCGACCCCAGGACGTCCATTGATTTTTGCTGTGGGAACGCCTTCCACAACGAAACCATCGAAAACCAAGACACCCAGGGCACCCTGGAGGCAAGCAGGGTGTTCATTGGCATGGGTTTCCACTGTATCCTGGCTCCCCAAGGTCCTGGCTCAGACGCCTGGACCAGACCCCAGACTCCTGTGCGCTCCTGGGCGCTCCTGGGGGGGGGGGGATTTCCGCGCGACTCTGTCAAAAAAGGCCTCGGGAGCGTGGTGTGGATTCCACGCGGCCAAGACGCTCTGGGATGGGCCCAGCGCCCGTCCAGGAGCCGTCTTGGGCGCCCCTTGGGCCCTCTCGGAGGCCCTGGTCGGCCCAATACACCACCATCATTGACGACATGCTTCGCCGCCCTCAAGCACTGTTTGAGTATCATGAATGCTCGCCGTTTCTGTCTTGAGAGCCTCTAAGACGGCCCAAGAAGCCCCAACGAGGACCTCCAGAGATACCCAAGACGGGGAACTCGAGCTGACACGTGGAGCTCTTTCACCCAAGATGGCCCACCAAGAGGCCCGAAGAGACCTCCAAATGGCCTCTCTCAAGAAGCCACTTGTCCAGGACCCAGGCACGGTGGCGGAACGAACCAAAAGCCACTAGATCCGCTGCTCCTATGTCTATCACAGGGGTGCTTGGCGTGCTGAACTTTTTTTTGGGTTTGAACCTTCTTAACCCGCCGGATGGCCTCAGTATGGCGTCCACGACGACTAAGACGGTCCAAGGTGACCTCCAAGACGGCTGAGATGCCCCGAAGTCGGCCCAAGACGACTCCGAGACGGCCCAAGAGGCCCCCAAGAAGTCCCCCAAAGCCTCCATGTGGACATCCAGGAGGCCAACATCATTGATTTGCCGGATGTTTGTCATACATTTTCGCGTTCTCGCCTTGTCGGGCTCTCGACGTCCGAGGACGGCCCCCGAGGCCTCCAAGGTAGCCCCAAGACGGCCCCAGGCCTCCAAGAGGCGCCCAAGACGCCCCCAAGAGGTACCAACGAGGCCCCAGGAGGCCCCCCAGAGGCACCATGTTCCTCCTGTTCCTCCTTCTCCTTCCTCTCCCCCTCCTCTCTCGTCCTCCCACAAGTGCTTCCCCAAGTGTCTCCACAACGGCTTGGGAAACACGTAGGTCAACGTTTTTTATATGGCGTTTCGACATTAGGCGGAGGGGGGGGGAGGGGGGGAGGGGTCTAGGTCCAGACCTCTGCTTAGCTCGACTGTTTGCAACAGTGCGGCCTCTGGGGGAGACTCCACCCGCTCGAAACAGCCGCCAAACAACAGTCAAGATCTACTCCATAGGGGGGGGAGGGGCGGGGGGGGGCGAGGGCCTGCGCCGATCGGCAAAACAACGAATAAGAAAACGGCCACTAGTCCAATGGTTTGGCAAGACGTCGGCCCAACATTTGGCCACGTGGGCGCTTCAAAAAGGCAAGGGGGCGGTTGTGGTTGGCTGTAGGCGTCTTCGATCCGCCGCCCCCCTCTGCTTGCAAAGGGATGCTTGGCATGCCAACCTTTCGAGCTAGAGGCCTTCTACGTAGGGTCCGAGTAGATGGGGTCGGAGGATCGCGCCGCAACGCCGATACATCGGCGATGCATCGGCGAGGCATGGGTGACGCGCACTGGTGATGCACCGTCGACGTCGGCGATGCATCGGCGACGTCGACGTGAAGCAAATTGGGCCCCACATCGAGCTGCATCGGCGATGCATCGGCGATGCGGCGCGATCCTCCGACCCCATCTAATCGGACCCCATCCAGGAGGTCTAGACGAGCTGCAGACCTGGCGGAAACAGTTGTGTCCGTCGGCCCTCGCACCCAAGATGGCCCCCAGAGGGATTCAAAAAACGAGCGAAGATGGCTCAATGTTGCCCCCAACTGTGCCCAGATGGCCTCCAAGTCGGCCCGGGCGGCCGAGGATACACCCAAGACGGCCCAGGATGGCACCAAAATGGCCCCCAAAGCCACAAGATGGCCCCAGAGACCTCCCAAACGGCCGTGCAACGCCCCAAGAAGGCCCCCAAGACGGCTGCTCACGGAGGCCTCCAAGGCGGCCTCCGCAGGGCAAAAGGCCCCCAAGGCGCCCCCAGGGGCCGCAGACAGGACCCCAAGAGGCCCTCAAGAAACCCCTCGGATGCCCTCCAAGGAAGCCGGCCAGCGTCGAGGGCCAGGCCCCGCATCCTGCGCACGCTGTTGTCCTGCGCGTCCTGCGCAGGGTCGAGCCCATGCCCGCCGGGTGCCTTGCTGCTCGGCATCGCTCGGGTCAAGTCGGGCCTGTCCCCCTACAGGGGGATTTTCGACGACAAATGGAAAATACCCCCCAAAATAACCCAGAACTAGTTCAAACATAGTCTAAACATTTTCGACGAAAAATAATCCAAAGTTGGGGGGTGAGATCGAAGTGGAACGGAGAATCCCCCACCGGGAAATCGGTTTCGGTTTCGGTTTCGTGCCGCGTGTGCAAGCGAGGCGAAGCAGCGCGGGCGGGCGAGAGGAATGGCTCCACTGCTGCCAGGGCGGGGCAGAACGACTATCCGAACCTCCCCCGGTGGGCGGGCGGTAGCCCATTTGTCCCGCCGTGGTGTCCCGTCGGTGTCTCGTCGATGTCCCGTCGCCGTCCCGTCGGTGTCCCGTCGGTGTCCCGTCGGTGTCCCGTCGTTGTCCCGTCGATGTCCCGTCGCCGTCCCGTCGGTGTGCCGTCGGTGTCCCATCGGTGTCCCGTCGGTGTCCCGTCGCCGTCCCGTCGGTGTCCCGTCGGTGTGCCGTCGGTGTCCCATCGGTGTCCCGTCGGTGTCCCGTCGGTGTCCCGTCGTTGTCCCGTCGATGTCCCGTCGGTGTCCCGTCGGTGCAGTCTAGCGGCCACGGACCGCCAGGCTCTGCCAACGATGGTGACATTGATAGTGGGATCGATCGTGAAAGTGGCCGTGAGGTTGATCGTGAGATCGACTGAGTGAGATCGATCGATCGTGGGATTGATCTATGGTGAGGTCGATCGAGAGGGGCCGATAGTGAGATCGATGGAGGGATCTCATCGCGACGCAGCACCGTCATCGCGCTTCGTCGCCAACTCGAGGGCCCATCACCAGCATCGCCATCAGCACAACCGTCGCGGTCGCCATCAGCTGGTTCTTTCTTCCCCCCACCTTCTTACCACCCGAAGGGTGAGTCTTATAGTTAGATCGGGCGTGTCCTCCTAAAGGCGGATTTTGGATGGAAAAATGCAATAGTCAAATCATAATCAATAAACAATCAACAATACTTAGAATATCGTCCCCAGACTATTTTACTATTTTCGAATACTCCTCCTGCAGAGGGACAAACCCGACTTAATATTATAGGTATATTCGAGGGGCAAGCGCTGCTATCGCAACGGCCGCGGTCTCACGACAACGGCGCGGGCCCAGGCCAGGCAGGCCCGGCCGCCTCCTGGCGAACCGATCTACCTTCAGGTCGGACATTTCCCCCTACAGACGGACTTGGACGACAAATAAAACATAATCAAAACATACCCCTAACATGCTCAAACATAATAAATACAATCGCACCAAGACTTTCTTGACTATCTTTCAGTTTTCCTCCTTTAGAGGGGCATGCCCGACTAAATCTAGCTGTACCCCTAGAGTAGCGCGAAAACAAAGGGGACGACATGAACTAACCGCTGCTCGAGTCGGAGGAGACCTCGTGGCCACTCGGTGCACTCAAAACTGAACCGAAACCTCAGACCCACCGATTGCATCCGGCTCCACGGCGCGCGGTGCATCAAACGCGTTGCGCAGAGTCCCTGGGTACAGTAGACGCATACGATAATCCGCCACCGTGCCTGCACGGAATGGGCGTGTTTGACTGCTTGCCTGTGTTATGGGATGTTTTTTTAAATTTTCTAGGGCCGACGACCCCCCCCACGCTGCACGCACCTTCCGAAAACCGCACCCCCTTGAATTTGTTCTCCGGCGTTCTTTTCGGCCTCTAGACGGCCAAGATGGCCTCCACGACGGCTTCCACGGCAGCCAAAATGACACCAAGACGGCCCACGATGGCCCAAGACGGCTCAAGAGGTTCCCAAGACGGGCTCAAGGCAGCTCAAGAGGCCCCCAAGACGACTCAGGAGGGCTCCAAGAGGCCCTCCTGGAGAGCCCGAGGAGGCCAACACCATTGACTTTCCTTGGGTTTGTGACAGATTTTGAGGCTCTCGCCAGTTTGGGTTTCCGAGCGGCCAAGACGGCCCGAGAGGTCGCCAAGAGGCCTCCAAAATGGATCCAAGACAGCCCAAGAGGCGCCCAAGAGGGCCTCAAGTCGGCCCAAGACGACCCACAGATCGCCCGAGGAGGGCTCCCAAGAGGGCCCCGAGACGGGCGCTCCAAGAGGCACCAAGACGGCCCAGAGAAGGGCCTCCGAAGGCGTCGGACGGGCCAGGAGTCCCCTAAGACGGCCCAGGAAACCCCAAGAGGCTCCCAAGGGGCCCCAGGAGGCCCCCAAGAGGCCCCTCAAGAGGCCCTCAGGAGGCTACCAGGAAGCCCCCAGGCCCCAAGAGGGCCCCCCAAAGCCTTCTCCTCCTCATCCTCAATTTCTCCCTGTCCTCCTCCTCCTCCTCCTCCTCCTCCTCCTCCTCCATACTGCGTGGACGAAAACGATGTCGAGATCATGACCCTCCCCAAGTCAGACGACCCGCTGAATTGTCGCGGGGTGTGAGCTCGACCTCCTTCCTACCGCGCGGACGAAGACGAGATCGAGTTCACGACCCGTCCTTATCAGACCACTTGTCGGAATTGTGCTGCTCCTGTACTCGGCCTCATTCCTGCTGCGCTGTTGCACAGGCATGGGGGCGGGCTTTCCCGCACGCAGCTGGAGTCATCTTGCTATGATTAATTTTAGGTCGGGCAAGTCCTCCTACAGGCGGGTTTTGGGCGGCAAATGAAAAATAGCAGACAAATGCTCAAAAGTAGTCAAACATATTAAAATCATGCTCCCAGACTATTTTTAAAACTATTTTTAAGTATTCCTCCTGTAGAGCCACAAGCCCAACTTAGGATCCATGTTGAGGCGCATTCTTCGTCGAGATATGAGGGCCCATCGGTGCCCCAGAGCCTCTGTGCGCTCCCAGGGGCCATCGAGGGATCAGGAATTTCCAGAATGCACCTGCTGGCAGGCCGATCTCTTTTCCGATGTGCCTACCGCACCCAAGACGGGAGCGAGATCTTCGACCCACCGATTGCGTCCGGCTCCGCGGCGCGCAGTGTTTCAAACGCGTTGCGCAGACTCCCGGGGCACAAGAGGTGAGCGTGCAAGCAGACACCGTCGGCCCTGATGGGCAAACCGCCAGCACGCGGTGACCGCTGGCAGCTCGTTCCTCGCGCCCAGGGCCTCGGCCTGTCAGGTCGCCACGGCACACACCTGGACCCTTGTCCACAAGATCCAGCGACATCGCCACCAAAAGCTGGGCCGAGCTAACTACAGTCGAGCTTGATTGGAGAGGACGCGCTACAGGACACAACACCCCTCCGAGGCCCGCGTTGCTCCAGGAATGCAGCCGACCGGACGCAAGAGGCGATACACAGGACACAAAGACAAACTTCACTTGGCAGGGTCGACTTTAGAGGCCTCCTACGTGGGGTCCGAGTAGATGGGGTCGGAGTAGCACGCCGAATCACCGATGCACCGGCGATGCATAGGCGATGCATCGGCGATGCACCGGCGATGCCACGTCGACGTGGGCGATGCATCGGCGACGTCGACGCGGAGAACACCGGGCTCCACACCGAGCCGCATCGGCGATGCATCGGCGATGCGGCACGATCCTCCAACCCCATCTGCTCGGACCCCCTCTGGGAGGCCTAGAGACTTGCTACTGAAGCTCGGATGTCTGCTCTCGCGACGCACTCGGCCAGAGCTGCAATCACGTCGGGCAAGGAGAGATCTTCGGGGCCGCGGAGCGAGCCCGCCAGCGCGGCAGCAGGGGCACGCGCTTGCTTCGGAGGGGGTCGACGGCGGAGAAGAGGAGGGTGAGGAGGATTGGGGATGGGGGGAGGGGCTCTGGAAACTTCTCGGGGGTTGTAGGAGGTCCCAGGATCCTTCTGGGAGGGAGGGAGGGGGATGGAAAAGGAGGGATCTGGAGAGAAGAGACGGAGTTGCGGGAGGAGGAGAGAGGGAGAGGAGGGAGTCTCTTGTTAGGGGGGGGGAATGCAGGGTGGGGAGGGTCTTGGCAGCAGCAGCGGCGGTGCCGCCTCTCGAGCTGCTCGTCCACGACGGGGCTGCTCCCGTCCTGCAGCTCGGTGGTGCTGACCTGGACAGACCCAGGCCGCTGGCGACTCGGCCAAAGTAGTCACGACTCGGGATGACAGGTCGGCCCCCAGAGAGGGGGTCGAGAGCTCCGGGGGGGGGCGATGGCCTGAACAGATCGAGCCGCCAGAGGCCTGGGAGTGTGAGGGGGAGAAGGGGGGGAAACGTCATCATCCCCTCCTCCTCCTCCGCCTCCTCTTCCTCCTCCTCCTCCTCCTCCTCCTCCGCCTCCTCCTCGCCTCCTCCCCAGACCTCTGGCGAGTTGCTCTTTTCGAGCCGCAAGCCTCTGGGAGCTTTCGACCTCCCCTCCGGGGCCAAGCTTTCTTCCCCAGCCGCCCCTCTTGACCGTCCCGAGGCCTGGAAGTGGCACCAAGGAGGCCGAGACTCGCCCGCAAAGTCTTTTTTTTTTTTGTTTTCTTTTTCTCCGTGCCGCAGGAGGCCTGGGTCCTCCACCCGTCCCAAGCGCCGAGCGAGAGCTGCCACGGGCAGGGGGCGACCTCGCGTGCCGGCGCGCACCAAGGGGGCGTGGGGCGGGGGAGGCTTCCGAGAAGGCGTGGGGGCTTCCTCGAGGGCGTCCTGCCTGCAGAGGTCCCCCTTGCGCCACCCCCTCCAGAAGGGGGTTTAGCGAAAGGTACTCCAGGTTTCGTAATAAAAGGGAGGGGATCTCAACCCTCCCAGACGAGAAGTTTTAGACCCCCTCCCCTGGGAGAACCCTCCAAAACATCGTCCCCAGACCCCCCC
The DNA here is from genome assembly GCA_963575745.1 of Prorocentrum cordatum. Lineage (NCBI taxonomy): Eukaryota > Dinophyceae > Prorocentrales > Prorocentraceae > Prorocentrum > Prorocentrum cordatum. Next base: position 934,518 of record CAUYUJ010016493.1, on the reverse strand, counting down.
AGGCTCTCCAAGATAGCCTGGAAGAGACCCCCCCGAAATGAGACCCCCCTCCCTTTATTACGAAATCTGGAGTACCTCTGGCCCAAGGTGCCCCCAGCTTGTCGCTCCAGTTGGGAACCCCCGGGGCCCCGGGCCTCTCGTGAGGGGGTGCTCTGGAGGCCGTGGGGGCCTCCTTGGAACTCCCGGGGGGCACCTTGGGCCAGGGTCTCCTCCTCCTCCTCCTCCTCCTCCTCCTCCTCCTCCTCCTCCTCCTCCCCCTCCCTCCTCCCTCCTCCTCCCCATCCCCTCCTCCTCCGCCTCCTCTTCCCCCTCCTCCTCCTCCTCCTCCTCCTCCTCCTCCTCCTCCTCCTCCTCCTCCTCCTCCTCCTCCTCCTCCTCCTCCTACCGCTCCTCCTCACTTCCAGCAACACCCGGCTGCTGCGCGACGCCAACTCGCAGCCTTCCCGAAGGTGCTCGCAATGCCATGCGTGCTTTCTGCGCGGGCGCCCCGGCAATCTCCCGCTGCTCCTCCGCCCGGCCGCTGTTAAAGACGAGGAAGAGGAGGATGAGGGAGGCGGAGAACGCACAACCTCCTCCTCCTCCCCCTCCTCCTTCCCCTCCTCCTCCCCCTCCCCCTCCTCCTCTCCCTCCTCCTCCTCCTCCTCCTCCTCCTCCTCCTCACGAGCTTTTTGCTTTGCTCACCGCCCTCGAGGAGCCCAGGGAAACAAGAGGAAGGAGGACGGATGAGGATGAAGAGGGAGGATCTGAGGAAGAGGAGAATGAGGAGGAAAGAGGCGGGGGAAGAGGAGGATGAGGCGGGCGGGAACACAAAAGCGGGAGGCGCTCTCCACAACTGCTGCTCCTCCTCCTGTTCCTCCTGATCCTCCGCCTGTCGGGGCTCCTCCCTCTCCTCCTCCCGCCCTGCGGGGCGGGAAGAGGGGGAGGCGGGGGAGGGGGGGAGCTGGTCGTCGTTGCGGTCGTCGCCGTCGCCGTCCTCGAACCTTGAAGCTCTATCCCCAGACCCATCCCCGGGTTCTGGCCGATTGGTTGACCCGCGTCCAACCGCGGTGACGACAACACCCAGAAACGCCCAAAACCTCGGGAACGAAAACGTCGCAGTCGCCGTCGCCTCCGCCGTGGCCGTCGCGGTCGCCGTGGCAGCCCTCCCCGCTGTCACCATGGCCGTCGTCGCGGCCTCCAGGGGCGACGTCGCGTACACGGCCAGCCTGCTCCGCCCTCCGAGGCGGTGCCCGTCCGCCACCTGCCGGGCGACGAGGGTGACGGCTGCGGCAGCGAGGGTCGAGACTCGTGGCCCTTTTTCGGCCCGTCTTGGGCTTCTGTGAGCCTAAGAGACCTCCCAAGAGGAGGACGAGGAGGGCTTTGATGTACTTCACCCTTTGCGGTCGGCTGGGGCGGCTGGATCTGCCTCAAGATCCCGGTCGGGGCGTGCTCCAGGAGAGGTCCAGGGTGCTGGTCTTGAAGGGGAGCGGCGGCAGCGGTGGCGGCTGCGGAGACGACGACGATGATCTGCTGCTGCTGCTGCTGATCCTGGTCCTCTTCGCAAAATCGGCTTCTGGGCCCCGGACCCCTTCGGAGCGCGCTCGGACCATGTTTCCGAGGCGGGTCCCGCCGTGGCGACGAGGACGCTCTGGGCGGTTAGAAGGGGGCTGCGCACGCCCAAACGTCTCGATCCCATGTACCCAGCATCCGATGCGGTGATTGTAGCGTGGCCCCCAGATGTCGAACATTTCTTCCATCCTGGGTCGTGCTTTGATGGTTGCGGTCTCTGGGCGGCGAAGATAACTCGAAACGTTTGACTTTCTTTCGCCAGGACGCTGGAGGGAAGGTGTCCACAGGGGTGTCCAAGAGGGGGGCTCGCAAATCATGGCCCGAGGTACGTGCGCGGCCCAGGGGGGGCCAGGGGACGTATTGGGGGTCCATGAAATCCGGGAAGATCTCGTGGCCCGGCTCTGATATCCCCCCCTGATCATCACCGCTCTCTTGGCCGCTCCCGATCCCCACCCCTTTCACCCCCCCAGTCGGCGAGCTTCCAGCGGACGGGCCTGGGAGCTTCAACTGCTCATCTGTTCTGCACTGACGCTGGAGGCCTGCAATCTTCAACCCGAACTCCGACGGCGAGGTCGACATTATCTTGCCTGCGCACTTCTTCTGGAGGAGAAAACCGAGGAGCAGATGCGCACCTTCCCTCTCGGCGCCGACACTCCGTGGGCAAACATAGCATGCTAACAACAGAAGGCTGCGCCATAGTGCTATCTCATTCCAGGCAGCTGCAGAGGAGAGGAGGACGAGGAGGAGGAGGACGAGGAGGAAGAGAAGGATGAGGAGGAGGATGGGGGGACAACGACGACGAGGGAAGAGGGGGGACAACGACGACGAGGGCGGTTCTCCAGAGGCGCCCCCGCGGCTGCGTGCGCCCCAGCCTCGTCCTCGCACTCCTCGTCCGGCGCCTCGGCGAGGGCGGGCGAGCCTGCGGAAGATCGGCCACGCCGCCCTGGTCGTCGCCACCGCGGTCGCCACCGCTCGCCGCCGCCATCGTGGTCGTCGTCGTCATCGTCCTCGTCGTCGTCGTCGTCGTCGTCGTCGTCGTCGTCGCCCGCCATCGACGCCGCCGCCGTCGTCGTCGTCGTCGTCGCCGTCGCGGCCGCCGCCGCTCGCTGCCGCCATCGTGGTCGTGGTCGTGGTCGTGGTCGTGGCCATGGTCGTGGTCGTGGTCGTGGTCGTCGTCATCGCCGTCGTCGTCGACGTTGCCGTCGACGACGTTGCCGTCCTCGCCGCCGTCGCCGCCTCGTCGCCGCCGCGGCCGCGGCCGCTCGCCGCCGCCATCGTGGTCGTCGTCGTTGTCGTCGTCGTCGTCGTCGTCGCCGCCGACGCCGCCGCCGCCGACGCCGCTTTCGCCGTCGCCGCCGCTACCGCCACCGCCGTTCGAGGATCGCTAACCTCATGCCCGTGAGAATAAACACTAGGGGATAATAAAGTTCGGGGTTCGGGGAGAGATAATACAGCCCAGCAGACCTCAGCATAATCTCGAAGTAAGAGATGATCAAGAGGAGACCAAGCCGAGCACGTTTTGAGACATCCTTGGCGTTTAGTTTTCATAGAAATATCCTCCCAAAATTCTTTTTAAGTGCTCGTGTAGGGTAGCTCATGTGCTTCATTTTCCATGGATAATCAACCCCAGGTTCAGGCGAGCGTGAGGACAAATAGAAATATAAAATAAGAAAAAGAAAATATAATAATACTAAGAAAAGAAACAGAAGAGAAAATTAAGAGAAGAATAACGGAAAAATGGAAAGTTCCAAATCTACCAATTTTAATTTACAAGCGCTTTATGAAAATTGAGGTAGCTCATGTGCTCCCCTTTCCATGGATAATCAACCCCAGAGATAAAAAAGTTCAGGCGCGCGCGGGATATATACATATATAAAAAGGAAGATAATACAAATTATAAATAAAAAGAATCAACTTGCTGGTTTAGCTTGAAACATCCTTGAGACATCCTTGGAACATTGCTCGTTTCGTTTGAGTCTGCCTCCCAAAATTATTGGTTTCGCTTGACACATCCTGAAAAAGTGTGATCGCTTCGCTTGATGTTGCTATATCAACATCGCTTGATGTTGCTATCTCAACATAGCGTTTCGAGGTGATAATGAAGTTCGGCCTCAGCGCTCGCCGCCCAATTTGAATTTTGTATAGGGCGACGATAATCAACTCTAAACACTGAAGGGGGGGGGGTCCCTTTGTCATCATCGGCATGCGGTTATTCGAGGGAGGAGTCTAGGTTCGACGATTGCAATTTCAGGACGTCTCAGGCCTCTCCTCCCTGGAGGCATCCGGGAACCTCTGCAGGCATCTGAAGACCTGAGGAGACCGCTGGATCAGGGCGTCGTGGCCGCCGATGCCTCCGCCGTCATGGGCGTCGTCGTCGGCGTCGTCGATGTCGTCATCGTTGTCACCGCCGCCGTCGTCGAGGAATACGGAGAGAACGGAGCAAAAAGAAGAGTATGGGGAGGATGACGACGACGAACGGGCATCAGTTGGATAGGGAGTGTGGAGTGGGAGGCTCGATGACCAGGAGCTCAAATTTGCAGTCCAGGGTGCTTGGAGAGGGGTATGTGGCAGCCAATATATACATGTACATATGTGTTTACATAAATGTATATACAAACAAATATGGTAGCCAGCGTGGACCCCAATGTTCTAGTATTATAGCAGGTAATGCAATACATATGGTGCCAACTGTGTGGTGGAAACTATGTGGTGCAATCCACTTCGACTGTCTTGAAGCTGTCCTCTCCACTGCTCGTGCAAACATCCCACCCTCCCACCCGCAACTTGGTCGCAAGACATCTTCAGACAAGACCGTGACGGTAGGTACTGCGTGGCACTTGGCCACAACACCGATGCCGACGACGACAACGACATCGACGACGACGGCGCCGCCGACAGCGACTGCGACGACACCGACGACGTCTCCAATGTTCTCGACGACGACAACGACGACGACGACACCGACGACGACGACAACGACGCCGACGACGACGACGAAGACGACGACGACGTCGCCAACGGAGACGACGACGAGGGAGGAGAAAAAACGACGACGGCGACAACGACGACAACGACGATGGAGGAGGGAAGACGGCGACGACGCCAACGACGAAGAAGGAGGAAGGACGGCGACGCCGACGACGACAACGACGAGGGAGGAGGGAAGACGACGACGATGACAACGACGACGAAGACGACGACGACGGCGACGAAATAGGAGGACGACGACGAGACGCCGACGACGGACGACGACGACGAGGGAGGAGGATAACGACGAGGGAGGAGTGAAGACGACGACGACGACGACGACGACGACGGCGACGAAATAGGAGGGACAACGACGAGACGCCGACGAAGACAACGAGGGAGGAAGGACGACCACGGCGACAACGACGACGGAAACGACGACGACGCCAAAGACGACGAGGAAAGACATAAGACGACGACGGCGACGACGACGACGACGACGAGGGAGGAGGGAGGACGACGACGACGACGACGCAAGAGCGCGCGCGCACAATTTTGTTGAAAACCCGTGTTGCGAAACCTTGTGTTTTTGTAGGTTTTTTGGACGCACGATTTCGACATTCTTCCGAAACCGAAGGTTTTTGAAGGATTTCGGCATACGCCCGCGACGACGCGCGCGTCTGCACTTCGTCCCATTTTTTGCAGAGGATTCTCGCGACGGCACACGCGCAAGAGCGTTCGACAGATTTCGACATGCGCGCGCGCGAAGCCCGTTTGGTAGCATTTTGTGAAAATCTTGGAAAACCTATGGTTTTCTTAAGATTTCGCAAGAGCTCGCGCGTAAGTTTTTTTTTGAATCAGTGTTGCAAAACCATGTGTTTTTTATATGTTTTTTGGAAATTCAATTTTGAAATCTCTCCGGAACCGAAGGTTTTTTAAGGATTTCGGCATGCGCGCGCCACGACGCGCGCGTGTGCACTTCGTCCCATTTTTTGCAAGGGATTCGTGAAAAAGTGATATGTTAGAACAACACATGTCACCGCATAGTGTTTTTTACAAGGGAACCGCAGGGGGGGGATACCGGCTTGGCTGGGATGGTATGAATTCATATTTAGGATGGACATGTGGTCAGAATCATATGTAATTTGCAGCACGCGCGGGGGTCCCGATAAGTCCGGGGGGGGGGGGGGTAGAATCTATTAGTCTTTTAGAAAGGAGAATCTACGTGATGCAAGCTATACGGTGTAAGCCATGTGGCGCGTGCTAAGTGGTGCACCTATGTGGTTTGAGCTATGTGGTGTAAGGTACGTGGTGCAATCTATGTGGTATGATCCAGCGTGCTCATCTATGTTGTGTGAGCTATGCGGTGTAAGTTACGTGGTGCCATCTGTGGGGTGCGATTGATTTTAACAAGCGAGTTGACAGATCCCGCGCTCTTGCAAACATCCCACCCACCCGCAACTTGGTTTGCAAAACCCACGACGACGATGACGACGCCGACGACGACGGCAACGACGACACCGACGACGACGACGTCAACGACGCCGACGACAACGACGACAACCACGACGACGACGACGACGACGGCGGCGACGACGACGCCGACGTCGGCGACGACGAAGACGACGCCGACGCCGACGACGACGACGAAGACGACGACGACGTCGCCAACGAAGACGACGACGAGGGAGGAGGGAGGACGACGACGGCGACAACGACGACAACGACGACAACGACGAGGGAGGAGGGAGGACGGCGACGACGCGAACGACGAAGAAGGAGGAAGGGCGGTGACGCGGACGACGACAACGACGAGGGAGGAGGGAAGACGACGACGACAACGACGACGACGACGGCGACGAAATAGGAGGGACGACGACGAGACGCCGACGACGGACGGCGACGACGACGAGGGAGGAGTTGGAAGGACGACCACGGCGACAACGACGACGGAAACGACCACGACGCCAAAGAGGACGACGACGACGAACACGAGGAAAAACAGAGGACGACGTAGGCGACGACGACGACGACGCGGGAGGAGGGAGGACGGCGACGACGACGACGACGACGTCGCAAGAGCGCGCGCGCACGCTTTTGTTGAGAATCCGTGTTGCGAAACCTTTGGTTTTTGCAGGTTTTTTGGACGCACGATTTTGAAATCCTTCCGAAACCGATGGGTTTTGAAGGTTTTCGGCATACGCGCGCGACGACGCGCGCGTCTGCACTTCGTCAAATTTTTTGCAGAGGATTCTCGCGACGGTACACGCGCAAGGGCGTTCGACAGATTTCGACATGCGCGCGCGAAGCCCGTTTGGTAGCATTTTGTGAAAATCATGGAAAACCTATGGTTTTCTTAAGATTTCGCAAAAGCTCGCGCGGAAGCTTTTTTAGCAAATCAGTGTTGCGAAACCCTGTGTTCTTGTATGTTTTTTTGGAAACTCGATTGCGAAATCCTTCCGGCACCGAAGGTTTTTGAAGGATTTCGGCATGCGCGCGCGACGACGCGCGCGTGTGCACTTCGTCCCAATTTTTGCAAGGGATTCGTGAACAACTGTTATGTTAAAACAAAACCGTCACCGCATAGTGTTTTTTACTAGGGAACCTCAGGGGGGGGATACCGGTTGGCATTTGACATTGTGATTTCATATTTAGGATGGACATGTGGTCATAATCATATATGAATTACATATCCGAAAGGTGAAGTGATAACTCCGGGGGGGGTAGATCCTATTCTGTTTTTAGAAAGGAGAATCTATGGGGTGTGAGCTATGTGGTGCAATCCACTTTGACTGTCTTGAAGCTGTCCTCTCCATTGCTCGTGCAAACATCCCACCCACCCACCCGCAACTTGGTTTGCAAAATCTGTTCAGACCGACTACGACGACACCGACGACAACGACTAGGACGACACCGACGACGTCTCCGACGACTTCGACGACGACAACGACGCCGACGCCGACGACGACGAGACGACGACGACGACGCCAACGAAGGCGACGACGAGGGAGGAGGAAGGACGACGACGGCGACAACGACGACAACGACGACAACGACGAGGGAGGAGGGAGGACGGCGACGACGCGAACGACGACGAAGGAGGAAGGACGGCGACGCCGACGACGACAACGACGAGGGAGGAGGGAAGACGACGACGACAACGACGACGACGACGGCGACGAAATAGGAGGGACGACGACGAGACGCCGACGACGGACGACGACGACGACGAGGGAGGAGGAGGAAGGACGACCACGGCGACAACGACGACGGAAACGACCACGACGCCAAAGAGGACGACGACGACGAACACGAGGAAACACAGAGGACGACGTGGGCGACGACGACGACGACGCGGGAGGAGGGAGGACGGCGACGACGACGACGACGACGCAAGAGCGCGCGCGCACGCTTTTGTTGAAAATCCGTGTTGCGAAACCTTGTGTTTTTGTAGGTTTTTTGGACGCGCGATTTCGAAATCCTTCCGAAACAAATGGGTTTTGAAGGATTTCGGCGTACGTGCGCGACGACGCGCGCGTGTGCACTTCGTCCCATTTGTTGCACAGGATTCTCGCGACGGCACACGCGCAAGGGCGTTCGACAGATTTCGACATGCGCGCGCGCGAAGCCCGTTTGGTAGCATTTTGTGAAAATCATGGAAAACCTATTTTTTTCAGATTTCGCAAGAGCTCGCGCGGAAACTTTTTTAGCACATCAGTGTTGCGAAACCCTGTGTTCTTGTATGTTTTTTGGAAACTCGATTGCGAAATCCTTCCGGCACCGAAGGTTTTTGAAGGATTCCGGCATGCGCGCGCGACGACGCGCGCGTGTGCACTTCGTCCCATTTTTTGCAAGGGATTCGCGAAAAAGTGTTATGTTGGAACCAAAAATGTCACCGCATAGTTTTTTTTTTTTTTTTGTTTTTGTTTTTGTTTTTTTTGTTTTTTTGTTTTTTTACATGGGAACCGCAGGTGCGGGGATACCGGCTTGGCTGGGAGGGTATGAATTCATATTTAGGATGGACATGTGGTCATAATCATATGTGACTTGCAGCACGCGCGGGGGAACCGATAAGTCCGGGGGGGGGGGGGGGTAGAATCTAGTACTCTTTTAGAAAGGAGAATATGTGTGGTGCGATCCATGTGGTGCGACCTATGTGGTGTCAGATATGTGTTGCAATAAAAGTTGTGCAATCGATGCAATCCAATGTATGTGGTGCGAGCTATCATGGTGCAGTATATGTGGTGTGAGCCATGAGGCGTAGGCTCATATGGTGCTATGCAAAGTAACGCCGAGCAGTGCAATCCAATGATAACCAGCGCAAAGAACGCACTGTAATTCAATGTGACGCAATGCAGCGTGGCGCGAAGCAATGCAGCGCAATGTCGAACAATGTAGAGCACTGCAAAACAATGCGAAGCATGGCATATCAACGCAAATAAATGCAAAACAGTTGGATGCAGTGCGACTGCAAAGCAATGCGATTGCAATGCGAAGACGCAAGGCAACGCACAGTAACGCACATCAGTGCAAAACAGTGCATGGCAATGCAATGCCAAGCGCTGCAAAGCGGGCGGCGGCGAAGCGACGGGCGGCGACGGCGGTCACATGGCGGCTAGAACGGCCCGCAGGCCCAGGTGACGGGAGGCGACGAGGCGACGACGGCGGCCACATGGCGGCTAGAGCGGCCCGCAGGCCTAGGCGACCGGGCGGCGACGAGGGGATGACGGCGGCCACATGGCGGCCAAAGCGGCCCGCAGGCCCAGGCGACGGGCGGCTACGGGCGGCGAGAAGGTGGTGACGGCGGCCACATGGCGGCCAGAGCGGCCCGCAGGCCCAATTCTTTAGAATACAAATGCGAATCTGAAACAATGTGTTGGGACTGTATGCATGTATGTATGCATGTATGTACGTATGTATATATGTATGTATATATATATATATAAACAGATTATATATAGGTATGTACAATATCGCTCGTAACTTGGGGGCGGTATATATATAAATATATATATATATATGCTACCCCCCCTCAGGGACCTACCTTTTTTTGTCTCTGGATATCCATATTGGATTTAAACGGAATGACAATGCGACCCACGTCGGAAGGTATCAGATGTCAGAGCCAGTTGGTCCCTACCCAACTAACATCCCAATGAGACTTCGATGCAAATCTCGAACAAGCGGTGATACGATGTTGTGTTCAGAGCAATGTAGCCCTGAATTGGCCATGGCGCAGTGGCGGTGGCATGGTTGGACCAGCAAGAAGTGCGACTAGTTGGGGTTCCAGGCCCCGCGGGCATTCATTTTGCACTGCATGCCGCCATGCGTAGGAGCGCGCAAAGGAACGTATTGCAGAATCCCCACGTAGTGCAGACGCACGACCCAAGCCTACCCCCGCACGCCTGCCGCGGCAGAACATGTCTTCTGTATGTTGCGCTACATCTGTTGCACTGTGCGCGCCGAATTGCCCGCTGGTCGCCGTCATTGTGCCAAAGTAAAACCCCGCGTAGTGGCGCGCATTACCCCAGTCTGCCGCAGAGGGCCCGCCGCGGGCCGATCACGCCATCAGCACGTCACGCATGATGTGTTGCACCATCTCCCCCGTCTTGGCCCACAAGTCGTCGTCCTTGTGCCAGTAGTCGTACTGAGCCGAGCGGGTCTTGGCGGCAAGCAGCTTAGTCCCTGCCTTGGCGGTGGCGCTCCTGTGCAGGCGGTCCTCGATGAAGCGCCACGCGCGGTCAATGATCTGCGTGCCGCTCTTGACCTTGAGGTGCTTCCCTGACGGGAGTGCGTGCGTCTTCAGCTCGACGTACCTGGGAGGAATCAGCGCCCTCTTGCCGCCGACGTTCTTGTACTTCTTCTTGTGGACAACGAAGTCGTGGATGACACCAGGCGCGCGTAGTTTGTAGGAGCGCGCCGAGTCACTGTGAAAGACAACGTCGCGGTCTTTCAACCAGCGCTCGGCAAGGGGCTTCCACTCTACCTTGCGCGCGGCCCCAGGGCCAGGCGCCCGCTTCTCCGCCATCTCGGGGCTCAGCCTCGTAAGGGTCAGCGTGCGTGGCTTCCCGCGCTGCGCAATGCCCAACCACTGCTCCCGCATGACGGGGTGAGTCGGGTCTCCCAGAGGCTCGGGGCCGTCAGTCAAGTCCATCTTGTCGAAGATCGCCTCGTCAACCTCCACGTCTGCCTGTATTCAATGGTCGGCTCCACGTCCTCCACGTGCATTCTCCGAGCCTGCTCAACATTGCTCCAGATCCGCGCCACTGCCTTGTGGTGGACGCCGAACATGATGTGGGTGTTCGCGTGGGAGGTCCCCGTGAGCTTCGCCAAAAGAGTCACGGCCTGATTCTGCAGGCTCTCGGAACCAGAGTGCGTGCTGAAGATTGGGTTAAGGTGGGCAGGGGGCACGTGCTTCTGGCAGCACTTCGCATTGCAACGGTGCAAGAGGCGATCGCCCTTGCGCGGGCGGGCGACTAATTCCCCGAGCGTGCCGTGCCGCACCCGCAGATAGGACAAGTCGCCCCCGTCCAATCGACGAGCAGCTGTCCTCCAGCAAGATGTTCACGATCTCCGAGTCAGACGCCGCCGAGAGCTCTGGGACCGTGCGCTTCCACTTTGCTTGCTCGCGGCGCAATCCCCTGCCGGGCGTCGCGCCCTTCTCCCTGACGTACGGCGTGTTCTTCCAGTCCTTGGTCTTGGTTGCAGAGGGGCGCTTGAGCACCGTCCGAGCCCGAACGTCCTCCGCAAGCAGCGGCGGGGCGACGGCAGACGGCCGCCCCAGGCCCCTGGCGCGATGGCACGGGCGAGGCAGCGCGCGGGAGGCGCGGGCACCCGCGGCGCCGGCTGCCGACTCTGCCGAGAAACAGCTGCAGCGATGGCGACAGTTTGAAGGGGGGGGGGGCGACAAGGGGGGAGTTCTAGTGACGACGATGGGCGACAACCATTGCGATCGAGTTGCTGGGCGCAAGTGTTTGAGATGGCTTCGCCGCCACAGCGAGGCAACGCCCCCGCTGCTTATCAGCAACCCCAAGCATCGCCCTGATCGAACCGGGGGCGCCGTCTCAGTTGGAGCGCTGACCAAACGAACGACGCGGATGATGAGCATTGGATGCAATCGAGCACGTGTGTCTGCCGTTTCATCTGGCGGCGCCAAATCATACCGATGGCTTGGCGCAGTTCTCTTGGTAGTGTGATGTGCGGAATGCGTGGCGACGCGGTGGCGGTGGGCTGACTGGGGGTGTGCGGGCTGGAGCGCCGGGAGAGGGGCGCGCGCAGACAGTCGCGCATGTCCCGCGCCAGGTCCTCTGCCCGAAGGGGGGGGGGGGGGGGGGCGCCCCTGACGCGCCGTCGCGCGCGACGGCGAAGTGGGGGCTGTGGGCCGTCATGTCAGCGTTTTCGACGCCTGTGGCCCTCTTCGTCGCGCGCTGGTCCTTGGCGGCGTAGCCGACGAGCGACAGCATCGCAAGTGGTAGCTGAAAGGAGGTTGCGTTGCGTGGGGGGCGCGAGTCTTGGGCCCGACGCTAGCGGCGCAACGAACGGCAGTGCAGACGGGAAGACGACGGGGAGGGAAATGGGTAGGATCGCAACGGGGGCGAGGAGGGAGCGCGAGGTCAAAGAAGAACAAGGGAATGTTGGGGAGGCTCATAGAAATATAAACGCAATGGAAACGAGGGCGGAATGCGAGGTCAAGGAGGAGAGGGAGGAGATGGGAGGAGGAGAAGGAGACTGACGGAGAACGAAGCAGGAGTGAGAAGGATATGGGAGGAGGGTTGCCAGGAGAAGAAGGAGGCTGACGTGTAGAACTGTGAGGGTAGCATTGCGCCCGACGCGGGCGTTGCGCTCAAAACCGATCGGCGCTACGCCCGGCGAGGAGGGCATTGCGCCCAGAGCTGATGGGCATTGCGCCCAACGAGGATGGCACTGTGAACTCTGTGAGCGACGCTTCCCGATCCGATGGGCGTTGCGCCCGACGAGGAGGGCGTTGCGCCCGATGCGGGCGTTGCGCCCAAAGCCGACGGGCATTGCGCCCAACGGAGAAGCCATTGCGCGCGATGTGGGCGTTGCGGCCAAAACCCACGGGCAATGCGCCCAACGAGGACGGCATTGCGCCCGATATGGGCGTTGCGCCCGATATGGGCGTTGCGCCCTATGGGCATTGCGCCCAGCGGGAATGGCAACGTGCACGGTGTGGGCGACGCTTCCGGATTCGATGGGCGTTGCGCCCGAGGAGGAGGGCGTTGCGCCCGATGCGGGCGTTGCGCCCAGAGCCGATGGGCATTGCGCCCAACGAAGCAGCCGTTGCATGCGATGTGGGCATTGTCTCAGACCCCATGGGCATTGCGCCCGACGAGGAGGGCATTGCGCCCGATGTAGGCATTGCGCCCAAAGCCGATGGGCATTGCGCCCAACGAGGATGGCACTGTGCACTGTAAGCGACGCTTCCTGATTCGATGGGCGTTGTGCCCGACGAGCAGGGCATTGCACCCGATGTGGGCGTTGCGCCCAGAGCCGATGGGCATTGCGCCCAACGAAAGAACATTTCATGCGATGTGGACATTGCTCCAGACTCCATGGGCATTGCGCCCGACGAGGAGGGCATTGCGCCCGATGTAGGCCTTGCGCCCAGAGGGCATTTCGTCCAAGGAAGCGGCCATTGCACGCGATGTGGGCAGTGACCCAAAACCCATGGGCATTGCGCCCGACGAGGAGGGCATTGCGCCCGATATGGGCGTTTCGCCCCAAGCTGATAAGCATTGCGCCCACGGCAGAGTTACGTCAGGAGGCCGGTGAGGAGAAGAGGAGGAAAGAGGAGAGAAAGGAGGAGGACGTAAACAGAAGAAAGAGAAGAAGAGAGGAGGGAAAAAACGGACAAGTGGAAAACCCAGCTAAAAACGGACAAGCGGAAGACCCAACTAAAAGCGGACAGGCGGAAGACCCAGCGGACAAGCGGAAGACCCAGCGGACAAGCGGAAGACCCAGCGGACAAGCGGAAGAAGGAAGAGGGAGGAAGGCGATCGACGGGAGAGGAGGAGCAGGCAGGACGAGGACGAGGAAGAGCAAGACAGTGGATCGGAGAGCGAGGAGTAGAGAAAATCGGAAGGGATTGGGGTGGAGCAGGGGGGGAATACAATGATGAAGAGAAAGGGGGAGACAGAGAGAGGGAGGTAGGAAGATGGGGAAAATGATGAAGAGGAGGAAGGGGAATAAAATAAAGGGAGGAGAGGAGAAGAGGGAGGGGACGAACCTCCAACGATACGGACAATCGCGACGATGGCCACACACGATAGCCGCACCCAGAAACTCCATCTGATCCTCTTAGATGCTACCCCAATCACACTCCTTCATTTTTGCAGATCCTCCTCCTCCTTCTCCTCCCCGTCCTCTTCCTCCTCCTCCTCCTCCTCCTTCCTCCTCCTCCTCCTCCTCCTCTTCCTCCTCTTCCTGCTTCGCATCCGCATCCGCATCCGCATCCTCCTCAGCATCATCATTTTCCTCCCCCTCCTCCTCCTCCTCCTCCACCTCCTCCCCCTTCTCTTGGATTCCTCCTCCTGGAGGGCAGCTCCATTACCATCAACGCTGGCTCCCGCCTGAGAGGTTGCCAAACAACTCACTGTGAGGAGACTCCCACCTGAGAGGTCCCCCAAAAACCAGAGGAGGCTTCCGCTTGAGGGGTCCCCGAAAAACCAAACAAGACGAGGCTCTCGCCTGACAGGTTCCCCCCTTTAAAAAATGAAGCTCGCGCTTGAGAGGTCCCCAAAAAAACCGAACAAGATGAGGCTTCCGCCTGAGAGGTCTCCAAAACAAACAAACAGAAGGAGGCTCCCGCCTGAGAGGTCCCCCCAAACAACCCAAACAGATTGAGGCTCCCGCCTGAGAGATCCCCCAAAAAACCCAAACAGAAGGAGGCTCCCGCCTGAGAGGTCCCCCAAAAAACCCAAACAGATTGAGGTTCCCGCCTGAGAGGTCCCCCAACAAACCCAAAGAAACCCAAACACCATGCCTCTCATCCCTGCAACTGTCTCAAAAAAACCTAAAAACCCACAGTTCCAGGAGAGATCCGACGCCGCTGCCCCAGATGCATTGACGAGGGCCGCCATCTCCACTGGATTTTTTTTTTTTTTTTTTTTTTTTTTTTTTTTTTGGTTTTTTGACAGTTACAGGGATGAGAGGCATGGTGTTTGGGTTTCTTTGGGTTTTTTTTGGGACCTCTCCGGCGGGAGCCTCCATCTGTTTGAATTTTTTTGGACCTCTCAGGCGGGAGCCTCCTTTTGTTTGGGTTTTTTTTTGGAACCTCTCAGGCGGGAGCCTCATCTTGTTTGGTTTTTTTGGGACCTCTTAGGTGGGAGCCTCCTCCTGTTTGGATTTTTTTGGGATCTCTCAGGCGGGAGCCTCCTCCTCCTCCTCGTCCTTCCTCCGTTTTCTTCCTCTGATGAAATCCTTCTCCTCATTCCATCCTTCTGCTACTTTATCATGCTGCTGCTTTTCCTCCTCCTCCTCCTCCCCTCCTCCTCCTCCTCCTCCTCCTACACGACGAGGCGAAGAAGAAAAGGCATAATGAGGTAGGTCCCTGTGTGGGGGGGTACCATATATATATATATATATATATATATATATATATATATATATATATATATATGTATATATGTATATATGTATATATATATGTACAATTAATGTTGGCCAACGTGGTCCCCAACCGGTGTGCTTCTAGCAACTGGTGTGATGAAATCTATGTGGTGCACTCTATGTGGGACAATCTATGTTGTGCAGCGTATGTGGGACAAAGTGGATGTGGGACTTATGTGGTGAAACTTATGCTGTGCAGTCTATATATAGAAAGACGTATGGTGCAGTAGATGTTGTGCAATCTATGTGGTGCAGTCTATGTAGTGCGACAAATATGTTGTGCAATCCGTCCGATGTGGTGTAATATTGGTGGTGCAGTCTATGTTGTGCAATCTATGTAGAATTATCGAGGTGGTGCAATCTTTATGGTACAATCAATCGCTTGCTCAACTTGAAACTGTCCTCTCCACTGCTCGTGCAAACATTCCAACCTCCCACCCGCAATTTGGTCGCAAGACCTCTTAAGACCGTGACGGTAGGTACCAAATGGCACTTGGCAACGACGCCGACGCCGACGACGGCAGCGACAACGACGACGACGACGCCGCCGACAACGACTGCGACGACACCGACGGCGTCTCCAACGACTTCGACGACGACAACGACGACGACGAAACCGACGAGGACGACGACGCCGACGCCGACGACGACAACGCCGACGACGACGACGCCGACGACGACGACGACGCCGACGACGACGACGACGCCGACGACGACGACGAAGACGACGACGACGACGTCGCCAACGAAGACGACGACGACGAGGGAGGAGGGAGGACGACGACGGCGACAACGACGACAACGACGAGGGAGTAGGGAGGACGGCGACGACGCGAACGACGAAGGAGGGAGGACGGCGACGCCGACGACGACAAGGGAGGAGGGAAGACGACGACGACGACGGCAACGAAATAGGAAGGACGACGCCGAGACGCCGACGACGGACGACGACGACGGGGGGGAGGAAGGACGACCACGGCGACAACGACGACGGAAACGACGAAGACGACGAGGACGAGGAAAGACAAAGGACGACGACGGCGACGACGACGACGACGAGGGAGGAGGGACGGCGACGACGACGACGCAAGAGCGCGTGCGCACGTTTTTGTTGAACATACGTGTTGCCAAGCCATGTTTTTTTTTTGGTGTGTGTGTGTGTGTTTTGGGAACTCGATTTTGAACTCCGTCTGAAACCGATGGTTTTCGAATGACTTCGGCATGCGCGTGCGACGACGCGCGCGCGTGCACTTCGTCTTATTTTTTGTAAAAATGATTCTCGCGTCGGCACGCGCGCAAGGGCGTTCGAAAGATTTCGACATGCGCTCGCGCGAAGCCCGTTTTTTTATTTTGTTTTTTCCTGGTTTTGTATGTAAATCTTGAGCAACCCATGGTTTTCTTAAGATTTTGCAAGAGCGCGCGCGTAAGCTCCTTTAGAACATCAGTGTTGCGAAACCCTGTGTTTCTGTATGTTTTTTGGAAACTCAATTTGAAACCCTTCCGAAACCGACGATCTTTTTTAAAGAATTTCGGCATGCCCGCGCGACGACGCACGCGTGTGCACCTCGTCAACTTTTTTTGCAAGGGAGTCTTGAAAACTTATGATTTGTGATAAACGGGTGCCCGCGCTTTTTTTTGCAGAGGATGGCGGAGGGGGGGGGCGATACCGGTTTGGCTGGGATAATATGATTTCACAGGTCGGATGGACACTGGGTCAAAGTCGTATGTATTTTGCATCGGTTCCCAAAGGGTCTTTAACCCCTGGGGGGGGGAGGGTGGTAGAACCTATGTTTTTTTCACAACAAATTCACACTGCCGAACTTGATTTTGTCAAATCCACGGCTCGCGCGATCATCCCACCCGCAACTTGGCTTGCAAAACCACTGCGGCGGCGATTGCGATGACTGTTTGGCGCTGACTGGCGCGTCGCTGCAGCCGCGCTGGCGCGCGGAGGCTCTCGCGCAGAGCGGTTTGGCGCGGACGACGCGGCCGCGGTGGCGATGCCCGTTGGGCAATTCCCAGCGCGTCTCGCAGGCCGAGTTGACGCGCGGGCCCTTGGGTGCAAGCTGGTGGCTCGGTCGGGCGCGGCATCATAGCGACGTCGACAACGGCAAGCACGATGATGGTTGTAGCGATGCTGGTGACGACGATGAGGATGACAACGGCAAGGCCAATGACGGCGGCGATGCTGATCACGTCGATGACGATGATGGTGTGTACGTGTCGATGATGAAGGTTGTGAGATGATTTCGACATGCGCCCGCCGCCGACGGGCGCGACAGGCCTGGCAGGTATTATTTGACAGGGATCGTGTCCCCCCCCGAGCGCGCGCGTGAGGCTGTTCGAATGATTTTGACATGCGCGCGCGAGAGGCCCGCTTGGTCGCATGTGAACATGTTGAGAAAGCCCGATGGTTTTCATATGATTTCGTAATCTCGATCGCGCCATTTCCTTTTGACGCATCATGTTGCAAACCACTATGTAAGAACATATTTTGCTTCGACCGGTCCCCGCCAGAACATTCGGAGTCAATTCCCGACGGGTCGCTCGCCTACTGCAATGACGCACGCGGGGCCCGATTGTCCTGGCCAGCGCGGCGGTCGGGCCAAGTCGCTGGTTGCCGTTGTCCCAGAATCAAAAGACCCCTGGTTGTCGTGGGAGGACCCCCCCTACGAAAGAAGCGGGAACAAACCCCTCGGCGACAAACCAAACGCCAAACTCGCGTTGTGCGAGGCCCAAAAAACTGCTCCATGCTTGGAGCGCCGTGGCGTGGGTTGTCGTCTAATCGGCCGTTGCTGCGCCTGTCTGTTCCTGTGGCCACCCTGCCCTCGGCGCGCGCGTGTCGCGTTCGATAGGTCTCCATGACATTAGTCATTGCTGTATTGCGTTATCTGATGTCCTGTTCGATTCTGGCCCATACAACGTATGTGCCGTTCTGTTCTCGACGGGCCGGCGTGACGTCCACACGCCCATCGTGTGAAATACGTCGTCGAATCAGTCGTTGCTGCGCCTGTGTGTTCCTGTGGCCAACCTGACGACAACACGCATGTCACGTATGAGGAGACGCCGTCCATCGGTCATTGCTTCATGTTGCTCCATTGTTCTGTATTATCTTATGTTCTGTTCTGTTGGGTTCTGCCCTAGTCTGTTATATTAAAGTATGTTCTGTTCTGCTCGATTCTTGACGGGCTGGCATGACGTCGTGACGCCTGTCCTATTTGATGCCTGGTCGGATCGGTCGTTCCTGCGGCTGTTTGTTATGTGGCCAGCATGACTTCGGCGCGCACGTCGCATTTGATGGAGCGCCGTATATCGGTCACAGCTGTATTCTCTTATAAAATGTAATATAATGTTTATTTTTTTGGCATTTACGCATTGCTCTGTTCTGATCTGTTCATGGTGGGCCGGCATGACGCCGTGACGCCTGTCACGTGTGATGCGTGGTTTGATCAGTCGTTGCTGCGACTGCTTGTTTCTGTGGCCAGTCGTACGTCGACGCGCATGTCGCGTTTGCTGGGGCGCCGCTTTTTGTTATGATAAGGTGTGATCGGCTATGTTCTGCGTCGGTGAGATTCATTATGTAATGTGCTATAATGTTCGAACTCTATGACGCTTGAATGATAATGTGCTGTTCACAGTTGGTACATGTGACAATGTTCTGTAATTTCTTAAATATATTCCCAACCCTCCTTGTGTTGGGTACTCGTTTTGAATAGATCTGTGGCATCCATCTTCCGCCCTCTCCTCCTTCTTCTCTCCTGTGTTCGCGGTCCCCTGCGGGGCTGCGATCTGCGCAACTGTCGCCACTTTCGTGGGTTCCTGGGAGGCCCAGCGCAGGTACGTCCTACGCAAATCACTTTGAGGCCTCCCTGTCCCCTGCGGGGCTGCGATCTGCGCAACTGTCGCAACTTTCGTGGGTTCCTGGGAGGCCCAGCGGAGGTACGTCCTACTCAGATCACTTTGAGGCCTCCCTGTCCCCTGTGGGGCTGCGATCTGCGCAACTGTCGCCACTGTCGTGGGTTCTGGGGAGGCCCAGCGGGGGTACGTCCTACGCAGATCACTTTGAGGCCTCCCTGTCCCCTGCGGGGCTGCGATCTGCGCAACTGTCGCAACTTTCGTGGGTTCCTGGGAGGCCCAGCGGAGGAACGTCCTACGCAGATCACTTTGAGGCCTCCCTGTCCCCTGCGGGGCTGCGATCTGCGCAACTGTCGCAACTTTCGTGGGTTCCTGGGAGGCCCAGCGGAGGTACGTCCTACGCAGATCACTTTGAGGCCTCCCTGTCCCCTGCGGGGCTGCGATCTGCGCAACTGTCGCCACTTTCGTGGGTTCCTGGGAGGCCCAGCGGAGGTACGTCCTACGCAGATCACTTTGAGGCCTCCCTGTCCCCTGCGGGGCTGCGATCTGCGCAACTGTCGCCACTTTCGTGGGTTCCTGGGAGGCCCAGCGGAGGTACGTCCTACGCAGATCACTTTGAGGCCTCCCTGCCCCTGCGGGGCTGCGATCTGCGCAACTGTCGCCACTTTCGTGGGTTCCTGGGAGGCCCAGCGGAGGTACGTCCTACGCAGATCACTTTGAGGCCTCCCTGTCCCCTGCGGGGCTGCGATCTGCGCAACTGTCGCCACTTTCGTGGGTTCCTGGGAGGCCCAGCGGAGGTACGTCCTACGCAGATCACTTTGAGGCCTCCCTGTCCCCTGCGGGGCTGCGATCTGCGCAACTGTCGCCACTTTCGTGGGTTCCTGGGAGGCCCAGCAGAGGTACGTCCTACGCAGATCACTTTGAGGCCTCCCTGTCCCCTGCGGGGCTGCGATCTGCGCAACTGTCGCAACTTTCGTGGGTTCCCGGGAGGCCCAGCGGAGGTACGTCTTACGCAGACCACTTTGAGGCCTCCCTGTCCCCTGCGGGGCTGCGAGCTGGGTGCACCTGGCGCACCTGGCGCACCTGACGCGCTGGGCGCACCTGGCGCGCACCTGGCGCACTTGACGCACCTGGCGCACCTGGCGCACCTGTCGCACCTGTCGCACCTGGCGCACCTGGCGCGCACCTGGCGCGCACCTGGCGCGCACCTGGCGCGCACCTGGGGCGCTGGGCGCACCTGACGCACCTGACGCGCTGGGCGCACCTGGCGCGCACCTGCCGCACCTGGCGCGCTGGGCGCACCTGACGCACCTGGCGCACCTGGCGCACCTGGCGCACCTGGCGCGCCTGGCGCGCATGGTGCAACTGGCGCACTTGGCGCACCTGGCGCACACCTGGCACACCTGGTGCATCTGGCGCACCTGGCGCACCTGGCGCGCTGGGCGCACCTGGCGCACCTGCCACACCTAGCGCAGACCTGGCGCACATGGCGCGCCAGTCGCACCTGGCGCAGCTGTCGCACCTGTCACACCTGGCGCACATGGCGCACCTGGCTCACTTGGCGCGCCTGGCGTAACTGGCGCACTTGGCACACCTGGCGCCACTGGCGCACCTGGCGCACCTGGCGCGCACCTGGCGCATACGTGGCGCACACCTGGCGCCACTGGCGCACGTGGCGCGCACCTGGCGCGCACCTGGCGCGCGCCTGACGCGCTGGGCGCACCTGGCGCACCTGGCGCGCACCTGGTGCACCTGGCGCGCTGGGCGCACCTGACGCACCTGGCACACCTGGCGCACCTGGCGCACCTGGCGCGCCTGGCGCGCCTGGCGCAACTGGCGCATCTGGCGCACCTGGCGCGCCTGGCGCGCACCTGGCGCACACCTGGCGCGCACCTGGCGCACCTGTCGCACCTGTCGCACGTGGCGCACGTGGCGCACCTGGCTCACCTG